>JAVJAQ010005054.1:0-486345 GCA_032362365.1 Zygogramma bicolorata
CAGGCTAGGGTCAGTCTGTTCTGACTGCCCAGCTCTTTTAGGGCGTCTATGCAGTCCCAAACAAGTTTTGAGGTAACTTGCATTGAGTTGACTGCTTTTATAGCAGCTTGGCTATCTGAGTATATGACAATGTTTTTTCCTGAAAAATCATGCCTTATTAGCTCTTGTGCACAATGGTGTATTGCAACGATTTCCGCTTGAAATATCGTCGCATATTTGCCCAAGCTCAATGAGATTTTCATCTTCGGCTTGGTTCCGTAAATGCCGGCTCCTGCACCTTCATTCGTTTTGGAGCCATCGGTGTAGACAGCGATTTCCGCATTGATGGGAGGCCCCCGCTTCCACGCATCCCTGTCCGTTATACTTGTCTTGAAAGTTTTGTCAAAGCTATATCTGGTAAGTATGCCATCTGATGGCATTCTTGTAACCGGGTCGTTTTCCAACTCCTCATATAGCTTGTTGTAGTCTCTCCCGTGCATATTGCTTATGGGAGCTTGTCCTCTAAGCAACCTGCTCGTGACAGACCTGGCTTCGGCTTGGATGTATATGTGTAGTGGGGGCAGGTTGAGCAAGACCTCTAAAGCGGCTGTTGGGGTGGTTCTCATGGCCCCGGTGGCACTCAGACATGCTTGTCTTTGCAGTCCTCCGAGCCGTCGAACCACTCCTACCTGCTTGGTCTTTGGCCACCATACCACCGATCCATACGTTATCATGGGTCTGATAACTCTGGCATAGAGCCATGTAGTCATTATTGGTTGTAGCCCCCAATTTTTTCCGCACATTCTTCTGCACAGATTGAAGGCTACAGTACCTTTTTCTATGGTTTTTTGTAGGTGTTGATTCCAGGTCAACTTATGGTCGAAGATAACTCCTAAGTATTTTGCCTCTTGGGCAAATGGAATTTCTATCCCGTTCAGTACAGGTGACCTAAGTCCTTCCAGTACTTTTTTTCGTGTGAATGTGACTATTGTGGTTTTGTGAGGGTTTACTGTCAGCTCCTCCTCTTTACACCACCTGTCGACTATATCTAGTGCTGACTGTGTAAGCTCCGATACTGTCCTTGCAAATTTGCCTTTTGCAATAATTGCAAGGTCATCGGCATATCCTAGGCAATGAAAGCCTCTGGAAACTAGCTTTTCGATTAATTCATCAATTAGGATGGCCCAAAGTAGGGGCGATAGCACCCCTCCCTGCGGACATCCCCTGTTTGCTCTAGCTGTTAGTGTTATTCCGCCAATTTCTGATACAATGACCCTGTTCTTCAAGCTGGCGTTTATCCACTGGCACAGTAGGGGATGTACCCCTTTTTTCCTTAGAGCGTTTGCTATAGACTCGGTGGATGCATTATTGAAGGCACCCTCGATGTCTATAAATGTTGTTATGGCTATCTCTTTGTCTTCCAAGGACTTCGTTAGTAGCCTGTTGAGGTCGTCCAGTGCTAAGTCCGTTGACTTGCCTGGTTGATACGCATATTGGCGTTCATTGAGTGGGTTTGTTTGTAATACCTCGTCTCTTATGTATCTATCTATCAGCCTTTCCAGCGTTTTGAGTGGGAAGGTCATTAGACTTATGGGACGATATGCCTTGGGTGTCTTGTCGCCTATTCTCCCTACTTTTGGGAGATATATGACTTTCACCTCTTGCCACATCGTAGGTATATGCCGTAATGCTATGCAAGCCTTGAATATACGGCACAGGTGTGGAATAAGTATTTCCTGTCCCTTTTGGAGAAATATGGGGTATATTCCATCTACTCCAGGGGATTTGTATGGTTTGAATTTGTTGATAGCCCACCTGATTCTATTTGGTCTCGATATTTCCGTAGCCAGTCTCCATTCCAGAGCCGTTGGCCTGTTTGGCCTGCCTCTGGTACTGTCTACTGTTATCGGGCCATTGAGAATTTCTGATGCCGGAAAGTGTGCTTCTGTGAGCATCCGTAGACTTTCTTCAAATGATGTGGTATAGGTGTTGTCGTTCTTTTTCAAGAAACCTACTTGGTTTACAGTACCTTCTTTGGCTAAAACCTTATGGATTCTCGAGCACATAGGGGTATCTGTTACCTCCTCGCAGAATTTCCTCCACGATTGTCTTCTGGCCTTTCTTATTTCTTTGTTGTACTGCGTGAGTTTAACCTTGTATGTGGTCCAATCTTGGTTCAATTTAGCTTTGTTGAAAAGCTTCCGCACCTCACCTCTGAGGGTTTCTAGATGCTTATTCCACCAGACTGTTTTGTTATTTTGTTGCCTTGTTTTTTCGGGACAGCTTTCCTCGTAGGCTTCAGCTATTGCTTTGCCCACTTGGTCTACTGCCCTCTCAAGGCTCTCTCTGTCACGTATTTCAGTCATGGACCTCTCAAGAGACCCACTGAGTGATGCTGTGTATCTTTCCCAGTTAGTCTCTCTTGGGTTCCTATATTTGACTAAAGTACGAGGTGGGGTAACTAGATCAAATCTAATCTGTCTATGGTCCGAACACGAGGGTTCGTCCGACACGTGCCAGTTGGCAATGGTATCACCAGCTTTTTCCGACGTTAGGGTTATATCCAAAACCTCTTTCCTCGCTGCTGTGACGAAGGTTGGTTCATTACCTACATTGGCTATTAGCAATCTTTCTGTGAGAATAAATTGTAATAGTGACTCACCTCTTGGGTTGACATCTGTGCTTCCCCACAATGAATGGTGTGCATTTGCGTCGCATGATATGATGAGTTGGAGGTTTGCCCTTGCCGCATAGGCGATGACCTCGCTCAGTACCGGCGGTGGGCATGCCTCCTCGCCTGGGAAATATGCTGAGCTCACTATCCAGCTTCTGTTTCCTTCCTCCGTCGGCGTGGTTAGGAGACCTGTAACAACATCACCGGTGCATAGCACCGGTATTAGTGTACATTCAACCTTATTACTATATAAGATACATGCACGAGGTTTATTATTACCTTCTTTGTAAAGTACCTTACCTTGGTTGGGTTTTAGACCTGCAATCCTCCCTCCGTGTAGCCAGGGTTCCTGCAAGAGGGCAAGATCTATCCCTTCTTTATCGAACCTCCTACATACCATTGCGCTGGACGCTCTAGCATGATGGAGGTTCAACTGCAGTACCCTGATCCTGTGCTTAGAGTTTAGTTCTGGGAACTAAACTCCTTTGACTTCTCTGAGTCTTCCTCTTCCATAGGCCCAGCCCCCTCTTGTGCTATCAGCCTTTTGAGAGGGCTTTCCCCGCTCCGGGGAGGTGTAGTCTCATCCTCTTCCTGTACCTCATCGGTCTCCGGAATTGGTTCGTCCACCCCTTCCTCGGTGCTTTTGCTGGTTCCTTGCTTCCCTTTAACTCTGAATTTCAGCCTTCCTAGGTTATAGTAGGGAGCCATATCCAGCTTCTTGATTTCCTCTAGGGACTCTTTGTCCATAGAGAAAGCCCATATTTGACCTTTGTCCGATGGGGTTTTACCCCACACCGTCCAGAGGTGAGTGTTGAGCCCGTGGTTTGAGACCTTTAGCCTACGCAGAATTCTATCTGCTTCCGGCCTTTGTCCTCTCTCATCGGGAACATATGCTGTGCAGGCGTGGGTTTCTGGCAAGTCATCACCTTCCAACACTGTCAGGGTTGCCCCCTCCCAGGGTTTTATGGTTGGGATGACTTCCCTTAGCCAGTCTGCACTGATGCGATCCGCACACACTATAATCAGGTATCCTGATTTATGAGTGCATTTTGCAAATCGCACTTGTGGTCCCTCTGTGGGGATTTTCTCTAGAGCCTCAGAGATCGAGTCCTGGACGATTTCTAGTCTCTCTGGGCTCAAATTGTTCTCTGGGAACCCCGTGTGTACCACAGCAACCTTGACTGAGGAGAGGGCATCTTTGAAGGTGACTCCTTCCTGCCTTGGCTTCTTCCTCAGATGAGTTGTTTGTGGCGGTGTTGTGCTACTTGAGCGAGGGCGTTTCACCGCTTTTGTGCCTTCGGGTGCATTTTTTTTGCCTGTCCTGGCCTCTTTTGGCATTCTGGCCACCTTGGATCCCAGTCTCGAGGACGGTACCGGATCTCTGTTTTTCAGGAAATTTTCCTTGATTACCAGCCTTTTGGCTGTTATATAATCAAGGCCCCTTTCCAGGTGACTTTTCAGCCTCGATTTAGAGGATCCTCCTAGGTGGGATGTTTTAACCTCCTCGTCTGATAATAGCTCTAGTTCCTCCAGGGAAGATACCATTATCTTGTTTTTCATTTTTGGTGCCTGCCGTGTGGCCTTGGCACCAGACGTCTCCGCCTTTTGTTCCGGGTTCGGTTTAGTCACCTTCACCCGCTCTTTTTTATCGGTTTTTAGGTCCATAATTGTTCCCACGAGTAGCTAGGGAAGTGTTGGTCCACTACGGCAGAGCCCCGCATGTCGTAGTGGGGTCTAGGATACTCTGGGATTCGACCTGGTGTCCCAGAGGCTCCGTTTGAGGTAGCATTCCCTGCTACCATTCAGCCCTCAGCACGGATTTCGCACACCTTGGCTTGGGGGATTTTATCGACTTTCCTTGTCTAGATCCGCCGTGTTCTGTATAAGCAGGGCCACCTCGAGCAGGATGCGATTCTTCATCGCGCACGGACGGTCATTGGAAGTAGCTTCCTCGAGAGGTTTCCCAGGCCTCCTCTGCTATTTCCCTGAGGTTGGCAGGGAAATAACCAACCCCTTGACCCCATATAAATGATGCAATTGGCAATTATTATAAAATCATTATTAATATAGCCAACCAATAAGTAAATGAATTTTTATTCCATATGGAGCAAAGGAAATAAACATAGCCATTTTCAACCTGAAGCTTCATGCATTTATATGCGATATCCTTCATGTTCCATGATTCGAGGGGGCAGTAATATTCAGTAACATGATATATCCCTAATTCTGAAGATTCACAAGGTTTAGTGTAAAAAATCTTGAGAATTGAGGAATTTATGTCCAATAATATATATATATATATATATATATATATATATATATATAGATATATATATATATATATATATATATATATATATATATATATATATATATATATATATATAGATATATATATATATATATAGATATATATATATATATATATATATATATATATATATATATATATATAGATATATATATATATATGTATATATATATATATATATATATATATATATATATAAAATGAGAGATTGTGTCGGGTTTCGCAGTCTGAGGAATAAAGTGTACTCTTTATTTCAGTTCGAGCTTTCGAGTCTATTTGGCTCTTCTTCAGGAACGCTATACAATCAAAAATCAATTCTTAAATATCTAAAATACAGTATAAGGGAATTAACTTACGAAATGTGAGATTAAAATAAGAAGCTGCAAATTCTATATTTATCCATCACACTTGTATATCTTGTAATATTGTATAAAACTAGTAAAATATATATATAAAATTGGGTAGAAGGGGTTTAGAGTTCTCAATCGTTAAAATATACTGATATAAGTGACATTGGCAATGATTGATATGTATCGGGACACTGACATAAAACTACTGGTTTTTGAATAATCTATATGAAAACGAAGTTGAAAATAGTATATGAACCTTGCTGAATTTTATGAAAAAGAAATTTGATGTTTCTCAAATTGAATTTGTACGAAAATTAGTGAATTATTTGAAATCTATTGTTATTGTCTAGATGGAGTAAGTAAGTATATATTACGTTGAGACTTTCTATGTCTCTTCTTGAATTTATACAATCAGAATGTTTGAAAATATTAGTCATTTCATCATAAATTTGATTTCAATAATGTTACAATTTTAGATTCCTCAAGTAATTCACAAAAAAGACTTTTCTTAGAAATGACTAATATTTTCAAACATTCTGATTGTATAAATTCAAGAAGAGACATAGAAAGTCTCAACGTAATATATACTTACTTACTCCATCTAGACAATAACAATAGATTTCAAATAATTCACTAATTTTCGTACAAATTCAATTTGAGAAACATCAAATTTCTTTTTCATAAAATTCAGCAAGGTTCATATACTATTTTCAACTTCGTTTTCATATAGATTATTCAAAAACCAGTAGTTTTATGTCAGTGTCCCGATACATATCAATCATTGCCAATGTCACTTATATCAGTATATTTTAACGATTGAGAACTCTAAACCCCTTCTACCCAATTTTATATCTCACCAACCCTAGCCGGAGTTGAGGCTATCTGCAATACAGCGGTTGGCACTCTTTCACGGTTCATATACAGTGTGGTCCAACGAAAACTCAACACCGCTATGTTCCGGCTTTAACATGAAAATGTGGAAAATCGCTCGGACCCGTCAATTTCTAATACAAGGGGGAACAACTTTTCCGCTGTTTTCATCCCCGTAACTTCAACCCCCTAACGGGGGTGAGCACAACCCCTTGATTTTGAATAGGGATGAGGGGTGTTGAGATACCTCATTTTGACGATCTTATCGTGTACTATCTGACCGTAAAATTTCACTTCAAAATATCCATCGATAATGAAATAACAGCGAAAATAGTGAAAGAGGCAATATGGAATTTATCTCGAGAATATTATTCGTATCCGACGCATTTCAAAGGTATTGAGTGGTTAATTTTTTGTCCAAAAAAGTAGACGGACCTTGTTTTTGTACCTTAGTCTATCGTGAATTGTTAAGAACGGTACAAGTGTGTCCAAGCGATTGTAAATTTGTAGTGGAATTAAAATGGTGTATTCCGTAGAAGAAAGGGTGGAAATGATAAAATTATTTTTCCGAAATAACGACTCTGCGCGCACAACAGCGGCTTTATTTAACGAACGACATCCTGGAAAAAATGTATCCGCTGCTTACGTTGTGCAACTGGTTGCCAAATTTGACGCTACTGGGTCAGTTGGAAACAAAAAGAGGGTGCATGAAAGAGACGAAGCGAGGGACGTGGCTGTCTTAGGTCATATAGCAATGGATCCGACCGTTAGTACTAGGAAATTGTCCGAGGTATCTGGTGTTTCACGCACAACAATCATGAGAATCCTGAAACAACATAAATTCCATCCGTATAAGATACGATTGGTTCAGGAACTGAATGAGGATGATCCCGATCGCCGACTCCAGTTCTGTGAAGTGATCAGTGAAATAATTAACGGCAATCAAAACTACATGTTCGATATCTGTTTTTCGGACGAGTGTTCATTTTACCTTAACGGCATTGTAAACCGGCATAACTGTCGGTATTGGTCAGATGAAAATCCACGATTATTTCGTGAGGTGTATACACAGCGCCCCCAAAAATTAAATGTTTGGGCGGGTATTTATGGAAATCACATAATCGGCCCTTTTTTTCTACCCGGTAATCTCACAGGCCAAATGTATCTCGATCTATTGGAGAACGCTATTTATCCAGCCCTCGTGCAAGTATTGGAGAATGCAGAAGACCATCAAACGATCATTTTCCAACAAGATGGCGCACCACCTCACTTTGTTCAACCGGTGCGTCAGTTTTTAGATGACAATTTTCCTCACGCCTGGATTGGAAGAAGGGGACATATTGAGTGGCCACCCAGATCACCTGATCTGGCTCCACTGGACTTTTTTCTATGGGGTCACCTGAAATCCAAGATTTACGCTACCCAGCCTGAGTCACTGGATGATTTGCGAACTCGGATCATTAATGAATGCCGTCAAATTACACCAGACATCTTGAGTAATGTACGTGAACGTTTTCAGCAAAACTTATATTACTGCATGGAAGTGGATGGTGCCCATTTCGAACATTTAATAAAGTAATCACAAAAGTACGTACTCTTCCACTATTTTACCTGTCATGTCGTTATCGATGGATATTTTGGAGCGAAATTTTACGGTCAGATAGTACACGATAAGATCTTCAAAATGAGGTATCTCAACACCCCTCATCCCTATTCAAAATCAAGGGGTTGTGCTCACCCCCGTTAGGGGGTTGAAGTCACGGGGATGAAAACAGCGGAAAAGTTGTTCCCCCTCGAATCAGAAATTGACGGGTTCGAGCGATTTTCCACATTTTCATGTTAACGCCGGAAAATCGAGGTGTTAAGTTTTCGTTGGACCACACTGTATTCTTCAAAAATGCCTTCCGGTGATTGGCTTATCCTCCCAACTGCTGAACTTCCCGAACTGGACCACGAAGAAGAACTCGAACTTGAAGTATTCGATCCCGAAGTACTAGAACTGGAACTAGAAGTATTCGATCCCGATGTACTAGATCGCGAAGAACTACTTCTTTCGAAGGGAGTGCCACTAACTGCAGCAGAATCAGTGGTTGGTTGGTTGGTTTCAGTATTACAATCCATATCTGGTTATCGAAAAACACACAATAAGACAAGTTCATAAATATAACAATGTTAACTCACCTAATATTTTTCTGTACTGTACTAGAATCTTATGCTATTCGGACACTTGTACTGCTTGGCTTTTAGTGGTCACTGCACAATAAGAAATTCGCAAGTAACGCCTAACCCTCTATTCTGCACTCAATCTTACATTGATGAAATGATGAGTACAATAAAGATTAACATTGGATGATTCACATAGGTGAATAAATATCCAAAGAATTTACATATTAATGCATAAATATCCAAACAAACAAAAAGCTAAACAATTCATTGCATATATAACAAACAATGCAATATAAAACAATATAAGTGATTTCTTACCAAGTAAACTCCAATGTCATTCAAACTCAAACTAACTTGAATGAGGTATCTGGAAATGATCCTACCTTTAATATCAATCAGATACCATTAATTCAAGTCTTCTTCTTCGTTAATTCAAAAGTTGCCAACGTGAAATATTCATGAAAATGGTTGCGGCATGAAATATTCGTTTTGGTACTCTTGGTGAGTGCATGCGCTTTAACGTTCTAATCGGATTATTTCGTTACTGTAAAGTTGGGTATAGCATGATTTCCAACCGATCAGTTATCAAATTCGAAAAAATATTGAGACAAAATTTTGAGACAAGTATTGTCAAAACGAACGCATTCGAACACTATTCAGAGTCATTCACGAACGACAGAAACAATAAATAATGAAAAAAACGTTTCTTTCCATGGCATGGATGGTACGATTTCTCATTCGAAGACTATTTTTAGTCTTCACTCGTAGTAACCGCTAATATTATGGCAGCAATGGATACATTTCAAAATTGACAAGGTATCCACTAGGAGTATTCAGAGACCAAATTTTCTAGCCGAATCTCACCGGTTTGCCACGAATGAACTGCTTGCATCCATGGCGGCCAAAAAACCTTATCATCGACTCGTCGTATGCAAGATTCGGTTCAGAGATGAAATGTTCTTGAAACTTTTTTTTCAGAGTATCAGCAAGTAACCGCAACTTGAACATTTTATCATGGGCATCTAAAGCAGAACTATCTGCAAAATGCACAGAACGGCAGATCTGTAAGAACCGATCTCGTCTCATTCTTTCAGAAACTAGAATGTTTTTCATGTCAAATGAATTTCCCCAGTATCTTCTTTTCGAGGGCATATTATTGTAACCACTCAGAAGTAAAATTGCAAGAAAAACCTTCATTTCTGAAATCGACACTGATGGGTCTGGGCAATTTTCAAATAGCGCATATCTGCTAATTTCAACAAGAATCTTCTGCACAATATTTGCTGTAGTCTGGTTCAGGAAAAATATGTTTTGGAGATCTCCTAACTGACAGAAACTGAAATGTTCATACTTTCTGACTTGCATCAAGGTATAATCGACTTCTCTATCATGAGTTTTATCGTGTTCATGCATTTGCCCTTGATTTGATTCAATTTCTCTGTCAATCTCCATTTCCTGTCTGTTATTGGTATGTTCTATTCCTGTAGGTTCATCTGTACCACCTATTCTAGAATTATCACTCAACACAATTTCTGTAGGAGCAGAAAGTGCCTACTACTAAGATTATCAATCAAACCCCCTGTGTCCTCGTCCGCCGAGTCTTCGTCATTCAAAATTTGACTTTCCGGAGGTTCTATGAAAATATCTCTGACGTTACCCATTTCTTCTGACTCATCATATGCCATTTCCAATGCCTCTTGCAACGTCAGTCCCCTAAAATATTGCACATCATTTATCAATCATTCAGCAATCAATCAGTAAACCGCCTAGCGGTACCATATGGGATCAGCATTGTTTTCAAAAACAACTATGACAAAACATTTTTTTTAAATGCAAAATATAATATAATGATCATTATCTTTCAGGAAAGATAAAATGTATTTGAAATGCTCAGACTCTAAAGCGTTTTTACATTACAATACTTACACTAATCGAAAGTCCATGTTTTCTTGAAAACTGATAACTGTTGATATTGTAACTTGTGACAAACTCGTGCAACACTTCACACCAACTCGAAACAGCGCACAATGTGTTCACGTGCCTCTAAACCAAAAGAGGTTCAAAAGTGAACAGTTGATTGGTGGTACCATGCGGTACCGGTAGGCGCTAATGGGTTAATATTGAATTGTTTGTTATATCCACAGTGCACTGTTCATTTTTTTTGTTTGGATATGTACCTATTCATCCAATATTATGTTTCACTATATGCATTATTTCTGGGGATTGTTCTTTTATTAACTTTGTTCGCGGATCACGTTCGGAACTGATTACGAACCAGTCCAGAACTAATGTAGGATTGCCGTAGAGCGCATGCCCAATGGACGATTCCAGTACCCCTATTCAGTGTTGCCATTATGAAATTTTCGGGTCTAAATCGACTGACATTCTCTAGGCCTTCTTTGGAATAATCCAAAGTCGGAACAGATAATAATTTTTAATTTTATAGTTATCTGGGTGTTCCCGGATATGTGAATCGAAGTATTTAAGTTGATATGGACAAAAATAAAAAATCCTAGGGGATTTTACGTTTTTGCGTTGTTTAATAGCGGTAATCTTGTCATTTTACCGTCACATGTCACCTGTACATGAAGAAGAATAAGAATATGTTTTTATTGTCGTTATGTGTTATGTCGTAATGTCGTATTCATTCATTGTTTATTGTATTCAGTAATAGATCAGTTATCTGTTTGTGTCTTGAAGGAGTGTATATTTTAAAATTAATTCCAGAAAATGTGTTACTATTGTGTTTACAATAACTGTAAAAGAAACTCACGTCGCGTCGTATCAAATCCAGAAAAGTTAAATATTATCCGTTTCCTAAACCAAAGAGGAACCTTGTGAAGTGTCTGCGCTGGAGTAGTACCAGAGGATAAGCACAAACTCAAACTTCTGAGTAGATATATGATGACAGAGCTAGGGAGGAGGATTAGCGTTCAGACACCTGCCCCTAATTAATATGCACCCTCATATATAATTATCGAACACCTGCATAGTAATTATCAAACACCTGCCACCAGCATATTAATTATCGATGGGATGTATGCACCTGCACATTAATTATCGAACACCTGCATATCAATTATTGAACACCTGTTTGTGACGTCAGTAGTAGTGGATATAAAATGTAATGATCATAGTGAATATCCATACTCAACCTTTACACAATGAAGTGTGAACACTGTGAAAGAGACTTCTCGTTCAAAAGTAGTCTGACAAGACACGTCAAAAACTATTGTCCAGTTAAAAGAAAAAGTACTAGTGAACTGTGTGATGTCCCGAGTAAGAAGCCGAAGATTACAAGTGCACGTTGCGATAAAAGTTTTTCGAATCAATATAATTTGAACAGACATTTAAAAAACAGCTGTGAATCTATTAGTGTTGATAGAAAGAAAGTGAATCGTCCTATCGAGAGTGTTTTGTGAAATGGTGTGGAAAAACTCCAATCGGCATTCAAAAACAGGATAGCCTCGTACCGGTTCAAAAGTTTGGCAGCATACATCGACTATTCCGATTTTCTGGAAGAAGTGAAACCGAAAGTGTTAGGCATTATTGATGTACACCTAGAGCTACATCATGCATTGAAAATTAATTTTGAAGTGTTTGGAGTCTATACAATACCGGAGAAGGAGTTAACTGACATCAAGTCATTCAACACCAGAAATAAAATCATTACCCAGTCAACAAATCTAGAAGAAGCTTTTGCTGGCTTTCAAGAAGAAATGATTTCTCAGGCTTCAGAGTTTCAGGAGAGAGATTCTGGATGGCAAATCAAACAGATTGTATTTCTGGATGTGAACATCAACAAGTATACTCCACTGGCAGCCTCATCGTACTTGAAACTACCCAAATGTATACTGAAGAAGAATGCGGTGTTGAATATTCGGAATTTGGACAATGCGTGCTTTGCCTGGTCAGTCAATGCGGCAATTTTTCCGGCAGATGGAGATCCAGCAAATCCCCAATCATATCCCCATTATAATACTCTGTTGTGTTTCGATGGAGTAGACTTCCCCATGAAACTGACAAACATAAAAAAAATGGGAAAGAATGAATAATATATCAATAAATGTATATGGGCTGGAAACAACATTCGAAGATGGAGCATCAGTTACTGAAATAGTGGGACCGCTGCATTTTACTTCACAGCGTCAACCCACTCACGTTAATTCATTACTGATTAGCGATGAGTCGGGGAATTCCCACTATTGCCTTATAAAGGATCTCTCAAAGTTGGTTTCGAAACAAAAGTCAAAACACGATGGTGGACTATACATTTGTGATGGATGCTTACAAGCATTTACGAATCGAGTGAAGCTGGCGGAGCATGAAGAAAATGATTGTAACCATATAATAACGAAAATCCCAAAAACCAATTTGAAGTTGAATAAATATGGTGAAAACATTCCAGAGAACATTTTGAAATTTGTAAATTTCGAGAAACAGATTCCAGTTCCGTTTGTTATTTATGCTGATTTTGAAAGTATATTGAAGCCCATAGATCACAACGAGCCTTCTGATGATTCATCGTTCACAGTGAAAGTTTGTGAACACCAACCTTACTCTTTCGCCTTTTACGTAAAATGTAACTTTGATGACCAGTACTCCCAATATGTTTCGTATCGTGGATCTGATGTTGTGGAAACATTTATGGATAAATTAGATGAAACAGCCGTGGAATTATACAACACCCACTTCAAAAATCACAAACAGATGCTCCCTCTAACCGACCAAGAACAACTCGAATATGACCATGCCACTTTGTGCCACATATGTGATAAACCGTTTGTCCTTGGAGGTGAGGTGAAAATAAGAGAACATTGTCACTTTACTGGAAAATATCGCGGAGCGGCCCATTCAATCTGCAATCTACATTACAAGACTCCAAAATCGATACCAGTTGTATTTCACAATTTATCAAACTACGATTGCCATCTCTTTGTGAAAAAGCTGGCTAGTAAACAAGAACCAGTTTCAGTGATAGCCCAAACAAAGGAGAAATATATTACATTTTCCAAATCCATTCTTGTTGAGAAATGTCCCGACCCAAAGATGCCGAATGTATACATGAAGCTAAAGTTTGTGGATTCGTTCCGTTTCCTCCCTAAATCGCTGGACAAATTAGGTCAAACTTTGGAACCCCAGCAATGTGTAGAGATCAGGAAGTACTTTGCAAATGATGGAGAGTTCAATCTGATTAGAAGGAAGGGAGTTTTTCCTTATAGCTATATGGATTCTCTGGAAAGATTAGAAGAAACTGACTTACCACCTAGACATAAATTCTACAATGATCTAACCAAAGAGGATGTATCCGAAGAGGATTATGAACGGGCCAAAAAAGTATGGAAAACATTCGATTGCCAAAATTTGGGTCAGTATTCTGACGTTTACCTCAAATCAGATGTGTTATTACTGGCGGATATTTTTGAGAACTTTAGGAAATTATGTTTGAATCATTATAAATTGGATCCTTGTCAATATGTGACAGCACCATCTTTGAGCTGGGATGCTATGCTTCGGAAGACGCAAGTAGAATTGGAGTTGTTGACGGATGTGGACATGGTGCACTTCTTCAGAAAGGGAATTAGAGGCGGTGTCAGTACATGCAGTAAGAGAAAAGCTGTTGCCAATAACAAATTTCTTTCAAGTCATGATCCATCAAAGCCGACATCATACATTATGTATCTAGACGCTACAAATTTATATGGTGCAGCTATGAAACACAGACTACCGTGTGGTGATTTCCGATGGTTGAAACATCATGAAATAGCAGAGTTTGATTGTTTTAGTATCGATGACAATTCACCAAAAGGATATGTTCTAGAAGTTGATTTGGAATATCCAGCTAGTTTGCATAATGATCATAATGATCTGCCGTTTTGCCCGGAAACCATGGTACCTCCAAATTCTAAGACATCAAAATTAATTCCAAGTCTAGATAACAAATATAAATATATAATCCACTATAGAAATTTGAAACAGTGTTTAGAATATGGGCTGAAATTGAAGAAGATACATAGAATACTGGAATTTTCCCAAACTCGATGGTTAGGATCATACGTGGACTTGAATACGGAATTACGAAATGCAGCTAAAAATGAATTTGAGAGGGAGCTCTTCAAATTGATGATCAACTCAATTTTTGGAAAAACCATGGAAAACGTCGATAAACGACAAAACATCAAATTATGCTCCTCCTGGGAAAGCGGTAGAGGAAAAAAGGGTGCTAGGGCTCTAATCGCTGAACCTCATTTCAAATCGTCTGCTATATTTGACGAAAACTTGGTTGCTATACAACTACAGAAGGTGAAAGTCACATATGATAGACCACTTTATGCTGGCTTTGCGATATTGGATATTTCAAAAACCATCATTTATGATTTTTTATATGGGTATATCAAACCTCTCTACGGTGACACCGCGACCGTATTATATACAGATACCGATTCGCTGATTCTGGAACTGCGTACAGAAAACCCATATGAGGAAGCTGACGACGTGATGAAGAAGGCGAAAGGGGTGTCCAGCAGCGTCATCAAACATGAGATAAATTTCAATGACTATATTCAAATTGTAGAAAATGGTGGTGTAATATTTAGAAAAATGTACATTTTCACATCTAGATTGCACACCATCTACACTGAACTGAAAAACAAAGTTGCTTTGTCATCAGCTGATGACAAACGCTATGTTATACCAGGTGATGTAAATACACTAGCCTGGGGGCATTATCAAATTGCACCCCTCAATGATGATAGTGACAAAAACTTGGATATTTTACTACAGTTGGCCCAAGATTTACTGGATGAAGAAGCTTGTAAATAATAAAATTATGTTTGATTCGAGTTAATAAAACAATAATTCAGAATAGTGGTTTTATTTAAGTATTTCCATTACATCTTTGAAGTCCCCATTTGCACACATGACATCTTGATTGTGGTTGGGGAGAGCCATCCACGTGATTACGCCACTCTGGTCGATTGTGATGAACAAAGCATGGAAGTTGAATTTGAAGATCAAAATTTCGCCTATACTCTGCAGGCAATTGGGGCCATGCCAAAAGGAGTTCCGTCGGACGAGCTGCTTGAATAAGATATGTTGAGGGAAAGTAACTGAGTTCTGCCTCGGTGAATGTATACAATTGTGTACCATTCATGTGTCTATCCATCAACTCCCTTGTGATACAGGTTATACAATCCACTTCACACATTGTTGCGAAATCGAAACAATCAATCCGATGACTAGTAAAGATGAACAGACCGCTATGTACCAAACCACTGTGGTTAATGACTCAGGTTCCCTTTGTGAAGTCGTATTTGTAATATTGACAGAGGTGGGGCTAATGAAGCTGGAATATAGCTCTAACCATTTGCTATCTGACCATTGGTTACCAGTTCTCATTCGTAATTTATAATAAGTGCCATTTTTGGGGATTTCGTTTTTCACAGTTACCACATTATTATTCACATATGGTTTCATTCTATACCATTTTGAGGGCCAACTCTCGTTTCTCGTTCCATTACTATCAAAACAAACAAAGATTTCTGAGATATTAGTTGGCTGTGCTATGAATAGATAACCATGGAGAACAGCTTGCAAAACGATAAACTCTGAAGAAACCATTTTAATGACTGAAAGGGAACTAGTGTTTTTCACTGTATACATACATATTCCACAAGGAGAGGGGGGATTAAAAATCAATGAACTTTCAAAGTTATTTATTATTTGCAAATCTCTGCCTATTTCGGAATACTTTTTCTTCCCAAAGTTTCACCACTTCTGGAGGTATCACAGGCGGCTTCTTGTCTTCACTTCTTGAATCCATTCTAGGAGGTAGTCGTCTATGGCGAAAGTGGAAGGTTTTTCTTTCAGACTGGGGCGAGTTCAAAACAGAATACCTGCCGTAATACCGACAACTAACTTTGATAGGCCTTGTTTGAAAACATTTACGATCACATAGACCAACTATTATTCTGTGCTCACTAAAGTGAAGATGGTTTGGAATATACTTTTCTTCAATCACTGCATGACAGACACAACACTCTTTCAGTTCTAGAACTGTTTCACAGTCCATCATACTATGTCGAGTTTGACGATTGTAAAAATATATATAGCTATATCCCCACTGGTTACCGGGTGGGGATTACATGTCTCGACATGTTTGAAATCAAACATAGGATGTACAAATAGACTTTATTACGCCATAATAACATTGTCATACAAATGAAAAACATTGGATAATGCACACATGCACTGAGCTTGCGAATGATAACAGCATTTTTCTACCCAAGGAAAGACATCTACTGTCCAAATAGGCAATCAGTCGAAATCGAATCAAAAAACACAGGTACCTTTGGCCCAACCACAGCCAGAGGATGTCCTTTCGATCAATCTATCGCCCCAGGTGAAGCCACCTATCGGTACCAACACAAATAAGATGATGAACAAAAATTGTCAACAACAGGTGTCCTTGCCGTCAAGCAGCAGATCATTTTCTGATGTAGTACAGACACCTAGTGCTGAACACGACGCAAAAACAGAGCTGAGAGATAAGCAACCGACTCAAACACACAAAAACAAACGTAAACAAAACATCATTATTGGAAGAAATAAAACAAATGACATCAAAACAATTCCTAAGCTTGGACATCTCCACGTCTTTAGACTTTCGTCAGAAGAAACCGAGACGTCTCTCACCAATTTTTTGAAGAAATCCGCACCTCAAATTAGTTTCACATGTGAAAAGCTGAAAAGAAAGGATGACCTTTCAGCGTCATTTAAAGTCTCTTTTCCACTCTCCAATGTTAAAGAGGTCTATAACCCGGATATCTGGCCAGAGGAATGTGCTATCAAACGATACACTTTTCCAAAAAAATTTGCAACGCCAACCGTGACGAACTTAGCGACATGAAAACTTCCAACGACAGTGAAGTGCAAAGTGCCATCAATATTAACATTCAATGCCTATCCAATAAAATAAATCTCATTGAAAACTTTATTGAAGAGTACAATTTATCAATTTTATAGAATATAATATCACAAGAAATAATTCCGCTGAAAATATCCAAAAAATATATTCGTTTCGTAGGTTTGATGAATGTTCACTGAATGAATTCAACGAACAACTTTCACAACTAAATTTTTACATTGATGATGAGTCTGATGTTAATACCATTTTCGATAACTTTTTGAATGGGTTCCTCAGGTGCTTCGATGTCGCTTTCGAGAAGAGAATTAAGATGGTGCCCTCCAGCACCAACAAAAACCAAAAAATTAAATTTTCTACCGAACTCAATGAAAAAAGAAACCAACTACGCGAACTGGACTGGCTACGTAAAAGATTTTCTGATACGAAATTGAATACAAATTATAAACTTCTTAAAAGAGAAATAAATAAACAAATAAAAGCAGAAAAAAAAAGCATATTTCAAAAATATTCTTGAAAATTCTGATAACAAAAACAAAACGGCCTGGACAATTGTAAATAACGCAAAAGGTAAACGAAAAAATAATAAAATCGTAGACATTAATTACGACAATAAAGTGATCTCTGATACCAAAGAAAAAACTAATGCATTCGGTAAATACCTATCATCATCTATATGCGAAAAAGTGGTCAACCACTTTGGTGATAACATGAGCAATGAATGCACGAAATGCGATCCAGCTACTCGGACAATGTTCTTCAAACCCGTCAGTCACGTCGATGTTATCGAGGTAATTAATTCATTTCCTAATAAAAAAAGTACAGGTATCGATGAGGTACCAATATTGGTTATAAAACAATGCAAGACCTTAATTGCTCCAATTCTTTCCCACATCATCAATTTATCAATCATACAAGGAACTTTTCCTTCTAGCCTAAAAATTGCCTCTGTAATAGTACTTCATAAAAAGGACGATCCTAGTAACATTGAAAACTATCGACCAATTTCTTTGTTGAGCATATTTTCAAAAATAATAGAAAAAGTTGTCGCAAGGAGCGTTGAAGCTTATCTGGACTCATTCAACAAGTTAACAACAAGCCAGCATGGATTCAGAAAAGGATTATCAACTGAAACTAGCATAGCAGAGTACACTCAGCATATCTATGACAAAATGGATCAAGGTGAATATGTGGTTTCCATCTTATTCGATCTGACAAAAGCGTTTGACACAGTCGAGAAGAACTTTGTTTCAGAAAAACTCAATGGACTTGGTATAAGGGGTTGTATCAATGATTGGTTTATTTCATATCTTTCAAATAGAAAAATAATAGTAAAGATTGATGATGTCCTCTCGAGCGAGTTTGATGTTGACCTTGGAACTCCCCAAGGGGGAGTTCTTGGACCACTTATATTTCTGATTTTTATTAATGATCTTCCGGCTTTTATAACTGACGCGAGAGTGCTCATGTACGCAGACGACACCTGCACAATTATATCCGACAAATCTAAATCTGAACTTTCCAGGAAACTCACAAAAACACTGGATCAGTTTCACCACTGGTGTTACAAAAATAGGCTTTTGGTCAATATTGGGAAAACGATTTATATTGAATATCACACCATTCAAAAATCTCCAGCAAACTGTAGGATACTTATGAATGATAACATAATTGAGCAATCTAAATCAGCTAAATTTCTCGGTGCTGTTTTTGATTATAACCTGTCATGGGAGCAGCAAATAGGATGCGTCTGTAAAAAAATTAATCAATGCTTTTATCTGTTGACTGTACTGAAAAATATGCTAGACGTGGACACATTGCTGACCATCTACTACTCATATGCGTACTCTGCGATTTCCTACAGCATTATTGCTTGGGGACAGGGACACGACATTCAGAGAGTTTTCGTGCTACAGAAACGTATTTTACGACTCATATTTGACCTACCTTTCCAGACCTCGTGTCGTAATACTTTCAAGGATAAGCGGATTTTAACAGTTACATCAATTTATTTATTGAAATTACTGTGCTACATATATCAGAATAAGCATAAACTCCTTAAAAATTATGACATCCATAAATACCACACAAGACATAATAGCGATCTGTTGATAAAAAAAGCAAATCATTCTTTTTATAAAAAATCACCTCTTATGGCTGGTGTTCAGTTTTTCAATAAACTTCCTAAAAATATAAAGAACTCTCCCTCGTACATGGTCTTCAAAGGTAGGTTGAAGAAAATTTTAACAGATAATTGTTTTTATAGCCTGAATGAATTCGAAGGTTTTCTTTCAGAACAAACAAATTAGTTTTTTTTTGTCCATCGGCACTATACACCGATAAATTTTATTTGCTACTTATTTTGTGACCGTGCCCTGTATTATTTTTAGATGAATGTTCGTATTTATCTGTAACCTGACTCGTCCAATCTATTGTGAAATGGAATAGTGGATTCAATAAATTTGAATTTGAATTTGAATTTGCCTTTTTGTAAAGATGGCCATTCTTCTAATTCATATATGGGCTTGGAAGTGAATTGTTTTAAGTAATCCGCCTTTTCACGACCTTTAACATAAATATGTGACACAGACTGGGTGAGTTTCCCCAAAATTTCTCCAAATTTATGGGTTGGAGTAGAGCCTTCAGTCCACTTGATGCAGTGATGATTCCTGGTCAACCATTCAGCTTGCTTCTGTAATTCAGGTGGCAACATCTCGAACGGAAACGGTGGCTTGAATACATAGTGCCCAATTTTTTGTCCATCATAAGATGCCAATTCCTTGACAATAAATTTATTTTTTTCAATTTTGAATCCTTGAATATCCACTACAAGACTCATAGTTTTAACATGGAAAACTTGTTCTCCAAGCTTTTTTGTAAACAATACAATTCAATTCTGCGTTTTAATAATTTCAAATTCAACTGATAAAGTGTTAGTCGATGGTTCGAAGTCATCTTCATTAAAGTCATCACAGAATTCCTATTTATACCTTCAAAATTGAAGAGGGAGGGGGAACAGATTCAATACTGTTCAACAATTTTTGTTAACGGGTTGTAAGTGAAATGCTTTTCGTGTAATATAAGACAATATGCTGTTGTATCTGTTGTGGTCGCTCGTTCCGTTTCGAATTCAATACGCATCACTACTGACCCTGTCTGTAGGGTCTCTTTCTGTCGGGAGCAATCAATATGAGTAATTGGAGCACGTGATTTGAATTCATCTGGAGTAAAAATGGGCTGATTGTTTTTATGCATATTGTATGATTCCTGGAAGTTGGCAAACATCTCATACAGGGTGTTATTTAAGTACGTGGCCAAACTTGAAGGGGTGATTCTTTGAGTGATTCTAAGACGAAAAGTTCATATAAACATAGGTCCGGTAATGCTTCGTTTTCAAGATACAGGGTGTCAAAATTTTTAAAAGAAATAGTTTTTTTCGTAAATATCTTAATAACCCGTCAACCGATTTTATTGAAATTTGGCAGTGTTATTGAAGGTCGTAAAGGGCTAATTTAACCCTAACTATATCAAAATTATCATGTCCAGTGGCGTCCCGGAAGGCACTGTAACCAATATTTTTGACAGAAAAAATGTGCGCCACTGATTTTTTTGCAACTTTTGTATTTGTTTCACATTGAGCAACTAAAATTACAACTTTTTCATATCTAGAATTTTTTTCGTATCTTGCTTTGTTTTTGAGAAAAAACAAAAATCACTTCATTGCACGTCCCTGGCACAACACAATAAAAAATTGTTTTTATAGGGTTTTTAATGATTACAGGTGAATCTGTTATGCTTAAAAATTGTTTGTTTCATTTGGCCAGTGCGTGCATAGTGGTAACGCCGGAAATGTCAAAAAAACATCAAACAAGAAACACCCTTTATTACAACCACACGTAAACAAAAATGGTACCTAGGCAATTTTTTTCTGTAAGAATACATTCAATAATAACTAACACAAAACTTACAATAGTTGCTCAAAATGTCCTCCTTCAACTTCAATGCAAGCATTAACTCGTCTTAACATCGATTCCCGAACACGTTGAAATATTTCCGGCGTATGTCTTATCTGATCACATGAATCCCGTATTCGTTGGATTAATTCTTCTTCAGTGTTGACTGGAGTTTTATAAACAAGGGACTTTAAATGTCCCCAAAGGAAAAAATCCAAGGGATTTAAATCCGGTGACCTGGGCGGCCATGACTGTGGACCTGCGCGACCGATCCAGTTTTCTCCATAAGTTTCATCCAGAAATTGACGTGCTACTATGCTGAAGTGAGGTGGAGCCCCATCGTGCATGAACCACATTGCTCCTCTTACTGCCAGTGGGACATTTTCTAGTAGTACAGGTAACACAAATTCCAAAAAATGACGATACTCTTGACCATTTAATCTCGGGGGTAAAAAATGAGGTCCAATGAGATAATCGCCAACAATACCAACCCATACATTCACGGAAAACTGCTGTTGATAATTATTTTCTATAACCGCATGGGGATTTTCTTCTGCCCAGATATGGTTGTTATGAAAGTTCATAATTGAATTGTGGGAAAAACACGCTTCATCGGTAAATAATATACTGGATAAAAATGTCGGAGATGCAACCTGTTGTTGCAAAAGCCACGTAGTATAAACAACTCGCTTGGGAAAATCCGCAGGAAATAACGCTTGAACACGCTGTATGTGGTAAGGATACAGTTGGTAATCTTTCAAAATCTTCCATACAGTAAAGTGAGAAATGTTTAATTGTTGTGCAATTTTGCGTGTGCTTGTATCGGGGCAACGCTCAACTTCATGTAAAACTTCTTCCTCCAGCTCCACTGTTCTTACCGTTGCAGGTCTCCCAATAAGAGCAGCCGACCTTTGAAAGGTGCCTGATTCGCACAGCCTTTCATGTATTCTCACAAATGTTTGTCTATTTGGAACATTTCGATGAGGATATCTTTCTTGATAAATGCGTCTAGCCGCTCTGGAATTGCCTTGGGCCATTCCATAGACAAAATGCATATCGGCCATTTCCGAGTTTGTAAACCGAACCATTTTCAGATATCAGTAACAAATTTTATATCTCAAAACTCTTGAAAACACTTTCAATAATTACTATCAAATAATTACGTATGTACCGTTTCAATTTGTGACAGTTATGAGGTTAAATTTGTTTGAACATTTGTTTTTCCTTCCATGGCCCTCTTACTTTAGTTTCGAAACACTGCAGTAATACATAACAACATTATTTGTTTCATCGAAAACAGTTAATATGAGCGAAAAAAATTAAAAGATGACTTCCATGTAATATTAATTGTTTAATCATAAATAAAAATGTCTTTATTGCATGTCCATGGACAACAATGAGCCCATTTTGCAGCACGAGCCGAAGCCAAGAGCCGAAGGCAAGTGCTGCAATTCATACATACATATTTTTTGTTTTTTCATTGCATTAATTTTGATAGAAAATTCTAAGACTAGAATAGAGTATTAATATGAAAAAATATTAGTAAGACCCCAGTTTTTGATGGTTTAGTAGTTGAAATTTTTTATTGTGTTGTCACAGGGATGTGCAATGAAGTGATTTTTATGTTTTTTCTCAAAAACAAAGCAAGATATGAAAAAAATTCTAGATATGAAAAAGTTGTAATTTTAGTTGCTCAATGTGAAACAAATACAAAAATTGCAAAAAATCAGTGGCGCACATTTTTTCTGTCAAAAATATTGGTTACAGTGCCTTCCGGGACGCCACTGGACATGATAATTTTGATATAGTTAGGGTTAAATTAGCCCTTTACGACCTTTAATAACACTGCCAAATTTCAATAAAATCGGTTGAAGGGTTATCAAGATATTCACGAAAAAAACGATTTCTTTTAAAAATTTTGACACCCTGTATCTTGAAAAAGAAGCATTACCGGACCTATGTTTATATGAACTTTTCGTCTTAGAATCACTCAAAGAATCACCCCTTCAAGTTTGGCCACGTACTTATATAACACCCTGTATAATGTTGCAAATTTGTTATTAGCCCATTCAGGACGGATGACGTACATGTACGATTTCGAAAGAGGACATTGACGGCCGGGTGCCGTACATGTACTACTACTCTTGCAATGAGTTCAGACGGATGCAGTACGTTATTCAGAACTTTTATATTATTTCTGGCCGGGTGCCGTACATATACTACACCAATGCACATCAAACCCATATGACCGCCGTACGGGCACGACAGAGATATTGCCTTTCACGGACTGACCCCGTACGTGTACGGCAATCGATATAAGATTCACTAGCAGGACGGCTGTCGTACAGGTACGGCATTTTCGTGTTTTATGCTACTGAGTAATAGGTGTTTTATTGATTTAAAATAGTTTTATTATTTAACAAACACATGACACATTACACATCACAAATGAAACCAAATATTCTGATGTACAAATAAGGAAAACGAAAAAGAGGAAGTAAAAATCAAATAAGACAATGTTATATTATTTTTCTTAAAATTTTTGAACAGTGTGAAACTTTTCAAAACAAGGGTGCACACATAACGCAACATTGCATTGTGTACACATGAAGCGGGTGTCTGGAGCGTTTTTTGATTCCTAGTTGTGTTGTGGCACAAACATGGCATCTTCTTTGTGTTCTGCTACCTTGAGCTGCAGTTTGCTGGACTGGGCATGGAAAATGTCTTTCGGTTAATCGAAGTGGATTGTCAACACTGCATGTTGTTCTTCGTTTCTTCAGAGAACTAGGGTATTTTTCGAAAATCTGAGCAACAACTTTTTGGCGAAAATCCGAAAACGCTGGTTTTTTTCCAGTTACCACTTGAAACAACACATAAGCATTGTACAAACATAAGTCCATCAAATGGAAAAACAATTTCTTATACCATTTTAAACTTTTTCTTGCACAATCCACAAAACTAATTTGCATGTCTATTTTGTCAACTGCTCCCATTTTTTTATTATAGTCTAAAACGCAATGTGGCTTCAAAACACGATCACCGGTCTTCTGGTTTACTTTTCCAGTTTCCTTCAGGTATGGTGTTGATACTGAAGTTAACATGTGAACAAATTTCTTATCGAACCATTTCACGGCTAACAAGTTGTCAGTGCATGCAGTTTCCACTTCTCCCTTTTTTATTGGTTTACGAAATTGTGGCATCCCCTTCCTGTTAGCTTTTACAGTCCCACAACCTCCCGTTTCCTGTTTTTGTAAATACTCGAATAACTCTGGACTTGTGTACCAGTTATCGACGTACAAAATATGTTTTTTATTGTAATATTCCTTCATGAGAGTATCAACAATCTGCCCAGATTTTCCCAGATTTTCCATTTTCTGATCTAGAATGGTACTAGAACCAGTATATATTATAAATCCCAAAATATAACCAGTTTCTACGTCACAAATTTCAAAAAGTTTAATTCCAAATCTATTTCTTTTCGATGGAATAAATTGCTTGAAAGAAAGTCGACCCTTCCATAATATTAGGCTTTCATCTATACACAGGTCTTGGAATGGATAAAAAGTAGAACTGAATTTTGCTTTTATTAGATCCACTACAGTCTTGATTTTTTTCAAAGATCCATCCTCCGGCTTTTCGTTACTAGAAAAATGAAGGGAATACAAAATGTCTAGGAAACGATCCCTGGGAAAAGCTGCCGAAAAAAAGGGTGTTGTTATAAGATTATTTGTAGACCAATAATCTTTCAGACTAGGTTTTTCAACAATGCCCATAAGAATGCATAACCCGAAAAAACGATAAAGCTCTGCTAATTCTACATCCTTCCAAATAGATTCCCCTCCACCGTGTTCATTTCTTTTCTTGCCGTAAATGTTTGTTTCTTCAACAATCAGACTCATTAGGGTTTCATCAAAAAAGTGGGCAAAGTAAGCTAGTTCACTACAGGTTTCATTCAATGAAGTAGAGTCGGTTACACCTGAATTTGTGGCGTCGAAATCAAAACTTTTTGGAATGAATTCCTCTTCGAATTTCCAGTCAAATTCGGAAGGTGTTTTTTTAATTTTCTTAGAACGTGGACCTTCACGGCCAACACTGTCATTATTATCTTTGTCAGACTGTCTTTCCACAACACAAGGCTCCTCTTCATCGGAAGACGTGTAGTGCTCACTTCCACTGGGTTCATATTCATCTAATGAGTTATCATTATCACTGCCGATGTCATCATTCTCACTGTCAGACTCTCCATACATTATCATTTCTGCTTCACGTTCTAATTCACTTTTAGTAAGCCTTCGTCGCAAATCAATTTTTGTCATCAATTTGTTTTATTGTTTTGATAAAGTGTAGGTGCACGACAGCAACCGTACGTACGTTCGCTCATACATAAAACAAGCAAGATACTGACCGGTGATCGGCTGTCACATCGCAGGCCACCAGTTTTGCGCGCCAATGTCAAGGTCGTACCAGTACGTCAGCCGTCCTGCGCCATTAGCTTCCCAGTGCCGTCCTACATGGAAGCGCGCGTCGAATCGGTCCGTCCTGAATGGGTTAGTGAAATCTAGATACAGATCGTTATATGGATATCTCTCTGAATTGAGGAATACCCTTACATTCTTTAAGCTGCAGTCATCAAATTGAGACATGTCCGACGTGATTTTTCCTTTCCTATTTTTCTGAAAAGCAATTATAACATGTCTTGGCGTTTCAACTTTGGTAGTCGTTTTTACAGGCCACGTATGTCTGGTTGTTGCTGGCAAAGACGGATATTCTATCAATTCCCAGCTTCTGAATTTGATAGGTAATTCCACATTTTTATTGATAATTTTATTCAATCGTAGTTCTTCCGAAATACTGACGGATACATGAGGAACTCTCCAATATAATTTGAATATATCTATTTTGGGTTCTTCAGAATCATCTGTGCTGTGTACACAATTTTTGTCGTTAGAGTCACGTATCAGTAAAAGTTCTTGCTTCATGTTGATTATCAATTTTTGAAAGTCTTCGAAGAATCCAACCAAGAGCTTCAGAGGTATGCATACGTTAAAGTTTCCTACAGCATCAACTAAAATATCCTGTGTTGAAGTGTATTTTGGAAACCAGCCAGCATTTTGTAAAGACACACTCTCATTTTCAGTATATGATAAATAGTTCTTGAGCGTTGACACCAATCCAACATTCCTTACAGAATCAACCACTATACCATTTAGTTCATAGCGAATTTCTCGAAATATGAAAGCCACCCCATTGTTTATGAATTGGAGTTTAGTAGGTACTGTACCATCCGCCTTGGTCAATTTCCCTTCAATATACAAATAGCTATTGCATGGGGCTGTATATGCATCTAGATCTTGGATAGGAATTCTGATTTCATCATTGTAATTGAAATTTCCAGGTATGTAAGGTTGATATGTATGAAACTGATAATCTTCGATAGCAGTGTCATTGAAGGTTTGTTCGACTACGTTGAGGAGATCCATTATACTAACACTTGAAGTCCAAGGGATTGTAAAAACTGTCGATTTTCGGATGTTAGTACTTTACGTCTATGGGAGCTACTAATGGCTTTTGTCGTCTTACGTGCTTTTATATAGTTTGGTGTAGCCTGCAATAAATTGAATCTCAAAACCATATTCACGAAATAACTTTTCTCAGGTGTAATCTGACGGTTACAGTCTCTTTTTGAAAATTGACGAGATATCCGTCTTGATCTATCATTGAAACTGTAATGTTGTTTATTGTTTTAACGCTGACAGGAAAGTAAATGATGTTTAACAGTGACTCGACTATTTTATACCCGGCAGGGACCGTTGGAAAAAACTGATGTATGATGTGGACGGGTTTATCATTGAGGAAAGAACCACCTGCAATATTGCAGTCGATACAAAGGGTATTCACTCTCGAAATTCGTACCATACAGGGCCTATGGAGTTTTCAACATCGAACGAAATGTTCGTTGTCGTTTGTACATTCAGTTTAGCAGTATTCACATCAGGAGCCATCTTGACATTTACGTCTCTATCTTCATTATTAATTGCTGTTACTATGTACTTGATGATGTCGTCGACATCATATGCACCAAGTGGAAGCGAAACCGTATGCTCCAAACGTTCTCCAAACTTGGAGCTATTATTGGTATTATCGATGTTTGGTATACCGTTGTAAGTCTCGATATTGGCTAATCCTATTTCATAATCAACATCATCTTCTAAATATATAGGAGGATCAAAATTATAGCTTAGAATCGAAGAATTACCGGTGAGAGCACAAGTAAAAGACATTATTATTGTTTAACGGTTTATTCAACACTAAACGAATAATGTTACTGGTATTGATTATATAAAAATACTAGACACAAGTGCCCACAGATATAAGAATGTGTCTGTTTTGCGTCATAATTATATTGAATTTTGTTCAAGCTACCATCACTTAAAAAATATTTCACCAGTTCTTTCGGAGGTCTTAAATTCCCATAACTATCGAAATAAACTATTTTGTTGTTTTTTTCCACATACGCTGTCCAATGTGTTCCATCTCCACTACTCGTATCTAAATTGACTATTCCACTCTCCTGATTTCGTATTGTTTTTGGAAGATTATTTCTCATAAATACTCCTCGAAAATACGGAATTTTTAAATAATCCACATATTTCTTCAGATCTACGTTAGTTAGGGGGTCTATGAGGTAGCTTTATCGATGGTTTTTTTGGTATGGATTGAGGTATAATCCATATCCTTTCCGATAAGGATTGAGGTATAAACCTTTTCCTTTCGCTGTTTGTTCCATCGCCAAATTATGCCTTTTCTGCTCCTCTAACTCCTGACGACTTGCCTTCGCATCATTTACAGCCTTGGCGATACCTGCTGCACCGCCTCCAAGGGCTTCAAATGCTCCTAGCAATGGAAGAAGAAATGGAAGGAAACCACCCTTTTTCGGAATCGGAATAACTCTTGCTTTTTTATTTCTTCTAGATTTTTTTTAACAACTTTTAACCCATTTATGCCCAGAACTATTTATTTCTTCTAATCTTTACAAATCTCACATATTATGGTTAAATGGCATTCAATTAAAGAAGTAACTATCGAAAAACGAATTTCAGTGAGGAAATTTAGTGTTTTGATATGGGTCGTTTTTGACCCACTTGGGCAAATAAGTATCCTATATGCAATGCACACATAAAAACAAGCAGAACTTTGTGTTTTGCATGTCTATAAAATTGAAAACTTTCAGATGAAAACAAACAAATAAAATATCATCCAAACACTTTTATTTTCTATGAAAATCTAAAAAACATTTATCATGTAGCGCAACTTCACACCGGTCACAAGCTTTAGTGGTTTTGTTTTTACAATGAGAACATCTTCGTCTTGTCTGTCCACTCAAAATAAGATGTTGCCCATGCCTCCGAGCTGCTGGACTAACAAGAATAGGCTTTGTGCCGGTTGATAAGGGAGGTTTTCCATACTTTTGCAGTATAGATAATACAATAGATCTTCGGAATTCCAGATTATCAATTTTTTTTCCAAATTTCCGAGCCAGTATCCATGCATTATTTATGGACACATCAAACATCCAGAATAAAATGGGAATATACCACTTCTTGCCTCGAAATCCTATGCGATAGTTTGCAACATTGTTGTCCATTTGGTCCACACCACCCATAAACCTGTTGTAACAATGTATCACGTTTGGCTGAGGTATTTCAACTTTCTTTTTCTCTTTTGCTGAATATCTAACAGCTTGACGGATCGGTGCTACGCCATATTCATTCGACAGCATTGTGACAACATTGTTGTCTTTCCAACGGACACAAACAATATTCTCATCTTTGTCAACGGCATTGTCAAATACACCCCTAGCCCTTTTTTTCATTAGTGAAGAATTTTGAAGGGGGCATTTATCGGTACGGTTTTCTCGCACTGTACCCGTTGCGGCAAAACCCATTTCTCCCAATTTGCTGATAAGAGTGGCACTTGTGAAGAAATTATCAAAAAATAATGAAAATTCCAAATCAGGAAAATGACTCTGCAATAATTTGGCAAAATTTGTTACCACAGATTCACCTAGTCCAAGTTTTTCGCCAGTCTGTTGAGAATTTCGTCCTTGGTATACATCGAAATTGACACAATATCCTGATGGAGTTGCCAAAACCCATGCTTTGTAACCGAAACGGATTGGCTTTTCTCTAATGAATTGTTTACACCCGTTCCGGCCAAAATACGGGATCATGGATTCGTCGATAGACATACAAGAACTTACAGGAGCATATTTGATAAAATTTTGGTTCATTTTTTCAATCAAAGGACGTAACTTAGCCATTTTGTCATTCTGTGCTAAGTTGTTATTATCGGCTGCGTGTAAAAATCTAAATATTTCTTCAAATCGATTTCTTCTAATAGAATTATAAACCAAAACATTTCTGGTGTCATCTCGTCCTTCCCAAAACATGCGACGTCTGGGAACGGGAACGTAACCACTTACATAAAGGATTGCAATTAAAATAAGCATCTCGTCGTTGCCGATTTCCAATATACAATTTTTGCTGCCTGCATATAGGACGCTATTTTTTACAAGAAATTCCAATATTTCCGGATTCAAGAAAAGCTCTATAAATTCCAGAGGCTCAGATGTATCGCCTAATGTCAACACAGGTAAAAGTTCGATATTTGTTTGTTTTGTTTTATTTCCATTCAAGTCCCCTTTGACCCATTGTCGATTTTTTCGTGACTTTTTCTGCCTTCCTTCAGGTTCTCTTACGTTACTGTCTTCATCAGTGTTACCATTTTCTTCTTCTATATTGGTTTCCGCTTGCGCTTGAAGCTGCATTGAATTTAGTCTGTTAGGGTCATTACAGTCTTCATCCCCTGAGTCTTCATTACTGTCAAATCCATTATCATCTGTAGGAGTTATATAGATTGTATCTGGAACAGGATCACCTTCGGAAAGTTGTTCTATTTCATCTAACAACTCAGCCGTCGTCAGTGGTTTCTTCCTAAAATAGGAAAATGTATATCACATATCTGCCCAACCGGTCAATAACGACCCAAGCAATTTTTTATGCATTTATTTTTCAAACGAACAAACCTAACCACAAAACAAATATTACTTCGTACAATGTGAAACGAGTATAATAAATAATTTGAAAAACAATAAAATCGATACTCAAATAAGCAACTTACCAGTACCATTTGTTATCCATGTCACACTGCACTATTTTGTCGACTAAACTTATGACGAATACCAAAAAACCTAACCCTCAGCACGTTCTGCAATATTATACTTAAGATGTTTATTATTTTGTCTACTGAATGCAAAAGTAGGCAATACCTTAAACATGCACGTGTATAACTGATAACCTAATTTAAGGACTGGGTCGATTTCGACCCGTTGGGCATAAATGGGTTAAATACCCTCCTTTTTTGATTGATTTTCTAGTCTTTTTCAGACCCATTCCTAATTTGTTTTTCATTTTCATTATGCCTGCTACACTAGCTGCAGCAATTTTTCCCCTAACTTTGCGTCAGGTGATTTTAAACGTTGCAAAGCTGCGTCGGCCAACTCTTTGTCTGCTATGTTTCTTCTAGATGTATCTTTGAAGTTTGCATATGCTAAATCATGCTTCCTGCAGCTTTCGTCTAATTTGTTTATGCCTTGTTGATTTTTTGCTAGTCTCTCATTCAGTTTCGTTCCTGGTCCGCAAAATCTAATAATGAAAATCTATTGAAAAACCAATAAAAAAATTGTTTCTCACACTTACTGATATCCAGGAATATGAAGCTCAAATGGAAGCTTATTTATCAGGGTATTCAGTAAACCTTTACCCCTCTTTGTGCCTGTTCTTCGAGTACCAACTAATATTTTCTTTCGCATGACCATTTATACTCTCGAGCATGAATTGAAGAGAGTTGTGCTCTGAGAGATATATAATAATACTTCATTTGGAAATAGGAAAACCCTAATATACAAACATAAATAACATAGAAAATCACAAAATTACAAAAAAATTATACTCTTAATATATTATTGCGGTGAATTAAAATAGATGTATTCATAGATGCACAAATAATAATTGGATGAAATGAAATATCTAACAACCCTAAATATGAATGAATCATGTGAATACTATACATACATATATATACATATACACACAGTACACACACACACAATACAATAATGATACTCACATAACACAAGTTTTATATTAATAAAAAGAAATCATTTAAAAGATGTTATATATTCAATAATATTCTTTTTAAATATAGCAAGAGACGGCACATATATATATATATATATATATATATATATATATATATATATATATATATATATATATATATATATATATATATATATATATATATATTATATTTGCTGATAAACAACAATAGTTTGAATGATATAATGGATTGTAGAACAGCAAAAGGAGTATATAAATCGCGTGGCTATGTACCAAAACAAACGTGGACGACAGAAGAAAAGGATGCCATTCGTTCGTATTTCCATGAAGAAGAGGAACGGTGGAATCCATCAATGAATAAATGTCAGTCGGCAAGAATTGAATGTGAACCCCTTTGTTGAAGAACTTTGATGCAATGAAAATGTGGGTACTCAATGAAGAGGAGTCATCGACAAAGAAAGAGTAAGACACAAGTGTCAGAAGTTTCGGATTGACTATTTAGAACACCGAGTATTTTGAAAAATGAAAGATTGACGTTGTTATGTAGAGTGGCAATGTACCGAAACAAACGTGGACGACAGAAGAAAGAATGACATTCGTTCGTATTTCCATTAGAGGAATGGTCGAATCCATCATTAGATAAGTGCCAGTGGACGAGAAATGATTGTGAAGCTCTTTGGTCCAGAACTTTTATGCAAATACGAATGTGGGTGGTCAATGAATTGAATAGAGAAAAGAGTCCTCGACAAAGAAAAAGTGAGATATCAGAATAAAAGTAAGGTGTTAAACAAATGACACAGATATATGATAGGTCATAGTCCATGATTTTCAACTCTCATGAAGCCTGTCAAAACGCTAAACTGTTTTTCCAAGGTTTTGCCAGGAAGTTATCTCAAAAAATCCTGTGTGAGATCAAGAACCCCAAAAATGATCATCAGCCACATACAATATTTGATAAAAAAGAAACATTAAATCCATTTGAATGTGACCAATTTTTTATTTCTGTGTTATACCTGATTTATGCAAAAGAAAATTTGGGTGGTGAATGAAGAGGAGTCATCGACAAAGAAAGAGTAAGACACAAGTGTCAGAAGTTTCGGATTGACTATTTAGAACACCGAGTATTTTGAAAAATGAAAGATTGACGTTGTTATGTAGAGTGGCAATGTACCGAAACAAACGACAGAAGAAAGAATGACATTCGTTCGTATTTCCATTAGAGGAAGGGTCGAATCCATCATTAGATAAGTGCCAGTGGGCGAGAAATGATTGTGAAGCTCTTTGGTCCAGAACTTTTATGCAAATACGAATGTGGGTGGTCAATGAATTGAATAGAAGGAAGAAGAGTCCTCGACAAAGGAAAAGTGAGATATCAGAATAAAAATAAGGTGTTAAACAAATGACACAGATGAATGATAGGTCATAGTCCATGATTTTCAACTCTCATGAAGCCTGTCAAAACGCTAAACTGTTTTTTCCAAGGTTTTGCCAGGAATTTATCTCAAAAAATCCTGTGTTGAGATCAAGAACCCCAAAAATGATCATCAGCCACATACAATATTTCATGAAAAAGAAACATTAAATCCATTCGAATGTGACCATTTTTTTTTTCTGTTATACCTGATTTCATGCCAATGAAAATTTGGGTGGTGAATGAAGAGGAGTCATCGACAAAGAAAGAGAGAGACATCAGAATAAAAATAAGGTATCTAATACATTCAACAAATTAATAGATAATAGTCCATGAATTTTATCTCTTATATGAATCCTGTCAAAAAGCTAAACTGAGAAACAATAAATGTTAATATGAAATTTAAATGAAAAGTTGGACAAGGAATGATTTCAAAATTGATATGATCGAAAAAAAGCAATTCAATCAACCAGAAATTGAAACATAATGACACATGAAATTCATCTTGTTATCATTGAAAATTCAATGAGGTTTCAAGTGTAGTGTAATTACGACTTTTATTTGTGAATGAAAATTTTCATTTAAAATTTTTTTTATCAATTATTTCGATTTTACCTCTTTCATTTAATCTGATTTCTGATTTTTTCTGAGTTTTTGATGTTTTTATTCAAATCATTCATCCCAACAAAAAATTATCCATCTAAAAAACTACTGAAAAAATATAAGTTTTTATATGGTCCTTCGAGCATAAACCGAATCGATAGTGGAAATTGTACAAGTCAAGTTCGAGAAAATGTCTGAAGGAAGTGAGGCGATCACGAAGAGTCAACGTCGGATTGAAAGTAGACGCGACAATAATCAAGTCTCGCCATTGCAAATGAACAAAAATATTACAGTTTCCCGTGTGATTTCCACTTACAATGGGTTTACACATATTTTGCTATTACAATAGCTCCTTCAAGCAGGATAAATAAATCACTATTCTATAATATGCTATTTATATACATGTAGGTCGAACGTCTCTTATGACAGCTGTTCAAAATACCCGGATCCTTCCAATGAGAGAGAAGACGCTTTCGAAAAATCAATTAGAGTCAATCGACTGTCCAAATGTAGTTCCGATAAATGGTTCTAAACCACATCAGATCTAAGCCTCGCAGCAATGAAGGATACTTCGACCATTGCCGCATCGCCTTCGGAAATGTCTGCCGCAGATGCAGACGACACGCCAGGCCCTATATACTTCAGACACTAGAATAACTTCGAGCATCAAAAAATGCATAGAACGATATCTTGACAAATTATTACGGGGACTATAGCACTGAAATTTAAAACTACTATTTCTGATCAACTATGTGTAAACCCAATTGCTGGAATTATATGCTAAATTATATATAATTCATTTTGATATTGTGTTTTTTGCCACAATTCACAAGGCACATAAAACCACAATGCAAATTTAAAAACACGACAATGCAAAAAATATAAAAATATTAAAATGGAAGTACAAATCAGGACCTTTAATGTGAAAGGCGAAACTTCTATTTCTGTTGTTGTATTTGGCTCCGGATTCGTCTGGGTGTCAGATGATGCAGATGTTCGTGACTTCTTATCATTTCTTTAACATATTCACTCGAAGGATATGAAGAGATATCACCTCCAATGAAATTTCTGAAGACTCTTTTGACAGTATGCTTCACCGGCGTGGTCCAATTTCGTTTTTCTAGAAATTAAGAAAAAATACATTAATATAATGTCATTTTGAGCAAAGTAAATTTTCAAAAATCTGCATCTCCTTAGTGAGAAAAAAGGATATAATTATTAGTCTGACTAGCATATTTTAAGTTTGGAGATGCAAACTTTCTAATAAAATTTTCCGGTGGAAAAATAAAGCACCCACTGCAACCAAATAAAAATTCAGATTATTTGATCCATGATTCAGTTGAATGTCCAAGAATATGATATAACACAATGAGAGTGAAGGAAATCTTTGAATTAACATTTAGTAACATTTGAGGAGAGAAGTTGACAATTTTGTGATGTAATAATAATAAATGTATTTTTTCATTACCACGTGAACGTGAAAAATTATCAAATAAAAATGCAACTTGTAGAATGGACTCCACAAGTTGTACCATTATTCAAAATTTGTTGAATAGTTGAAACCATATTTTATATATAAATGTATAAGTTTGGATACATTCATCATAAGTTACCAGAAACGTGTAGAATGAAGAATTTGTGGTTTCATGAGTCATGTATTAATTATTTTTACACCTGTATTATGTCTCGTCTAAACTCTGCTCCCCCTCTGCTAACTTCTGAACCACCTGGTTCCTCAATGAAATTTGGAGAGCTTGAATGGGAGATGAAAAAATGACAGCTGAAAGTTTCAAAATGGCGGCTGAGCGACATCATTATTTTTTTATATGGAACAGACCATAAATTTTTCTATAAGTGATTAGATATTTTCATTACCAATCCAATCCAACGATACCAGATTTGATGTGATTATGTCAAACGGTTGCAAAGATATGAGCAAAATACTATCCCATATGTCCGACGAGAGCGACAGAGACTTTACTTTTCCGAAACTTTTCCAGTTTCAGGCACACTGGACATGTAAGTATTTTGCCCATATCTTTGTAACCGTTTTGACAATCACATGAGATATGGTATCATTGGATTGGATTGGTAATGAAAATATCCAACCACCTATGAAAGAATATACGAAGTGTTCCTTATAGAGAAATAAATCAAGATGGCGCTCAGACGTCCTTTTGAAACTTTTAGCTGTAATTTTTTCATAAACAAGTATGTTTTCATCTCGTATTAGAGCTCTCCAAATTTCGTTGCGATATACCAGGTGGTTCAGAAGTAAGCAGACACTGTATGTATTATGTAGTATTTGGGAAACTGATGGAATATTTCAAAATTAATTTTCACCCACTTCCAGACGTTCGAATACTTTGATATTCGACAGGTGTTCATAATCCTGATGACCATATGCATTCTGAATTTTTCGTTAGAAAAAAGAAAATGGTGAAGGCATTATGAGGTGAATATTTTCAAAAGCTTACGAATATGGAGAAATATTGGAATATTGTTACCAAATTTTCATAAAAGATTTAATTAGTATCATTATGTGCAGGCAAATGGATTTGTCATTTTACAATAGCTAGGTTCGAGTTGCCGCCCGAAATAACCTCGCATTTCTTTTGAAACTCGGGGCGAGTTCTGTTCATTGTTTTCAATGGCATTAAAGGCCCCGCTAATGCACTGAATGTCCTGCTCGCTCGATCGGGCGTTAACTCAAACCTAGCTGATAAATAAATGAATGGTTAGATATGGGGTGAATGAAAGCTAGTAAAAAATGTTCTTGCTATTGTAGGTTTGTCTCTCTCACAACCCAACAAAATGAATAAATCTGTTTCTAGAAATCCAAGTAAAAGCATATGGTCAAGGTTTATTCATACGACCAATGGATTATATTTGCACTCACTTGTTTTGTTTGAATTGTTAGAAATCCATAATTTGATTTGAGGAATAGTCCTTCTTTTCAGTTCTGGACATTTCTCAATAGTATTTATAATCTCAGATGTTGTTGGGAGGCCGCCCTGTCTTAGATTATTGGAAAATAATTTTCTTGCGGCGTGTCTCTCTGGTGTTTCCCATGGTCTTTTAATTGAAGCTTCGCAAGGCGAATGAGCTGTAAAGATAAATTATACAAATGAATGAAATAAAAATAATTCTTTGGAGGAGCTTTCCCTCTGATAACTTAAGAAATCTAATCATATTTATGTATTGTAAGTGTTTTAAATTAATTTTTATTGTTAAACATTTTTTGTCATTATCATAACTACAGTTTTCTTAACAAATAACCGTCGTCGTTTATGCGGATGGGTTCTTATTTCGTTTATGGTATCGGAATCATCAGACTCATCAGTGTTTGTTGGAGAGTATTCTGAGCCAGTTTCCAAACTCTTTTTACCTGTAGAATCTAGTTTCGTTGGCGTTCCAGAGGGGCCGGGTGCTGCAGAAGTACTGGGTGATGCAGAAGTACTGGATGATGCAGAAGTACTGGGTGATGCAGAATAACTGTATGCTGCAGAAGTACTGGGAACTGCAGAAGTACTGGGAACTGCAGAAGTACTGGGAACTGCAGAAGTACTGGGTATGTCTACCAAAGCTGTTGAAGTTCCAGCCTGTTCTGAGAGTAAGGTACTGTCTCCAGCGTGTAAAACCCGGCTCACATTAAGGATATCACGTTCCATTAGAGGTTGCCTATAATATTCTTTATGAATTTTGTCCGAATGTCCCAAATACCCTTGTAAGAGCTGGATGTCTGCATCATTTAGATTGAGTGACATGGAGACGGTTGCAATATGTTGTCTAAGTCTTGTAGCTCTGAGAGATTTCGGGTTTTTTGCACCGCACTCCTGGGAATACTTTCTCATCAAACTCGTCGCATTCAAGTGTCGATATACTATATTTTGGTTACCAGGCTTACACTGAGGTAGGGCAAAGATATATGGGTTATCACGTAAAACTCCAGCTTCCTGTCGGTATCTCAGCAGTAATTTGATACATTCATGCAATGAATTGTGCAATAATACAGGAACTCCTCTGGCTAACTTTACCCGAATAACAAACCTCACGTATTGCTTTGCATACTGTTTATCACTTTCGTTCAGGTTTTTGAAGGTTTCCTTGCAGTCATCTATGCTGTTCAAGCTCTCCAAATCTGAAACCAAACTTCTTTCTAATTCTCCAGGTCGCCTTCTATTGAAAGTTAATATGCTTATCAGAGTATAACTCCCCATCTACGTCATCTTCAATGCTCCCGTCTCCTTCAAGGGACTCGTAGAAATTCTTAGCATCGTCTGGTATAAGATGTATGATGGAGCGAAGATCCTGTAGCTTAGGCAAAGGAATTTTTTTTCCATTTGGCCATAATGGAATTAGTGATTCCTGAGTGAACAGCGGTGAAGTTGACGGTCTCCCTGCTTGCCTTTTTGTAATGTCAATCTCACTGAATTCTGAGTTGAAATCACTTCTCAGGTACATCGAAAACGGCTTTGATTTCAGAAGCATCAGCTCTCTGGTGGCCAACCAGCTTATTTTCATTTTATTTATGTCCACCTTTCTATTGGTAATTTTCTTTTCTAAGCTGGACGTCCCCACGAAATCTCCACTTCGCATCCTCGTTATTATAAAACGGTTCTTTCTTCGGCAATCCTGCATTACCCGAATGTAATCTTCAGGTATATAAAGTCTTTGCTGATGTTTCAAAGCGCTTTCAATGTCGGAGAAGTCACTATCGTTGGGTAAAAAACTGTGTCCCGATACCAAGAAGCGCAGTCTAATTTTCTCGAGACCAGGTTTAGACTCTAGTAGAACTTTGAGCAGCAAAACCATCTTAATGTTTCGATTCTGGCCTCCGCAGGAATCGGCCCACAGTATCAGCTCTTTTGTTTCATCAGTAATATACGTCTTGATATGCTTCAGTAAGCACGAACCGACTTCCTGCGCCCCTCTCCCTGCTTCACCTTCTACCCACACGTAGCAGTAAGCTTTGTTTGTTCCTCCTGAATGAATACCACTATTGTACATCCACAGTTGCCGTTTATAAAATATTATATTGGTTGGGATTCTTGGAAGTGGAAGAGTTTTCTCCAAATCGAATGTCAGACATTCAACGTGTTTTTCCTCTTTAGCTCTCTTCATATCACTTTTCATCAACTGTCTTGCTTCCTGCCATTTTTCCATGTGAATGTTTAGCTCTTTTACCAATTTTTCTTTCTCTGCTATTTCTTTTGTCGAAATTATCTTTGCCTGAAGAGAGTCACATGTATTGCAGGTATCCTTTTTAAGTACCTTGAATTTCAAATTGAATTCGCTCATAAAAATTCTGCGGTATGTTTGGAAGCTTACTGGTTTTTCAACTTCAGTCTTGTATGTATCATACATTTTTTGTAACGTCATCTCGGGGGGAAGGAACTTGGATTCTGTTTCTTGTCGTCTATAATGAGATGTGTATTTAGGGATCCTGTTAATTTGGTCGACAACTTCCTGTTTACGATCGTCTGAGATTTTGTTATGTCCACCCTGCTGTTTTCCACGTTTGTCTATGCAGCTCGAAGATCTCAGTTTTTTTAGAGAAGTGTTTACTCTCTTGGTTGAGATACTTAGAGTTTTGACAAACATATCCCTACATACTCAAGTTTTTCCTAACCAGTAACTTCTAGAATAGTCTTTATTCTTCCTCTGTCCAGTACCATATGTTCTTTTCTTGTTCGTTTCTTGAACCCTAGCCCCAATATAAGTAGTTTGAGCGTCGTAAGATCCAAGCTCCCAAAACTTATCAAACTCTTGTTTTCTGCAATCCTCGGATACTTTCTCATAACACAGTTGCTTACAGGTGCAGACGTAATTAAGGAACTCTTTCGGTTTGACTATTTTTCCTTTATAGTCATAATGAATTTGATTTGAATTCCTTCTTTTCCTATTGTCCGTCCGGTCAATGTTCATATATTTCCGTTTTCTCCCTTTCCGTGGTCGTCCTTTGGGAATCTCTTCTGCTGATTCACTCTTGGAATCTTCATCTATATTTCCCTCATTTTCGGAATTCGTATTATACTCTTCTTCGTCACCTTCAGTATCTTCCTCAATAATTCTTTCACCATTTTTAGATTTTGGATCATACTCTGGATCTTTATCAGAATCATATCCATCGAAATCATCTTCTTCATACCCCGTCTCTTCTACTGTTTGATGATTTTCACTAATTTCTGGCTCTACGATGTCTTGGTTGAAGTTCTGTTCTCTTATCTTTGGATCTTCATTTTTTTCAATGCTTCTCTTAGCTCCGGGAATTACCTTCAAAGCGGTTACAACAACAATATTACTGATCTATAGAAATCACTGTAGTATTAAAACTAACCTCATTTTCTCGATTTGCACAGTTTGAGTTGTTTTGCATAACTAACTGCACTAATAGTTTTCCTCTAGAGTTATTCATTGTAACGTTTTTCACTTGCACAACATGCAATCATTAACATGGACAAAACTACAGCTGAAGAACGTTATTCACCACAGCCACTAACTTACTATTGTAAATAATATAATATTGTGACACATGACATTCATCCAATGCACTCTAGACCATTTTGCAGAATGGAACCAAACTACTTGGTTCCTTTCTGCAGTGTACTATAATATTTAAAACGGAGATGTTGGTTGGATCTAGTTATAATAGATGGCATCACGCTCAAGAAAATGGGTTGGTTCTATTTTGCAGTATGCTTTCCATGCTATGCAGTTTCACCTGCTGAAGTATCTCAAATGTTCAATCGTTGTGGGTTGGTTCCTTTCTGCAGAAAGCCATCCAGTTAGTAAATAAGAGTTTAACTTTTGTATGTCTTCATTCGGTGGAAGTACAAGTTTGTTTTTTCTCTTTCGTTTTAGCAAACTTTGCATGGCTGTTTTGTTGACCTTTGTTGGAAGTGCAGTTTTCAATAAATGCAACAAATTTGTTGCCAGTTCCTTTTCTACTATGTTGTTTTCTTCAATACATTCTGAAATATGTAAATCTATTATATATTTTGATGCAGTACCTACTTCAGTTGGTAATGTGGGCTTTTCATAATTTCCAGTAATCTCATTGTAACTTCCTATTTCATTTATAACTTTCATAATATTGTCAAACATTCCTGGTTTCAATATATCCCTGAAATGACATATAGAGAAATCCAATTCTTTCATCTTCAACAATATTTTTGCCATCCTGATCATACGATTTCTCAGCATTGGATAATGGTGTTGAGATCTATATTTATACGACATTTCATTTCCATATATTATTATCATTTTATCGAAACGTATCGCTTCCTTAACTGGGCCCTCTCTTAAGACAGGGAATAGAAAATCTCTGACAACATTACTGGCTCGCTCATAAATCATTTCAGAGATTGCCTTACTGTTTCGTAACATGCCTCTTGTCGATTTTGTGGGATTTTTGCTGCACCGGTATCTCAGATGTTAAGCCAAGGATTTCTTTTTCAATATTATTTTGCAACAGGAACAGGCCAAGTAATCCAATTTTTCAGGTGTGTTGTATTTAGGTATCCTTGATGGTACAATATCCTTATTACTCCTGAATGCCGAATAATTTCCGTCTCTTCGAATTTGTGCCAACAGTTTTCTTTTATTTGGATTATCATCGGTCATTATTAAGAAGTTATTCACCTCTGGCTCATTGCTGTGCAACGACACAATGTGACGTTTGATATTTGTTCTGGTTTATTTGCAGTACTTGCAAATATTCGGTTTGTTGAATATCCTAAAAAAAACTATAATGAACATTTTCGTATACAATGCATTAGCATAAGTTCTTTACAAATGGGAAACTTTTATGGTATTGATTTTATGAAAAAATGTTACTCATGATGAAAAGTTGTGGAAACCTGCATGTGAATTTTCGATTTTCCGAAATTTGATATGGAATTCACTGAAAAACAAGAATCAATAGAAGTTACAGCCTTTTAAATGTACAAGAAATGTTTATTTTCTTTCGGAAACAACATTTTCTACTCTGTCTTCCATTTGATTCTTTTCTAATCAAATTAACGTTAGTGAACGCGCAAACGTTTAATTATTAACGAACTAATATTCGAATTTTCATAATGACATGTTTCATGACATTTCATATCAACTCAATACAAAATATGGCAAAATAATCCAAATTTTATAGAAAACTTGCTTTTATTCCGGAAACTTGCCTTGGTGATAGGACTATGATACATCATTCGAAATGAAATTCAATTGTCTTTGAGGAGATTTGATAATATACAGGGTGTTCTATTTCAAAAAATTATACCTCTCACCACTTTTGTATCAATCGGTAAAATCACAAATTTGCATCATATAATGAAGAACGAATTCAGTTAACCATAACTAATACACAGGACATGACAAAATGGTTAAGGCTTTCGCGGCCGAGGTTTTCAGTATCACTACTTTTGTTCGGGTTTGAAGGCCGTCGTTTTTTGAAATTTCTTCCTGACGTTTCGCTGTCGCGAGTGGCTAGCTTCTTCAGAGGCTCATACATCCTCCGATGACTCATCATCATCCGATGAGTCATCATCATCCGATGAGTCATCGGAGTAAAACTCAAGATGTATGAGCCTCTGAAGAAGCTAGCCACTCGCGCCAGCGAAACGTCAGGAAGAAATACCAAAAAACGACGGCCTTCAAACCCGAACAAAAGTAGTGATACTGACACAGGACATTGTTTAACTACAAACAAAATTTCAGCTATCTACGTATCCAACTACTGCAGTAATAAACATTTAATTGAAGCTATGTTTCGCACAAAAAATAAGAAATTTAATGATTTTATCGAAATCCACGATAGGTAAAGACTTATTATATGAAAATAATGGAAAAGCAATAGCAAAGCAAAAAATGCAATAATATACAGGGCATTCAATTTAAAATATCGATAATGCCGCTACTTTTCGACAGAAGCGGCAACGCCGCAGCACTAAAAATATTTTCTAAGAAACCAAATTTTCTAAATAATCGTATATGAATAGGCCATCGAGTTTGGGACACCCTGTATATACATACATTTTTCAAAGGCGTTCCACATATATAATCATAATTTGTGTTTGCAATGACATAATTCCTTACCTATTCTTAGGAGCAGTTTTAGCCGCTTCGATCATTGGGGAGATCGGCTGAACATGACATATAGGAGTATGAATCGTCATAGTAGTTAATGGTTCATCAGAAATCGTCGTCATAGGCACCGTAGATGTCGGTTCAACATCGCATACAGGAATAGGACTCGTCATAGTAATTAATGGTTCATCAGGAATCGTCGTCATAGGCACCGTAGATTTCGGTTCAACATTACACACAGGCATAGGATTCGTCGTAGTAGTGATTGCTTCAACATCAAATAAGGGATTTGTATTCATAGAGACACATATATTCCTAGGCTCAATGTGGAAATATCCATCTTCAGAAGAAATGATTGTCTTCCTTGTTTTCAGTTTTGGAGTGTCTGTTATCTTATTTTCTGTTAGATTTTTTTCTGCACCCATCACCTCCATTGGCATTTTGTCTATAACCACCTTCAATCTTGTGTTGTAGAACGTGGCAAAGTTGTATAATGTTTCATTTTCATCATTGTAACCATTGACGACAATTTCCTCAACATTACCCAAGATATCACACTCTGCATTCTTGCCATGATACTTAATTCGCTTAGAGAAAATAACATCTTGCAATCCCTTCCTATTTGTTACTAGAGCTAATGCCATTATGCATCAAAACAACGATGCGCATATAAACCACAATGTAAAATTATTGAAGCGACAATGCAAGATTTCTTTCTTCACCTCTCATAGGTTCATGTAATGCCCCTACAAATTATGAAAATAAATTGGTTGAATGTACACACATGTTGAGATTGTGAAATTACCATTGTGATAAAATTGATTTCTTCTGTGATAATATTAATGTTTTTCTACGCTTATGCAAAGAAAAAAAAACATAAATGCACCATATTAAGTGGAAAAACAAACTAGTTCTTCAATAAACTCATCTGTCATTCTTCTATAGCATTCTCTCATTACGACAAATACAAACGTGGAAATAGATGCCATATATAGCACATTTCCTGTTACATTGTATAACGTTTGTTACAGTTGCAAATTACCAGTGTGAAGTGATCCACTTCCACACATAACTCGACGTAAAAAGTTAAGACTTTTGTTGAAAGAGTTTGTAGCAAATTTTCAATTTGAAATACATTTTATCAGCAACAAATAAGCCTGATGACACAATCTTCATGATCTATGTGATAGACATCTGATATGGAGGGGTGTTTTGGGGTAATTTATTCAAATGATCCAAAAATGTCTCATTCTAAATTCGAGTATATGAATAAAACATGTGCAACAACTCGAAAAAACTTTGTTTCATATTATTGTTTTCAAATAATTTACTAACTTCTTTTGATGAAACAGTACCTCACTCTAATTCGAGTATATGAATGAAAGATGTGAAACAACCCAAAAAACATTGTTTCATAGTTTGTGCGGCCTCGAGAAGCGAGTGGTTTTGAGCCAACAAGACCGAAACTAAATGTGTTTCTATGCCTAGTGCCTCATTTCTTATGTGATATGTCTTTATTGCAAATAATATCCCCCAAATCACATAATATATCACGATAGCGACGGTGTTTTATTTATTGTTTTTTCGAATACTTGAGTAACTATAGATTATAATATTATAGCGGAAAAATTCTGTGATCAATTGGAATTAAAATGTATTGACAAATATTCATTCACACCCTATTTACAAAAAAAGTTAACTTAAATAACATTCATTCATATAACACAGCTCAAAATTCAGTAACTATAAAATCTGTACTTTTGTTACGGTATGCAATTTACTAAAATTGTTTTATTTGTCGTGAAAATATTGATCAGATGCAAAGAATATTATAATTCTAATTAATTCAACAGAAACAGTGATGATTCCATTGCAAAAATGGTGAATGCATTGTGATTCGGTATCCATTAACATTTTGATGGAAATTAATTATTGAGAGAAATGTTATCGAATATCTATGTGAAACTATCGGCAGTAACAGAACATATGTCTAAAGAACTTTAGGATTTTCCTATTTTTGTCCATTTTCCGATATTTTTAGAAAAAAAAATATTTGAACCAGTTGTTAATGGTCATGAGACCTATACGACAGTTTTTTCCTTTTTCGATTACGAGCAAATCGGCCTATTTTTTGATACTGATCATTTTTTCCTTATAAAATTTCTTGATATCTCTTCAAATACAAAAGTTGGGTCCGCTGCCCAGTAAAACGTGGCCGCTGATATACACCGATAAATACTTTTATCGATGTATAACAACAAAAAACAATCTTCCTTACATTTTCGTGCCACATAAATTAAACGTTTGGTTTTGACATGATCGTGGCAAAAGTATTGTATGAAACTTGTACAAAAAGTGTTTATTGTTTCAGAGCAACCTCAAGGCAGACAGGGAGTATCGAAAACGGTATTCGTATCACTCCCATGTACTTATTATATCCTGCAAAACGTATCAGAATCAGTCTGACACTTCTCGTTAAAAAAAATTCGATGGTAAGGACAAAAATTATGGAAAACATCCTTTTCATGCTAGAAACCTATACAACAAAATCGAATCAACCTTCATTCAAGGAAAATCCCCCTTAGAGCCTTGGAGGGGGGTTAATTCAAATATCTCCATTGATGGCAAGAATAGTATGGTGTCAATGAATTATCTCGATTGTAAATTCCTAGCAGCAAACATTTTCCGAAAATAATGTATAAACTACCTTATAAGAGGGTTTAGTACACTTTTATAGCATTGTTTTCAACCAACTGTGGATTGGAATTTTTTCAATAACTCAGGTTCAAGAAGTTAGCTCGAATGAAAATACACGGTAGGGAAGTATTATCCGAAATTCACTGGTTTAAGTGGAGGTTGATTTGGATATCCTCTATGGTGGCATGAAGGCTAAGCTAGGGAGCGTACCCTTAACTACGTGACCTATTTTTCTAGATTTTTCGACCCCTCCCTCCCCTCGGTGACCACTTGTAGTATATGCCAAGACCCCCCTCCCTCCCCCTTCAGTTGTCACGTAGTAATTCATAATTATGATTTTTAATCATTTCATAGGCGAAAAGTGAAAAAAAATGTTGCTCATACTTGTCTTTTTTGCATAAGACTGCATACATACTTGATTTATTAGTGAAATGTATAATTTATGAAATAGAACATTTGGTGCATGCTTGCATTGACAAGGAATCCTTGTAACATTTAATGGAAGCTTTGTACAGCCGATCGTACAACATTTTTGTACCAGCACGAATTCTTCTCGGCTGGCTTGGCTACAAACTGTCTGACTTCAATCAGCTGACGTCTCGGCATGTGTTCGTCTGCGCCACCAACTGTGAGTTTAAAAAGCGCTGAACACTGCGCGCTATATCCAAATATAGGTCAGAAAAATACGAGATTTTTCTCAGTAAAATCGACTACGTGACAAAACCCTGAGCCACCCTCGGTCCTGTGACTGACCGTAGTATTTCAAGGAATCCCCTCCACCCCCTTAAATGGGTCACGTAGTATGGGTACGTTCCCCTACCGGCGAATGAGCCGGAAAAAAAATGTAGGCGCACAGCGTGACCTTCAACGCCCATTGTCGGCTGATGCAACTTGTCCTGTGGGCACATCCCTTGTAAAATCTGACGCCTTTCATACACCAAAGTTTTACTTCATAAAGCAGAGAGAAACAAAAACAGTGATTACCTATTTCTTGGTGAAAAAGTTCACAATGATATAATGCAAATAGAAAACAAACATTCAAAACACACAGTTATACACCGGTCGATGGGATACTCAAACACAACTGAAATAAAACCGTTAAAACCGTTGAAACGAATCAGGCATTCCAGATCACATGATGTCTGGGGGACAAACACCAGTTTTCTTTTCACCAAAGAAATCTTTTTAACAAAACGAAAGTTACTGGGGGGCCAATAGTTGAGTTGTGCCAGACGGTTGTTTTCCACAATATTGTACATACAACGATGAGGGGCTTCACAGGGCCGTGCTCTTAATTTTATACCAAACATTTACAGTGCAGTTATTTTTCAAAGGGTTCACAATAATTTTTTTATCTTGTTTTAGTTGGAAGGATCTCGACGTTCACATTTTGGGAGTGATATGGAAAATGCTATTTTACAGCAACTGATTCTTTCTCTTCACGAAAAATACAAGATAGGTACCTTTTTTTATATATTTAAATATGTTTCAGTAATTTTTTATGTGAAATCAATATTCGTGCTAGTTTTTCAGTCAAAAAGTAGGAAAGCATGTTTTTCCTGCAAAAAAAATTATCATACGTGAACAATACTTATACTGAAAGTTGTAGTTTGTAGAGCGGAAAATTATGTACAAATTTTGTTGTCATTCTTTTTTCCCATCTACAATAAGTTTTCACAAAGTAGATACCTACACGAAAATAATTGACTTACAATGAAACTGAGGTAAAGAACAAGACCAATGGAAGGCAAACTAGGAACAGAGATTTTCGAAAGAATTTTTGCGAAATAAAACGTCATTGGCAGTGACAAAAAATTTAAGCCCGATAAGGGAGGCCAGAAGAGGTTTTGAGATAGGCAAAAAAAATCGTCATGTTAAAAAACTACAAGACTATTTCTAATAAATGCCATTTAAAAAAATTACAACTAAGGCATATTTCACTACACAGTAGCTTCTTCAAGGTAGGTACTGTACAGTGAAACATGCCGTGTTGGTAGTAATTTTTTTAAATGAATATTTCATCAAGATACGCTTACCTTTTCATTCATAACTCCAAAGAAATGGCCCGGGGGGTAATTGCTCTATGCCACACTCTTCACATTTATACATTGGCAGTGCCTGGCTCAAATCGACATCCAGAAACTGCACGCATTTATCATGATAAATGTGTTTACACTCCGGCATAAAACAGTCGCCTCCGAAATGCCACATTTGCAGCAGCGTGGAGCTACAAAAAACACATGTATTAACCAAAATGATTCATCGTTTGATTTGACGTTAACAAGATTTATATGAAAATTGATTTCTGTTATGAACAGACGTGGCTGTTTTTGTTGATCATACATCAAAATACAGGGTGTTCCATTTAAAAAACTATCATTTTAACAATTATTACTCGACAATTATTTTATACCGTGTGGCACAGAATCATGGTACAACACCCCCTTTTCTCCTTTAGTATCAAAGATGATCGATTGAAATTTTAGACTCAACGTAACTTTTGTACATATCAATCATTATTTTTCTACTTCCGGTTTCGCCGGGAGTCCTGCCAACTTTAGATTTTCAAATGCAACACCCTGTATATTATTACATGGTCGGTTAAGTCTGACCATAATGAAACCAGCGGTACCAGGTTTGATGGTGTTATCTCCAAAGACTACGTAGATATCGCCAATTATTTTATTCACAAGCTCAATAAGTGGGAGAAACTTTTTCTGACGGGTCAATAAATTATCTCTCCCACTCATTGACCTTATGGATAATATAATTGGCGATATATCTGTAGTCTTTGGAGATAACAGCATCAAACCTGGTATCGTTGGATTCCGTATGGTTAGCCCAATCAGACCATGTAATAATTACACGGTGTTTCAATTGAATATCGAAAGTTGGCATGACTCCTGGGAAATTTTTATTCAAAGTCATACTGAGATCTCGGCTAGAACAATGAGATTAGAAAATGTAATTATCAATCAAAATACAATAATGTTTCAATACGTACGTAGTGTCATGGGCTTCTCCAGTTTTAGGCATGTCTTGCACTCTTGAATGCACCTTCTCATACCAGTCAGCAATCTGGTGCATATTTTATCCATATTAGTTCCGTACATATTTTTATACACCCAGGCGATCCTGTCAACTTCCCTTGTTATCGCTTGCGTGAACGGCCTTCTGTTCATTTTTACTTCTTTTGTTTCTTCAGGTGTCAAATGCAGCCTTTTGCAGTTATGACTTCCACAGTTCCTGGACTCGCAGTACAGGAAGTCATGCAATTTGTTGCATGAATTGCGGCTACAATTCTTGAATAGGACCCAATCCTTACAAGACATCGTCCTTCAAATAAGCGTTTTATTTTGACGAAAAAAACTACAATGCAATATAAAACAAGGAAGCAAATATTAAAACTACAATGCAAAAGATTGATTGATTAGATTTTCGTGTTTCATTGATCTTTTCCCCTCAATTTTAGGCATTGCTTGGATTGTTTCTTGCAAAAAGGACACCTAAATGCGAATGCCTCTTCTTGATAATTTATATCGTAATATGATACACGGGGCGTATCTTCTATGACGTACAGTCTTGGCAGACACTTTTCGCACACGCAATGCTTGCACTTCTCGAAAATCATGACTGTGCTCATGGGGTTGCAACAAATGAAGCATTCTATAACTGGTGTATCTCTAATTGATACATGCAACTTCTTGCACGCGTCCCCATTCTTGCACGCGTCCCCATTCTTGCATTGTCCATATTTGTGAAACTTGCAAATTCCACATATCTGTCTAGATCGTATGGCCTCGGGTACAATTATTTTTAGAATGTCGCGGTCGTGACGTAAGTACAATGCTTTTTCAGTTTTAGAAACGTGCATGTAATTGCACTTAACACCCCTGGAACATGTGAATGTGCTCATATAATCCCTACAATAGTCATACAAATGTATTTGTGTGCACTCAATATTGAAACACCTATCGAGGCGATAGTCGCAACACCTAAAAATAATAAAAAAATTGCATGGTGGTTCTCTTGCTTTCAAATATAACTTTTACCAATCCAGGAATTTTAAATCTTCCTCCAACCACACGGTTGAGTCAACAGCTTGTGCCATTTCTACAAAAAAAAAACGGGTGTCAATGCATTCATTTGACAAGCCATCATAGTTCCCAGAGTTCCAACGGCATGAGATTGAAACTTGGCAGTATTGTTGGATTCAACAATAATTGTCAAAAAATTCACTATTTCGTTCCCCCCACCACTTCCGGTTTCACCGGAAACGACCTCAACTTGGGATTTTCAAATGGAACACCCTGTATATTTTGACATTTTTTTTATTCTAGGGACTATAACCACAACTAGCTCGGGTGTGGGTAAGGGACACTCACCCTTAGCAGATGCAAATTAATTTCTACTAAAAGCAAGTGTGACCTCCAGAGAAATTTACACTATGATCCCTTTTTGAAACAAACCTAGGACGCCAAACTTCCTGAAAGAGAAGTATGTGCTGCTGAAGGAAAAATCAATTCAATTTTAACAAACTTCCTTTCCTTTATTCAGGTGAATTCTTACAATTCAAATTGTTAATTAATATTGAGTTTTGAGTAATATTAGCAAGTTAATTGAAAAAAATGACACAATGGTCTATCCTTCTGACCGTTCTGTTGACTTTTTTTGGAATGGCCACTTACGCTCCTCCTTGACTGGTGAAGTGGACTCTACTTGAGACAACTACCTCTTTTGCCTTCAGTTGTTGGCTGGCAACAGGTATCGAAGGTTCTGGTAGGCTCAAAGCGGCTACCCCTTTCTGCGACTAGTTGTTGGCTAACCTGGTTAATCCTTGGCAGCAGGTATTCGGCTATTGTCTGCTTCGATGACAGTTCAGGAGTCCACTCACTTCAATGGTAGGAAGCTAGTAGGTGGTTGGTGTTGGTCCTCTTCAACGGTCGATGGTTTTACATGTAAGATGGGGGACAAGGTATTAGACCAAAGTAATAAAAATATATGAGTGTCACTGAGACTACAACTTGTTGGATTAAAAAAAATGTTTCAATAATTATTTCTAAACTATAGACTATTTGGATCCAAATTTACAGTCTCAGGAAATAAGTAAATTCACTCGAATAAGTGAAAGTTCTCTCATGAAAAAAAAAAATGAAATCTGAATATATCCAAGAAAGAGAATTTAATATGAATGACAATATCAGTTAAAGAAATATTGAGAAAAATACTCAGTTTAATCAATAGAAATTGAACTAGATAAATTGATTAAATTGATGGAAATAGGTAGATATGAGAAATTGATAGAAACAAGCAAATCAATAACGCTGGATTCTCATGTAACGCAAAACTTCGAAACAGGTCAGTAGGTATACAAAAAGAATAAATAATTGTTCAATGAGTATTTAAAATGATGAAAACCGTTACCTGTCAGCCCAGTATCACTAAGTAACCCTTCAACTCTTCAAATTTGGCCAAGCCCAAACTTCACAAAGAAGTTAGTGAGTTGAATGGTACAAATTATAAACCGTGACTGAAAGACTGGTCTCTCTATGTTACCCAAGGTATATAAAATCAACACTCAAGACAGTGACTGAAACTAAGATTCGAAAGAATCTGTGACAGTTTGGTAAGTAGTGATAGTTAAATTTAAATTGAATTGAATGATAGCAAACTACTTACCAAACGTCAGAGGTCCTTGCTCCACAGGGTTTTGTTTTTCAAAAGGAATCTGAGCAATATTCTTCTGGAACTGAGATGAATTGACCCTGATTAACTTCTGGTCTCCTGATGAGATTGGTACTTGCCGGCAACGGAAAAATAAGCCAGAAATCCGTGGTTTCACTGAAAAACGTTTAAACGAAAGTACTCGTTCTCCCTCAAGTGAATATATTTCAATTCGGTTGAAAATAACCTCACTTTTCCACATAAAAATGAAATATTTTATCTCAATTCCGGAAATATTGGGTTCAGTAAGTCGAAATAATACTGCTTAATAATAAAGGTTGTCGAAAGCTCGTGGATTGCAATGATATTCAAAGTTCGGAAAACCCTTCGATGTTCCAGGCACCGTCTCTCGAAAAACACCACACTTTACGATTGAATCAAAAATATAACGATACTTGGGAGATATTAATTCATTGAAAAATTATTAAATAGGTAAGATGATAAAATATTTGAAGATGATTCAAATTATTCAAAATAACTATCACCTGTTTCGAAGTCACACTCTCACGACACCTGAGAATCAGATACGATACGCGCTATCGATCCCGATAATCAATCAATAATCTAGAAGGGATATCAAGAAGGTCAGAATCACCTCCGATTGCACATATATGGCTTTTCTAGCGCACGCGTGATTCGTATCTTGAAGGGTTGACAGAACAACTCAGATGTGTTGAGTGCGTCTAACACCACGATGGAAAAGGTGATTTGCAGCGCTTGAAGAGGTGTTTTGAATAGAAAATGTAACGGAAATTTTATTTTCGTTACACTCCACCTCTTCCCGGTAAGAAAAAGTCAAAAACCTGAGGTTTTTGAGTTTTTCCACTAGTTTCCACCAGATGACAAGGTTCCGAAACATTCAGAGATATCAGATATTATAAAAAGATAACATACTTCAATGGATATGAGAGATACAGATTCATAGGTAAAACAGTCAACGCTCGGTTAAACTGGTGTCTGTGGATTGTTGCTGGCCTCCTGTCCCTGAAGCGAAAGCTAAGAGTGATCATTCAACACCGAACTCAGATCAGATGATCTTTTCGCTGCTAGATGAGAATGCTGCGCCATCGAAACATCTGATACCACTCGTCCCTGAGTTCAATGTTAAAGCACCACACCAACCATCACAGCAGTAACAGAAACCCCACAAGAATCCACGTGTGGAAACAAAAAAGGAAATGAAGTTAAGATAAATATTAGCAAAAGACAGAGATAGCCAATTGTCCACTTCAATTGGGGTGAGATATAGCTCTACCAGGCTGAAAGTGGCTAAACCACAAAAACCCCTACAAATTCAGAGATCTCCCTGAGTCTGATACCGCGAACAAGTCCTCAGTCGCGACGAATCCAAGGAGCTCAGGATTCCCCAGTAGTGCCGCACGACCGCTCTTAGGCGAGCTTCACACGTTGACCGGCCTAGACCTCCACGCTAGCGCACACGACACCCCCCAAGTTCACCCTTCCATGGATTCTGCTTGACAAGACAAGCTGTCGGACTGAACTATGCTCGCGCCCATCACACCAGGTCTCCTACAGACAAAAAAAATGGGGGAGGCATTGAAATGCATGATACCAAACCGCCTTAAAATTTGGTACCCTAGCAGACACAACATTCAATACAAATGAATGGGAGGTTGAAAACCCAGATAGAAACCACCTCCAAGTTTGCTATCCTAATCACTCACCCCTGATCATTGTGGAGTGGACTCAACCCATCGAACCGATCCCGCTATCAAAATTCCAAGCAAGATCACTAAGACATCGAATATGGTGACTGCGTTGGCAAAACCAAACTCCCAACAGCATGGAAGGTTTGCGTTATGACCACATCGATACCCCAGATGAACCAGCACGGAACCTCAACAGCCAAAACGACTCGCCAAGCCGAACCCACCACAAGATCGTCCAGCATTAAGGGAGCTGCCATCCCATAACCAACAAAACAATTAACCCCAAATATACCCTAGGGAGAAAAGATAGAAAGTTAAGATAGAGACGAAAGATAAGGAGATAAAGATACAAGAAAGATAGATGAAGCAATAAAGATACAAGAAAGATAAAGATAAGAAATGTTTAGATATAATAAAAGTATCAAGAGGACTCAACTTGACTGGTTTGCTTGAGAAAAACTGTTATTTTCAACCATCTACAAGAAATCAATTCACAAGATATAAGATAAATGCTACATAATTTTGGAAAAGTCATCGAACACATAATAGACAAAAATGACAACCGCCACTGTAGTGCTAGATTCAATGAAAATGGAGATCTGATTTTTGAACAACATATTTTCCTAAAGGAGATATCAAAAGACATAAAGTTCAAAACTTTCCTCCACTTACCAAATGTACAACTGAACGGTTTGTCAAATTTCTATTGTTACAACTGTGAACTATCAGAAAAATGTAACAAAATTCCACAGTGAGATAGATACTAGATACATATCTGTGAAGATGGTAACGGATGAACTTATCAAAACACAGTCAGTCGATTTTCTCTCTCAATAATAAAGGTAATTAATCACCATTGACTCCACCAAAGTACATTCAGAATGAAAGCATGAGTACAACCATCTCACAGGTAGCGGAACTGAAAATTCCTAGATACGACCACCACTGGTCAAAACATGCCACCTAGGCACAAAGATATGGAATATCAGATCCAAGAAAAAGATATAGTGTGAGATAGCTACTGCATGACTGATATCATCTGAATATTCTGAGGCAATCTTCAATGGCAAATAAATTACTAGATGTTATGTAATATCAAAAGTGGCCAGTCGTAGGACTCTTACCTACCATCTGGTGTATGCTATGGTGGCAGAATTCTCAGGCCCCTGTCCACAGAGCCATAGTGAAGAGGAAGAAAAAAAAAAAATAGAGAAGAATCTGTAGATAAAGAATTTTCATCATACAAAGAACCAGGTATTTGCTATCAGCATAACGCAGACAATGAATACTTTTAATATACCAGTTGATACAGGAGGGAAGTTAAAAAGTAATATATAACTCATTTGAAATCTATAACTATAAATTGTTAGGACAATTATTTCCTAACACAGGTAATTAGGTAAGATATACGCCTTCTAAAGGCAGATAGTTTGTAGCAGGCCATGCTACATCACAAGATAAGGGAAAGTTGAAGAGACAAACTTCAACTGTAGTTAAAACTATTTTCAACTACTAGATAATTCTACAGAGGCAAAGGCAACATCTGTAGAGAGATATTATAGATAATGAGTTATATGAGAGAATAGAGAAAAATGAATTAATATCCTCGGCCATCTTACTTCCTATGCAACCTCAGAATGGATAACAGAAAGGCAGGGGGAGAAACGCGAAAATATAAATAGTACCATAATGCATTCACAACTCCTACCTTCCCAAAAATTCACTGCCAAACTGAATGGAACATATACATAAGTGGCGAGATAAATATTCCAGGTGTAAGCTAATTTATTGGTATAGTATTCATGGTTCTAGGTTTTGGAAGGGAGATAAATAAGATATCGAAGATAATGTTCAAGATGATGAAAATTCGAAAAGTAAGATAAGAGAAGATACTAAGCAAAAAATTAGAGGAAGTCACTTTAGGTCAGGTACATCAGTCTCAGAATCAGTCTCAGAATCAGAGTCGTTAAGCGTGGAAAAGTTCTCTTTCAGATCTTTGACATGCCAGCGGCCAAGATCATTACCATCCATGTCCTTCAACTGATAGACAAGATTAGAGATAACCTTGCTAACCATACACGGAATATACTTCGGAGCGAGCTTTGCAGAGTAATCGTTAGGAGCACTGGACTGAGTATAGTTTTTCTTCCAAAGTTTGTCCCCTACATGGAATTTCAAAGTTCTTTTTCTTAGATTATACTGTTTTACATTCCGGAGATAAGCTTGATGTAACTTTTTTCGAACATCTTCATAAAGTTTTGGAATTTCCTGAATGTCAGTCAAACGTTGATTTTTTTCACCGATAGCTATGATGTTATTTGCATTTTCCGATATTTTTCCATAATAATCTCCAGTAAGAGGAACATTCCTTGCAAGATTCAAGAATGCTGGGGAATAACCATGACTCTCATGTTTAGCTAATCGTATAGCTTGAGCCACCTTGAAAATAGACTGATCCCAAACTTTATGATTTTCATGAATGTATGATCGAATAGCTGTAACGATAACTCTATTCACTCTTTCAGTATGATTAACCTGAGGATGATATCTAGCATTATACCAAATCTTCTGTACTTTATACGACTCCATGAAATTCTTAAACTCTTTACTAGTAAACTGACTTCCATTGTCACAGGCAAATATTTGGGGAACACCCCAGATAAGAAAGACATTATTCTCAATAAATTTGATAATACCTTTGGAAGTAGCTTTTGCCATAGGATGTACTAGAACGAATTTAGTGAACCAATCCACAATAACTAAGACATACTGTCTGATTATTTGAATTTCTGAATAACTCCAAGTTTATATCTTTGATTATTTTTTATTGATTTATATCTTTGATAATTTTTTTCTGATTGATCATGATGGAAGTCAACGATTTGAAAGTAAATGAGATCAATTACGAGCTCAAAATAAGAGATATTGAACCTGTAGGGGACGTTAACCAAAAAAGAAAACTTTTGAGGGGCGCTTTGAACCAAGAAATGTCAAATCGTAGTTTTGCTGAGGGAAGTACTAATCCCTATGATTTCATTGTTGATACTACCGAAATGAAAGAAACTATTAATGATTTAGCTTTAATAATTGAAGATTTTTCTGGTGTTAAAAGCGACCCAACCTTCAGAAGAATCTCTTCAAGGTTAACACATCTATCTGGAAGATTGCAAAGATTAAATATTTTGGACGATACTCAAAAAACAGAAAGAAATAAACTTAAATGTCGTTTATTGGAGTTAGAGGGAGATTTTTCTCTCAAAACAACTAATGTAGTTTCTCTAGAAAATATTCATCCAATAGGAACATCTTCTCCTTCTGCAAATGTTCCCATTGTACCTTCGGCTAAATTTGTGGCTCCTTATAAATGGAACATCCATTTCACTGGTCTGAGTCAACATGAATCAGTTCAATCATTTTTAGAAAAAGTTGAATTATTGAGTACAGCAAGGGGGGTCTCAAAAAATGATCTTTTCTTGTCAGCCTGTGATTTATTTCAAGGTCCTGCTTTGATATGGTTCAATAATAATAGAAGTAAAGTAAATAACTGGGATGAACTTGTCAAAAAGTTGAAGAAAAGTTGTGGTTATAATTAATTGGCCCCACGTTGGGCGCCAATTAATTATAACCACAACTAGCTCGGGTGTGGGTAAGGGACACTCACCCTTAGCAGATGCAAATTAATTTCTACTAAAAGCAAGTGTGACCTCCAGAGAAATTTACACTATGATCCCTTTTTGAAACAAACCTAGGACGCCAAACTTCCTGAAAGAGAAGTATGTGCTGCTGAAGGAAAAATCAATTCAATTTTAACAAACTTCCTTTCCTTTATTCAGGTGAATTTTTACAATTCAAATTGTTAATTAATATTGAGTTTTGAGTAATATTAGCAAGTTAATTGAAAAAAATGACACAATGGTCTATCCTTCTGACCGTTCTGTTGACTTTTTTTGGAATGGCCACTTACGCTCCTCCTTGACTGGTGAAGTGGACTCTACTTGAGACAACTACCTCTTTTGCCTTCAGTTGTTGGCTGGCAACAGGTATCGAAGGTTCTGGTAGGCTCAAAGCGGCTACCCCTTTCTGCCACTAGTTGTTGGCTAACCTGGTTAATCCTTGGCAGCAGGTATTCGGCTATTGTCTGCTTCGATGACAGTTCAGGAGTCCACTCACTTCAATGGTAGGAAGCTAGTAGGTGGTTGGTGTTGGTCCTCTTCAACGGTCGATGGTTTTACATGTAAGATGGGGGACAAGGTATTAGACCAAAGTAATAAAAATATATGAGTGTCACTGAGACTACAACTTGTTGGATTAAAAAAAATGTTTCAATAATTATTTCTAAACTATAGACTATTTGGATCCAAATTTACAGTCTCAGGAAATAAGTAAATTCACTCGAATAAGTGAAAGTTCTCTCATGAAAAAAAAAATGAAATCTGAATATATCCAAGAAAGAGAATTTAATACAAAAAAATGACAATATCAGTTAAAGAAATATTGAGAAAAATACTCAGTTTAATCAATAGAAATTGAACTAGATAAATTGATTAAATTGATGGAAATAGGTAGATATGAGAAATTGATAGAAACAAGCAAATCAATAACGCTGGATTCTCATGTAACGCAAAACTTCGAAACAGGTCAGTAGGTATACAAAAAGAATAAATAATTGTTCAATGAGTATTTAAAATGATGAAAACCGTTACCTGTCAGCCCAGTATCACTAAGTAACCCTTCAACTCTTCAAATTTGGCCAAGCCCAAACTTCACAAAGAAGTTAGTGAGTTGAATGGTACAAATTATAAACCGTGACTGAAAGGACTGGTCTCTCTATGTTACCCAAGGTATATAAAATCAACACTCAAGACAGTGACTGAAACTAAGATTCGAAAGAATCTGTGACAGTTTGGTAAGTAGTGATAGTTAAATTTAAATTGAATTGAATGATAGCAAACTACTTACCAAACGTCAGAGGTCCTTGCTCCACAGGGTTTTGTTTTTCAAAAGGAATCTGAGCAATATTCTTCTGGAACTGAGATGAATTGACCCTGATTAACTTCTGGTCTCCTGATGAGATTGGTACTTGCCGGCAACGGAAAAATAAGCCAGAAATCCGTGGTTTCACTGAAAAACGTTTAAACGAAAGTACTCGTTCTCCCTCAAGTGAATATATTTCAATTCGGTTGAAAATAACCTCACTTTTCCACATAAAAATGAAATATTTTATCTCAATTCCGGAAATATTGGGTTCAGTAAGTCGAAATAATACTGCTTAATAATAAAGGTTGTCGAAAGCTCGTGGATTGCAATGATATTCAAAGTTCGGAAAACCCTTCGATGTTCCAGGCACCGTCTCTCGAAAAACACCACACTTTACGATTGAATCAAAAATATAACGATACTTGGGAGATATTAATTCATTGAAAAATTATTAAATAGGTAAGATGATAAAATATTTGAAGATGATTCAAATTATTCAAAATAACTATCACCTGTTTCGAAGTCACACTCTCACGACACCTGAGAATCAGATACGATACGCGCTATCGATCCCGATAATCAATCAATAATCTAGAAGGGATATCAAGAAGGTCAGAATCACCTCCGATTGCACATATATGGCTTTTCTAGCGCACGCGTGATTCGTATCTTGAAGGGTTGACAGAACAACTCAGATGTGTTGAGTGCGTCTAACACCACGATGGAAAAGGTGATTTGCAGCGCTTGAAGAGGTGTTTTGAATAGAAAATGTAACGGAAATTTTATTTTCGTTACAGGACGATTTCGAGTACAATCACCTACTTCACTTCAATCAGTGATGAGTGAAAAATATAATAAACAGTTTTTTTGCCTAGTTGAGGTTAGAAATTTCCAAAAATCAATAATTGTTAGTCAATTTTTTTTTAATGACGACATCTTTCAGACCAGTATATTCTAATTTTCACGACGAATCCACCGATGTTTTCAGATGAAAAATAAATAAATAAAAAGGAGGTGAGCGTACTCAGAATCATTCGTAAAATAAAAAAATTTAAAAATATACAAGGTGTTCCATTTGAAATTCCCAAGTTGAGGTTATTTCCGGTAAAACCGGAAGTGGTGGGGGAGAGTAAAATGGTGAATTTTTTACAACTGCTTAATCCAACAATCCTGACAAGTTTCAATCTCATGCCATCATAACTCTGGAAACTACGGCTTGTCTAATGAATGCGTTGACACCCGGTATATTAAATATACCAAAATTCTGATCACTGAATATTTTCTCATAAAAAACAATTGATATCATGAAACCATACAATTATTTTTTGAATCATATGAAAATAAGTTCTCAATATACGTTTTCAAGACAGACCAGAAAGTAAGAAATAATTTATCTACTTTTTTTGGTATTAAATAATTAAAAAAGAAAAGTATTTAAATCCTGACTTCCGCATAAAACACATATGGTATGTATGGTATATTCGTCGGCAAGTATCCAACAGAAAACAATTACTCATTGCGCTCTACGACCGTTGAATTATATCTATTAGATACTTGGCAAAGTTTTCTACAAGAATTGCCCTGATTTATAAATCACACCCAAAATAAATTTTCCGAAAGCTCGAATACTCAGAAAATAGTACTCATTTACTGAAGCCCTCCAATTGACTACAATACCCAAATATAAAAGATACCTTTATAATATATATATATATATATATATATATATATATATATATATATATATATATATATATATATATATATATATATATATATATATATATATATATATATATATATATATATATATATATATATATATATATATATATATATATATATATATATATATATATATATATATATATATATATATATATATATAGGTACCGGTTTTATAGTACTTGTCAATCATCAGTGCAAGCCACCTCACCCAAGTTAAATCTCAAATAATCTTGTCTCTTGATAGGAAAGTATTACTAAAATGAACACTGAAACATTGATTCAGCGAAACCTAGGACCCAAGAGCACCCAGACTATCGCCGACCTCAGTAAAGAGAAATAAATTCAGATGGCGTAGTTCGACAATGCTTGGGTCCTAGGTGGCCCTGAATCTATGCTTCAGTGTTTATTTTTGTAATACTTACATATCAAGAGCCCAAGATTATTTGATATGAAAGTTGGGCTAGCTGGCTTGCACTGATAATTGACAATTACCATGAAACCGGTATATAGGATTAACATCATTTTCCCTGGTAACAAGCGGCTCTACTCGACCAGTAGTGACTAGTGAGGTAGTGAGAAATTCAAAATTAAGTAAAATTGTATCCCAGTTCGATGCTCTACTTGACAATGATTTGAAACAACTAATAGAACAAATTCGGTGTGCCAAGATTCCTAGTGTTAAATCTTCGACGAATCGAGTTACCACCAAAAAATGCGAATAATTTCTGTTGGTCTTCTTTTCGCGAACACCCGGTATATTGTAGAGTTTGGAAATTGAGACAATCGTAATTCTCGAAGGATTTAACGTCATTTCTGTGGTATGACTCCAAGTGACTAACTGTTCGGTTTCAAAGATATACCACTTTTTCCCCGACCACGCTATTTTTTTAACGAGTTTCAGTGACTTATCAGCTAATTCCGAGTACTTAGAAGATTTTCATGACCACCATCGTCTTTTTCGTCCTCGATTACGTGAAAGTGCATGATGACTGGAAATTTTTCGAGTCCAATTCGTCCGAAGGGCTCGCTACGGTCAAAGAAAAATACTTTCATTTGTAGTAGGTACAGAAATCTGAAAATGTTTTCGGATTCGAACGAAATTCTGTGAAGTGGGGTATTTTTGTGAGAAAACTCGATTGGTGCAATCGAGGAGTCGATCTGAGTTCGACGAATCGAGTTACCACCAAAAAATGCGAATAATTTCTGTTGGTCTTCTTTTCGCGAACACCCGGTATATTGTAGAGTTTGGAAATTGAGACAATCGTAATTCTCGAAGGATTTAACGTCATTTCTGTGGTATGACTTCAAGTGACTAACTGCTCGGTTTCAAAGATATACCACTTTTTCCCCGACCACGCTATTTTTTAAACGAGTTTCAGTGACTTATCAGCTAATTCCGAGTACTTAGAAGATTTTCATGACCACCATCGTCTTTTTCGTCCTCGATTACGTGAAAGTGCATGATGACTGGAAATTTTTCGAGTCCAATTCGTCCGAAGGGCTCGCTACGGTCGAAGAAAAGTACTTTCATTTGTAGTAGGTACAGAAATCTGAAAATGTTTTCGGATTCGAACGAAATTCTGTAAAGTGGGGTATTTTTGTGAGAAAATTCGATTGGTGCAATCGAGGAGTCGATCTGAGTTCGACGAATCGAGTTACTAGCAAAAAATGCGAATAATTTCTGTTGGTCCTCTTCTCGCGAACACCCGGTGGTATATTGTAGAGTTTGGAAATTGAGACAATCGTAATTCTCGAAGGATTCAACGTCATTTCTGTGGTATGACTCCAAGTGACTAACTGTTAGGTTTCAAAGATATAACACTTTTTCCCCGACCACGCTATTTTTTAAACGAGTTTCAGTGACTTATCAGCTAATTCCGAGTACTTAGAAGATTTTCATGACCACCATCGTCTTTTTCGTCCTCGATTACGTGAAAGTGCATGATGACTGGAAATTTTTCGAGTCCAATTCGTCCGAAGGGCTCGCTACGGTCAAAGAAAAATTCTTTCATTTGTAGTAGGTACAGAAATCTGAAAATGTTTTCGGATTCGAACGAAATTCTGTAAAGTGGGGTATTTTTGTGAGAAAACTCGATTGGTTCAATCGAGGAGTCGATCTGAGTTCGACGAATCGAGTTACTACCAAAAAATGCGAATAATTTCTGTTGGTCTTCTTCTCGCGAACACCCGGTATATTGTAGAGTTTGGAAATTGAGACAATCGTAATTCTCGAAGGATTTAACGTCATTTCTGTGGTATGACTCCAAGTGACTAACTGTTCGGTTTCAAAGATATACCACTTTTTCCCCGACCACGCTATTTTTTAAACGAGTTTCAGTGACTTATCAGCTAATTCCGAGTACTTAGAAGATTTTCATGACCACCATCGTCTTTTTCGTCCTCGATTACGTGAAAGTGCATGATGACTGGAAATTTTTCGAGTCCAATTCGTCCGAAGGGCTCGCTACGGTCAAAGAAAAATACTTTCATTTGTAGTAGGTACAGAAATCTGAAAATGTTTTCGGATTCGAACGAAATTCTGTAAAGTGGGGTATTTTTGTGAGAAAATTCGATTGGTGCAATCGAGGAGTCGATCTGAGTTCGACGAATCGAGTTACCACCAAAAAATGCGAATAATTTCTGTTGAGCTTCTTTTCGCGAACACCCGGTATATTGTAGAGTTTGGAAATTGAGACAATCGTAATTCTCGAACGATTTAACGTCATTTCTGTGGTATGACTTCAAGTGACTAACTGCTCGGTTTCAAAGATATACCACTTTTTCCCCGACCACGCTATTTTTTAACCGAGTTTCAGTGACTTATCAGCTAATTTCAAGTACTTAGGAGATTTTCATGGCCGCCATCGTCTTTTTCGTCCTCGATTACGTGAAAGTGCATGATGACTGGAAATTTTTCGAGTCCAATTCGTCCGAAGGGCTCGCTACGGTCAAAGAAAAATACTTTCATTTGTAGTAGGTACAGAAATCTGAAAATGTTTTCGGATAAGTCTAGTTTTGTTTTATAATCAATGTGTTTTATTTCCTAATTTGAATCATATAATTGGTTTCGTGTTTTTACAGGCGGCTGGGATTGCTCTCCCTTTTTTTTCGGACTGGGAAATGCCAAGTCTTTTTATCCACAGTCGAAATCTTTACCATTCAATGAAAATTTCACTCAATAAAAAAATCGTTGTTCATGTAAAATTACGTTTTATATACTAGGTAGGTATAAAAGATAATATGAAGAAATCATCTGAAGGAGATGTTGGATCTCACATCAGTGGCAACACAAAAATAACGGTCTTCGTCTCCCTACAACTCGCCGAAGGGCCCGAGTCGCCTGGCCTGCCTGGCCATCAATCTGTTTATACCTACCTAGAACAAGTACCTTACATACGTAGAGTAATGTGGACGTGTGGGTATATGAAATGAATGCTGAATGCTACATTCGAAAGTTCAAACACATTTCATCATTAATTTTCAATTATCTTGAAAAAGAAATTGATCAAAAAACATAAATTAGGTAGCCTACCTATCTACATACCTACCTACCTGTAGGGCTCTCTCACTTAGGAGGCACCTAGGCTATAGGTACCTAGAAACCTATCTACCTACATTCATAACTAGATACGACAGATTGGGACCTCTATAGGCACGGCGGATTATTGATTGTCACTAATTAACAACTAGGTAGGTACCTACCTACACATGCGTGAAAAAAAAAGGTACCAATTAAATGACTCAACTAGAAATCAAAAACATTTACAGTAGGAGACTATGCAATTCATCTCAGAATAACACTCGTCTGATTTAGACTTTCTTTTCTGTCCGCATCCAAATGTGTTTATAATTTCAAATGTAGCATTCATTATTGTTCCATCTGTTCCATATACCTACCCACTTCCCAGATTACCCAGCAACCTATGATTTTGGCTTACGTCTTTTGAGTAGGGGACGTATTCTATTTATAGATTGAAGGCCAGGCGATTCGAACGAGTTGTACGGGGAGACCGGGTCTCGGGGACCGATATTATTTCCAACGGCTGGACACTCGGGGCAGTGTTGCCAGCGTTGCCACTAATGTGAGATCCAACAGCTCCTTCTTCCTGCTTATCATATTATTTTTCATACCTGGTTTATAAACGTATCCATCAATAAATAGTGAGATATTAGCAGTGTTGCCGTTTTATGGATGATTATACCAATTGCGAATAACTTGATCTGTGATTAATTTCGCGGATTGTCACTATTTGCAGATATTTTGAAGATACTATTTTTTTATGTGGTCATATTTTCATCATTAAAGATTATAGCTGACGGATGAAGACTTGGCATTTTCCGTACTAATGTAAACAATTCAAACAATTCGTGTACGACATGCGCGCTTAAGGCATGCTCATTTGGATTTACCATTTTTTTTTACTACAAATAAAATAATCAACTTATGAAATGTGTCAATTTTCTAATCAGCAAATTGTTTAACTCCATATTTTGTGGAAAGAATTATTTCATTGTCAAGTCGCAGTCGTTCAAATATCAGCTAGGTATTCGATTAATTCAAAAGACTATGTCTCATGTCACTATGAGATATTGAACTATTTTTTATTTAATGAAAATGAGTCAATTTTAGTCAGTATTTTTATGGCATAAAGAAATAACTTTCTGAAATTGAATTTGACTATTTGCAAACTTGCTGCTAGCAATCATGATTAGGAAATCGATATTGTATCAAGATTGAATCTGTAAAGAGATCTCATAATTATTAGGTACACGGAAAGAAAAATATAGCAGTTATCAGTGAAGAAAATATGTAAAAATAACCAAATTTTCGACTATAATATCGAATCGCTATTGCGATTCTCTGAGAATTCTTTATAATGTATAATTAATAAAGCGTTTAGCAATTGTTTTGTAGAGATGTTGAAATATTTATTATTTAGCACTGTATATAGGACTATATTTCGAAATTTGTTTAATATTTTAATTTCTCTCCAATTTTCGAAATTCGTATTTTGTGTGTAAATAATGTTTTTTTTTTCAATTCGTAAATCAAAATAAAAAATGTATGAACTAAATTTGCCATTGAATGGCAAATGAATCCGTCTATGTAGTACCTATCTCTTTATTCTCCACTACGAACAATATACCTACCTATATAAATTTCAGACAGAGTCAGAGTCCTCAATAAAAATATTGTTAGAGCTAGTCCGTTCCTGCAGCGTTCCAGCCTATCGGAAAAATGAACCTGTCAATAGTGTATTCCTTTATTCTCCATACCGAACAATATAATTCAAATTTCAAGGTGGCAATGTCCCTAATGATAATTCTGTTACGGCTTGTCCATCCCTGGAGCGGTCCAGCCCATCGGAAAAATGAATATGTCAATGGTGTTTTTCTTTATCCTTCATAACGAACGATATATCCAAATTTCAAGATGGCAGAGTCTCTAATAAAAACATTTCTAGGGCTTGTCCGTCCTTGGAGCGGTCCAGCCCATCGGAATAATGAATCTGTCAATGGTGTACTTCTCTATTCTTCATAACAAACGATTTGTCTGAATTTTGAGGTGGTAGAGTTTTTTTTCAATTCTTTATTTAATGTCATCCTATTTCTGCTACCAAGGTCAATTACCGACACCGGTGATCACACTTACCCAATCGGAAATTTTACCGAACCCTCTGGTATTTCAACCATAGGTAGGAATATTTTACGAGCCCAACATCCATGGACTCGGGACCGCCGGCATCACGAATAATAGAGTATAATAAGGTAATACGGTCGTCGAATGCTACGTCACTGTAGTCTACTTTGTATGGTAGGTCCACAGTAAGTTCACAGCAAAACAGTTGAAGCATTTTGGAAAATTAATGCCGGACCTTATGAAGTAAACTACAATGACGTGGCATTGGACGACCGTATACTCTATTATCCGTGCGCCGGAATTACGTCCCTGGAGGACGGCATATCCTTAATATTTCTTGGGGAAAAAGTAATTTGCTGACAATCGAATAATTCTTTGATTTGAGACTTGTTAGGTATGCGATTATTGAGATCATAAATCTTTGTTCATTATTAGGCAATTTCTCATCGCAGGCTGATTGGTCGATTTCAAACGAAGAGCTATCGTTCTTTGAAATTGACCAATCAGGTTTTTCTCGCAAATCCCTGCGATGACAAATCGCCTAGTACTGAACAAAGCTTAATGCAGAACTGATATCTATAAAGGGTTTTCCTGTTGCCACCATATTCACAATCAAAATCCACCCCCCTTTAGGGGTAGTTTATTCGTGTGGTTTTTCGAAAAACTTTGCTGACCGAGGCTATTCAATCGATAAATTTCATCAAAAAGCTGGAATATGTATATACGAAGCATGTTTTTTATGCCACCACCATATAGAACATTCATAACAACCCCCTCAAAAGGGTAGTTCATACTCGAAACTTAGCCAACGGGGGGTATCCAATTGATATATTCCATTAAAAAGCTGGATTATGAATGTGAGATAATATGCGTGAATCACATTAAATTCTAGTCGACTAACATCAAAGTTTTCGTAAAAGTGATGAAACTATTGTGAATTGAATCCACTTTCAAGATCAAATGGTAAACAAGTAGGTAGATATATAAAAAACTTCATTAAATGTCAGTGGCTTTTTTGAATTACTATTTTATATAACTACAAAAGGCTCACACCAAACCTCAACCCTCAACTTCAACCCATCTATAGGCAACTGTCAATACGATTGTACCGAAATGAGTTACTTCAACCCATCGGCACTATAGGCAACTTGTAAACAAGTGATCTCCAAAATAGGGACCGCTATCAGTTGCAGTATGCAACGCTCAATACATGTGTCTTGAAATGGGTTTTGCCTAAAATGGATGAGTGGTCTTCCAACCAGAAAGAGAGAGAGTATACTGGATTTGTTCATATTATTAAGTCATTCAGAATTATTACAATATTTTCAATTGATTTAACAACTTTTGCCAACTTTGTTCTGTACTTAGTGTTGCTTTAAAGCGGTTAAAACATGGCTTAGAAAAGTTGCCTAGATCCGCCTTTAGTGTATGTGAGTTAATTGAATAATAATCGCCAGTTCAAGGAAGTTGGACCTGATTTATGATGTTACTAACCTCAATCAGTGTGGATTCATGCAGACTCAAATATCAAGTAACAAAAAAAAGGAAATATGAAAGCTGCTTGGTGTATGAAATATTATTGACTAATCCGCTTTCAGATTTCCCTTATTTGTTACTTGATATTTGAGGCTGCATGAATCCACACTAACCAAGAATTGTTTATAAACGGTCCATTATTCATTGTGTTACTTCTACAAAGTGTCTTTTACATTGTCATAGTTTATTATTATTGAAAAACGTTTAGATAATCTTAACAAAAAATTCTGTAGGAAATTCTACCTTCATATCAACTAAGACAATTCTCCAAATTTCCATTGAATATTCCATTAGTACAATTCTAGACTCAAAACATTCAATACGTATGACTCGTTTCCTCCAAAATGAATTTTCAATCACACAATTTCATGTACCCACCATTCTTCCCTTTAATCAACATCCAAATGTAGCATGACCTTTATATCCACATTGAAATTATTTTTTTTATATTCATGTATCATCATTCAGTCATCCAGTCATGTTTCAAATATTCAAAATATATTTATGTACCAACATTTCAATCACGCAATAGCCAAACGCCGTCGGTGGTCACACCCGAAACTAGTTCTGAGTGATATATTTTTGTACTAAACTTTACATTTCATGCAAGTATTATCCTTATAGCCAAGCGCCATCTGAAGTCATGCGCGAAAATGAAATTCAAGTGTTTTCCGAGTGAAATATTTTCATACAAACTTTACATTTCATGCAAGCATTAGCCCTATCGATCGGGTAACATCGGATTCAAGTGATAGTTACATAATACAGTTTTTTTTGCAGAGGATTATTACTTGCGCAAGTAATAGCCCAAAATTCAAGTGTTGGTCCTACTTAACGGATAGGATTCACTCAATCGACATAAGTAACTTATTTTTTGAATTTTTCTCCAAATACAAGTTGCATTTTTTTCATTTGCGATTGCATATTTGTTTTCACATCAAACGATTTTAAGTGGTCTCCTAAACTTCGATAAAAATGCATCTAGTTTCATTGTTAATCCAGGTATAATAGCTTCCTCCAACTGCCTGGTGTCATTGTTTGTTTTTGCCTTTTTGGTTCCTGTTGGTGTTGAACTAGTACATGCCGATTCAATTTCTGAAGTACTGTTAACTTGTACGTAACAGTGAATCTTACAGGACTCACTCCAGTCAAGCCACGCGATTTCAACAATTTAATTTTTCGAATCAAATTGAAAAAACACTCTGCGACTGGAGTTCCATCCTGTTTCAAAACATATACATACTATGAGTAATGAAATGCATAGAGAAATGAAATGATGTCGAAACAAACAAACCTTTACTCCTCTGTTTCAAAGGAATTCTATAATCATATAATGATGGCAGTGTTGATACTGCCGTTATCAAATCCTCTGTAGCATCTGTTGCACAGACATATTGCTCAATCTCTTCGCTGGTTGCAGTACTACCATCGAATAGCTCCATCATAACATCCGGTTCAGATGACGAGTTGTCTTTGTTCACATTCTGGGGGCGTGAAAAATGTTTTTCAGGACATCAAATTTCACAAAATTTGCAATGTTGTGTACGTGTGTATTGTTTCTGTATATGAATCAGAAAACTTTTTGTGAATAATTTTTGTTATTGATGAAATGAAACCGATGTAAACGTAAACAAAATTGTATTTATAATAAATGAAGCATAAAGTACATAAATGGAATGGGACATGAACACTTTCAAAATATAATGGAAATAAGTTATGAATTGATTATTACATTTTTCACACAATTGTATATGATTTTGAAAATGTCACTCGTTCAATATATACATCATCTCCTCCCACTGACCCTGTTGTCGCTCGCGGCACATCATCAGCTGATCCTGACTCCTAGATAACTCGATATTTGACATCTCGATTTCAGCTATTTGAGCTCGAATCTGAGTCACTCGTGCTTCCAACTCCTTCACCTCCGACAGAAGCTGTCCTCTTAAATCATGCTTCTCAGCAATTTGTAGAGCATTTTGCTCCATCTGACGTTCGATGCTGATTGTCTCCGATTTGAAGGTTTTCAAGCGGTCTATAACACAGGTGCAAGGATCATGCTGATTGGCTGGTTTTCCTCGATGCTAGCCACTTGATGGGTTGGGGTGTATTGAGCTCTACTGGAATGTCCAAAGTGGGTGGCAACTCCAAATTTCTCGGGGTTTGATCACTCAAGATGCTGCAATGGATTGGCACCGCTCCAGTTAAATATCCCTCCAGCATAAATGGAATTCCAATAATAATGCGGTTGCGACCGCGGAACCGCGACCTCTGGAGATGAAAGAGAACCCACGAATTCGCCGTTAAGGATCGGCGGTAGATACACGGATTCGCGGATAAAAGCGCGTTTAAATCCAATCCGTCAAATGAATCATGATGCGCAGGGTGTGGCCCGCTCCGCCCCGCTATTCGCGAATTCGTCGCCACGGTCGCGGTTCGCAGATAGTCCTCTGATGGAACCGCGGATCCGCGGGTGTAGCCGCGGACAAGCGACCGCGGTGGAATGATTCGCGACTTAATACAATCCGTCAAATGAATCATAATCCGCAGGGTGTGTTCCGCTACGCTCCGCTCTGCTTCAAAAATTTTTCGACCCGTGAATTAAATTACTTCGTTGCCGCCATCAAAATTATTCCGCGGATTCGCGAATTCGTCGCTACGGTCGCGGGTTCGCGGATAGTCCGCTGATCCACGGATCCGTGGTTTTATCAGCGGAATATGCGCGAATCCGCGGCCGCGGGTCCGCGGTTTCATCCGCGGATTATTTTAATCCAAGGCCGCGAAATAATTTAATTCGCGGGTCAACCGCTAGGTTGTAAATGCCTTAGTAGTTGAGGATATAAAGAAGCCTCTGAACAAGTAGTTCAGATCACTACGCAGATTCTACCATCACCCATTAGTATTATTACCATCAATTATCTGTCACATAATTTTGAGCATCATCGATTGGTGCTCTTTGCGGGCAACTGAGGAGAATCGTCTTACTCTGATCAGCTAACCGCATATTGAGATTGCCTGAAAACTGGTATTGTGAATTTGATATTATATGTTCGACTAACTAACCAAAAGTGCATCACGCGGGATGACCTTGACGCAGCCTTTATTGTCATTTGCTCAAATTTGAATGTCAGATGGTATTTTCTCAGACTCACTGTGTCTGAGATGCCCATAACCAAGTAAGTATTCACATTGTGAACGCCTAATAAATCATAGATATGCATTATGATATATTAAATAGGTGATCACCTAATATATCCCTCTATGAGAAAGCTACTGTATTTGAGTTCATAATGGTAGCCCTGAAAAGGGCTGTTTTTTGGGTTAGCCCACAATTTGTGGACTAGTCATCATCATCATCAGTATCAGATGAGATACTGATGGCTGATGGCCAGCTGATGGTGGATGGTAAACTGATAGAATCGATATCAGAACCATCCACCTGCATCCTATCATGGTACCCTTCTGGGAAACCATAATGCTGGTGTAAAAACTCGAAGTAACTGACGTTTCTCCGAGTATTCACACCATCGGTTGAAGAACTAACTTCTTCAACTTGGGTGGGACCCGTCGCTGGTTCCGAGGGCGGTACACTCCTAAGCTCTGTTGTCGAGTCAGGACTCATCGACATCGTGCAGAGAATAATATAAAACTCTAGCCTCACATCGTATTTATAAAAAAAAGGGGGAAGGGAGAATGGAGGGGAGAGAAAAGTGACAAAAGTATATGCAATGTTTCATGTTGATTCAACATATATATATATATATATATATATATATATATATATATATATATATATATATATATATATATTTATATATATATATATAGACTTCAAAGAAATAACTGAATGGAGCCAAAACAGCATACTTTATAGGAAGTATACTTGTGGAATTGATTATGAAACAAGTCTTTTTTTATTTTCTCCTCAAAGGATTATTTGTATGATGCAGCTCAACCACTAGATTGTTGACGCCTTATAACCACGCAGTGCCCCGTGCACACCAACCAACGTATGTGTACTCCGAGGTAGGAAAAAGGAAAAGAAGAATGTGGGAAAGGGAGGGGATGAGGGGTGAAAGGTGAACTAGGCTGCCACTGCGTCAACCCCATTCTCAAGCCGCTCCCGCAGATTTCGAACGAGGTCATCCGTCCTGCCCACCTCCAGGCGAGATTCCCTCTAGCCGACATTCCTCGTCACAACCGGTGATCTCCACATCGGTCTCGACGAGGCTCTGATCCAACTCCGCCAACTCAGCCACCAACCGCATTCTCCTTTCGACCATCTGCGCGCGCTTGACTTCCATCCGCCGTTTGCGCGCAGTGATAGCGTCTTTTCTCACGTCGCTGCCCTCGATGACCTTCAACTTGGCCCTCCTCTCACGGCAGACCCTGCCGAGAGTCTGAAAGTCCTCCACCAGATTCTCAGACCGCTGAGACAATGGCATTCCGTCACCGTTGTCTCCGATCACAGCGGCGGTATCCGCAGCCTTCTGCGGGATGGCTGGTGGCGGAGGTGACGTGAAGGCTGGTTCAGCGGAAGTGGACAGCTGCTCCAGAGTTGGAGGCACAATGGCGGTATCGGCGGTCTTCTGCGGGGTGGCCGGTTGCGGATGTGTCGTGAGGGTCGACACAGCGGCAGTCACTGGGATGGTCGACTGCTTCGAAATCGACGGCTGCATACAGGTGGCGATCTTCGGAGGCGCTTTCGAAGTCGGCTTCCTGGTGACCGACCTCGGAGACGACTGGCGGTATAGTCTTTAGCGGGGTCGGCTTTGTGGTTGCCGATTTCTGCCGTGTCCAGCTGCTGATGCGATGGGGGTTATTTGCATCCCACCTCTCCATAGCTTTCTGCAGCTCGGACTTCGGCTTCTTGGCGGGCGTCGGCTTCTTGGCTGCCATCGGTTTCTTGGGCGCCCATCTCTTTCTGGCGGGGTTTGGTTTGACAAAATCGTCCCCGCTGTCATAACCCGTGTCTCCTCCGCCGGCTGCAGCATTCGACCCTTTTCGCTGCTTGGGCGGTTGGGGTTCTTTCACCGACTCCACCCGGCTCGGGTGATCTGCAGCCCTTTTGAGACCTCCAGGCGTGGCTTCGGGTAGGGGGTCCGCCGGCGCAGTTCCAACCATCGGAGCGTCGTCGACTCCACTAGGCCCAGCAGTTGGAGTGACATGCACCACCTCCTTGATAGGACTGGCCGAAATCGTCAGACGATACTCCTCCAGCATCTGAAAAACGTCCTCATACTCCGACAAATCCATCGGCTGGAGAGCCACATCCTGCAGGACGTTCACCTTGCCGCTGCTTCCAGGTTGAGGGCCGTTTCCTTCGAAAGACATCTTGGACACTGAAAATTCACCAAACAAATTAAATTAGACATAAAATCAACATCACTGACGATCATACTCACAATCTCGATTTAATCGAATAAGGCACTTGTAGAACACCAGTAGAGACCTAGGAGGCGCTTGATTTCCGAAGGCTAGACGAAGCTGTTCGAATGAAGAAAGATCGCAACCTGCTGTTCCGAACGCGATACATTGGGAATTGAAATTTTAATTTCTTCCGCGTCGGACGACGCCATATTTGCCAGCAATGAGACCTATCGGCGTTTCAGGGAGTGAAAATTGATTCGTTCGTGTAAATTTTAATATCAGGGTCGGATGGTAAGCCAGAAAGTTCCCTATTATAGTACCTATTCCTATCCAGCAATATTCGGAAATTCGCCAAATCTAGGAGATATCTTGGGAGCTGACCGATTCTTCAACCAAGGCCACCACGATGGCTAATGCCGGGCTCAAGGAGGTCCCTACGATCCCTATCCTAACGTGAAACTAACCGCGACTTTATCCCTAACCCCGTGTCTGCCGGCCGTTGGCAGAGGTAGCGTTTTTAGCCGCACTTTCCTAGTGTTATGGAGTAGCTCACGTGAACTATTCCGTAAGGAATGTGGTAGGCGTGCCTTCGGAATCCGTTCTGCCCGCAGCCAGAAGCGAAAGCCGTCGACCTTCCGACGAAAGGTAGTTCGCCCGGTAGCGAAATAGGAAGTGGGATAAGGTTCTCTTTATTTAGCAGCGTTATTTTCGTGGGTCCTGGATGCAGACTGGATCGTCTATGCTCTATACGAATTCATATGTAACTGGATTTTGGTTCCCCCAAAATCAGGTATTGGATTCTTCCGGCTGGCTGGAGTTGTCTCTCTTGATTTTCCCCTGATTATGCCAACTCGGCTTCCAAAGTATTCAATGGTAGTAGTGAATAATAAGATCCTTCGTATTCAAATGTATAAATATACAGGTAATCAGCTTCAATCTGCTGGGCTAATATTCCTTTTATCAAATTCTTCCTTATAGACCTCTCTTGGAATATATGCTTTACTAAAAGCCAACTTTTAGTGAAAGATTAACTTCAGTGCTAAAATGCTCTCGAAAACAAGTGCTTCAACTCTCGAAGGCAAGTGCTCGACTTCTCGCAGACAAGTGCTGAGTGCTGCTCGCGCTGGACTTGCCGTTTCTTGAATAGTCTCGCCCACGACCGCTCTGCGCGCCGATTGGCTGAGCGGCCCAAAGAGGGCGGACCGCCTAACTTCTCTCGTTTCTTTATGAATTTGATACTAAATATCTATTAATCTTTGAAATTTATAATTTCTACCTAATTCTTAACCTGCTGTGAATACTTTGGGAAGTTTTCGTTGGCCTAATATAACACTGCCTCCCTTTTGATACCGAAGCTCCTCCTCCTAACCCCTCCAACGTACCACCTCTACTTTACCTAACACGAATATTTTAATGTAACTCCGGCAACACTGTCGTCTGTCATACGGTGAATATCAGCGTGTACCAGTACAACACATGCAATTTCAACATCACGTAATGTAAATGAGTAAATTGCATTTGCTTTATTGATTTATTTCACAACCCTTTTGTATAACCACTTTGAAGTAATGACCTTGTGAAATGAATGGAATGAAACGAGAATAAGAGTTTGATATATTTTATTTCATATTACAAAATAGTTTCTATCACTATTTCAATTCAGGTATAGATCAACCAGCTTCAATTAACTAATCATCGGACTGTTCATTCAATAATTCTATGAGGAGATCCAATTTATCATTCGAGACTTCTTCGGGATTAGTCATCGATCTAAGGGCGTCCATGACAAATTTGAAATTTTGCTCCGGACTCGTCCGGTAAAACGCGATGTCCCTATGACCCCACGGTAGAGTTTTCGTTGTGTTGGGGATTATAAATCTTTTATCATCTTTATAAGAAAGGGCAACTTTATTACACATGAGGGGATAGACATTATGTAAATCACTTCGGAAAGTGCTCATCTTACGTAATATGGCACCACCCGATTCGACTATTTTCCGATAGTCTTCAAGCGACATTTGTTTTTGTATGACCGATTTTTTTACCCCTTTGGCCTTCTTCAATTCATCACTAACAGATTTAACATGATAGGCTTTCGCCTCAGTACCGCAGAAACTGATGATCGGATCATTTGGGAATTCACCTTTCATCTTTCCCAAAATTGGCTTAGTTTTGGGCATATCAAACTGATTACCAATCTTGTAATTGAATGTGTCAAAATTGTGCACATTGTCCTTCATGAAATCATAAACATTATCTGTGAAGATTTTGAGGATAAGGGAATCAGTATCGGTATAAAGGAGTGAAGCCTTCGAACCGTAATGTCTTTTTATGAAATTATAAAAAAAATCATAAATGACCGTTTTTGATAAATCGAGGATGCTGAATCCGAGATAAAGAGACTTGTTATAATTGATTTTAACACTACCCATATGAATTGCGACAAAGTCTTCTGAAAAAATAGAGAGTGTTTTGAAATTGGGTCGAGCTATGACGGCATTCGCACCAGTCGCACTTCCAGTCATCGGAGTGAATTTCAAGATGAATGAGCCTCTGAAGAAGCTAGCCACTCGAGCCAGCGAAACGTTAGGAAGAAATTCCAAAGAACGACGGCCTTCAAACCCGAATAAAAATAGTGATAATATATTTCTTTTATCGTTCAGGTTGAGTATCAGTTCAGGTATTTTGGAATTCGATCCAGGTTGGACGACACTTTCAACTAGGAATGGTAGACCTGAATGCGCGGCGTGAAGTTCTTTCGGAGCACTGGCTGATACCGCCTCGTATTCCTTTTTCGAAAAAGGTTATCATGTCAATATCTGTGAGCAATTCCAACTCTATGCCTGTATATTTAAACAGCGTCTCAAGAATGACCAGGTGATTTGAAATAGTGGGCAGGTTCCAATTGATATTTATCGCGACATATATTACGGAAGTTTTCAAATATGTCGCATTAAAGTAGCACATCCGATTTCAAATACAAATCTGAATAGTCCCCCAATTTCTCACAATTGACCATACACGCTTGGCTCTTCCATAATCGTCGTCGGATATATGTCTCTCATTCAGTTTGAAATAAAAATCTGGTTTAAATGGCAGCTCAGTAAAATCTAATTTTTCTGTTTCACTAAATTGTAGATACAAACGCCCTTTTGTCGCATTAGATGGAATTTCTCGTAATCCGGAAAGCACTTTCGTGTTTCACTATATTGCTCATCTGACAAACTATCACCCAGTTGCTGCAATTAAGATGACATGAATCTGAAGCTATCGATGAATCTCAGTTTCAAGAATTGCTTCTTTGCTCTACCTAACTAATCAGTTGTAGTGCCCATCAACAGATGTTTAGAGAAAGGAATATAATTTTCCTTTGTTTGGGCAACGACATCTACTTTATTTTTATATGTGCACATCTCTTTCATGAATAAGTGGCAGTCATATCCACTTTAATTATGAAAAGTTATCGGAATAAATTTTGCTAACTTGAAGTTCAAATTACATCGAGAATGTGCTAGATCGAACCTTTTTTTTCCGTTAAGTGACAATGATCTCTTACTCTTACATCGCCCACTCTGAAGGGTTTTTCACAATCACCGCACTCATCGGCAGTTGAAAATTCAATCTCCTCCGAAACCGTTAATGGTTTCATCGGTACAATGCTATTCAAATATTTATAATACATCGAGCTCAGGTCAGATTCCAGTCTGGTAACAAATACTTTGGCAGCATCCGCCCCTTGATATAGTACAAATTTGGAGATTGATTCATCGAAAAAGCAATGAATTCGGTATGAGAATGAGTAAGGTTCATTAATGAACGATTTATTCGTGAGAGAGCGTGTAGGATCCGGTTCATTTGTCTGTATAGGTTTAAGAATGGATTCGAAATCGGCGTACACTACGAATGTAACTTTCAACTGCCTTTCGAAATTTTCGAATTTCAATATATTCTCAGGCACGGCTCTACCACATTTATCTATAATAGTTGTAAAAATCAAATCTCAATCATTCAATTGGTGTCTCAGTAGTTTTCTTTCATCAGAAAAATACATCAAACATCCATCACAAAAATACGTTCTATGAGATGATATTTGTGATGGAACCAATCTTCCGACGATTTGATATTTCAACCGGTTGTCTCCTAAAATTGTTTCCAATCCATAAACATTAACTGAACAATCATTCAAAATCTCAAATTTTGGTATATCGCGTAATTTCATTGGAAAATCTATACCTTCAACATTGAGTACATCATTAAATGCCGGGTATGATCCTACTTCCGAAGTTCTGGTGTGGGCGGTTCGTTACGCTGATGTGACGGCCCAAGCGAAACAATATGCTGACCTTCGTTCACAACAGCTCTCTTCAAACTGATGAATTCTGGAAGTTTGATGTAGGAGAAACCACTGAGAGGGCCGAATTTGTTGATATTCACTTCGATGAACATAACTCTCTCCAGAGACCAACCTGTGGAAATATAAAATTGGGAATGGGAATCTCAAGATTTTAAAGATTACAAAACTTAATCTCGTTTCTGAAATTCCAGAGCTTTTGCCCTCAATACATCGACGAATGTTCTATATACGTCTTCAATGCCATTAGACTGGTCAACAACTTGATTGGGGCTGTTGAATGATTTTACTTCGGATAATTCTTGAGTTTGCAGTATATACCTTCCAAACAGCTCCATATTCAATTTAACAACGTTATAGACTTGCACCATACGATCAATCAAAGCTACAACATTCTGCTTCACTTCATTGAAAAATTATTGATAATCTGAATGTTGATTTTTACTTTCAACCCTGTAGCTTACGATTCTATGTTTGAAGGCACTATTAATGACTTTCACACCATCGGTGAAATATGTGCAAGCATTTGTCTTGTGCTCCAGCGTTTTGAGTTGCGAGTTCATCCGATTTGCAGCCACCATTTTATCACAAAAAGTACACAATTGTTCGGCCGGTATCGATGGGGTAAAATCCACTTAAATTTTCTTCTCTGAAGGACGCGCACCGTCATTCGACCTACAGGACTGCATCTGATGACGATGCATATTATCTTTATCACTGAAACTTTTACCACAACCGCTAAAACAAAACATTGTTGAATAGATGTTCAGTACACTCGATGCTCAACTAACTTCTATGAGTGGGTAGCCCTTCTTTTATATGCAATCTTTGAGGAGGGGGAGAATCATCCGTTTTGATTATTGAAGATACTCATGGTTATTTGTAGGTCAGACTCATTCAACTAAGATGTGAACTCATCATCGTTTTTCATGCAGACAAGTTTATTCAATGGTAATGATATTTACTTCAGGTATAATATGTATTCCTCCTCAATATGACATTGTATATAAGTATACAAGTATCATCTCATTCAAAAGTACCCATCAAGTTTGAGGAATATCATTCAGTCCACTGCTTTTCAAGCATGAACCCAATAATTTATTTTTCTGTAAAAAATGTTTTTCATGACCTTGAATTTCACAAAATTTGCAATGAAAATTGTGTACGTGTGTATTGTTTCTGTATATGAATCAGAATACTTTTTGTGAATAACTTTTGTAAATGATGAAATTAAACCGATGTGAACATAAAAAAAAATGTTTATAATAAATGAAGCATCAAGTACATAGCATAGCGATAGATTACCTTACATGAAAACATGTGGACCACATCAAGCAAATGCCAATGGAAATTTTTTATCGATTAATCTGAAATTCTCAGCATAAATGGAATGAGATACTTTCAAAATATGATGGAATAAGATATTAATTGTTTATTACATTTTTCACACAATTGTATATGATTTTGAAAATGTCACTCGTTTAATATACATATACATCATGTCCTTCCACTGACCCTGTTGTCGCTCGTGGCACATCATCAGCTGATCCTGACTCCTAGATTACTCGATATTTGACATCTCGAATCTGTTCCACTCGTGCTTCCAACTCCTCAGAAGCTGTCCTCTCAACTCATGCTTCTCAGCGATTTGTAGAGCATTTTGCTCCATTTGACGTTCGATGCTGATTTTCTCCGATTTGCGGGTTTTCAAGCGGTCTATAACACAGGTGCAAGGATCATGCTGATTGGCTGGTTTTCCTCGATGCTAGCCACTTGATGGGTTGGGGGTGTATTGAGCTCTACTGGAGACTGTCCAAAGTGGGTGGCAACTCCAAATTTCTCGGGGTTTGATCACTCAAGATGCTGCAATGGATTGGCACCGCTCCAGTTAAATATCCCTCCAGCAACAATGGCTCTATTTTTGGAACACTTCTTCCAGTTATGACAGAATAGGCGGTGTACTCGGTGCCACATCTCCTCAATCGGATGGGTTCAATAGCCTCATCTTCGGATGAAAAGAGAACTATTGTAGTTTCATCAGGCTGGTGGAACGGTAAATTGTTTTCTTCATATACCTCCATCAGCTCATCCAGCTCACTAGCCAACGAACTGTTAACGCCACTGGTTGATGCTGACGGTATATCGCATATTGCACTCGCCACCGTAATTGACGATATTATATTGATGGACATAATTTTCAGAACAGATTATATGATAATACACTAAAAGAAGATCGACTGAATTTTCGATTCGAATGAACTATGGACACTACCTCCACCATGCCCCCCCCCCCGGGTCGGCGCAGGATGACGTGATGCCATATCCAGTTGCCTGGATACGAGACCTCGCCGTCCTCCATTTTCCATCCACCCCGCCCTCTCAGGAGCGGACCTCAACCTGCTGCTGGGCACTTCAGCAAGATCGAAATCTAACCCGCTTTGGTTGGAAATCAGCCTTTAGGTGCTATTGCTTCCTCTCTATCTGTTTCTTTGGTTTCTACCTGACTCTGCTGCATTGCAGTTTTTGCATGGTGGTCCCCCCGACCTCTCCGGGACAGTCTGTTAGTGTAGTGTGAAGTCGCTGATGCGACTCTTATACTCACCTAAGCCGCCGGCGGGCGACTCTTGGATGTGGTCTCAGGTTTTGCTGGGAAGGCCTCGGGTGTTTGTCCCTCTCGCGGAATCTGGGATCGTCCATGTTCAGTGCATTGTGGAGGTCACGCAGCGCTGGGTTTGGATTACTCCTGATACGCTCGAAGATGCTTTCGGCGTGGTCTCGCAGATATTCGTCGACGTGCCAAATACTTAGGTCTATCTATTATGGGATAAAGGTTGTGCCGTGCGGCTTTCGCCAGGTTCAACCTCTGTCGGGTGTAGGACCTGAAAATCAGCTTGTTGTCCAAGTCGACTCCAAGGTATTTGGCTTCATTGGTCCATGGGATTTCTCGACCGTTATAGATGACGTGTCCTGCAGGTTCTACTCTCCTCCGTGAAAATAGTATCGCCTGGCTCTTGTCAGGGTTGATCGCTATCTTCCATAGACTGGCCCATCGCCCGAGTCTATTTACCTGTTGTTGCAGGTACCTCGTAACCATTGCGTGGTTGGAGGATCTCGCCAGCAGCGCTGTATCGTCGGCGTAGGGTGCCAACTTGTTATAGTTGTTCACCGGCCTTGGTACGTCTGCTGTGTACACTGAGAAGAGGTGCGGGGAAAGCACTGCTCCTTGTGGGACTTCTGCTTCCAGGATTCTCCATTCGGAAAGTTCATTCCCCACTCTGCATTGACATCGTCGGTCCCTCAGGAGTCGATTAGTCTGACCATTGGCCCCGTGTATCCAAAATTTGACAGGGAACATTTTACATCCCCTGTAACTGGCTGGGTGCGCCTCCTTGCAGTTGGCGCACTTTGCCGGTTCTTCCCTGGGTTTCACGCAGGAGTTGCTCTCGTGGTTTTCACCACATTTCACGCAACGGGCCGTTGCGTGACAGCATCTCTGCGAGTGTCCAAAGTACTGGCATTTATGGCATTGGGATATTACTCCTCGCCGTTGCCGTTTAGGCTCCACCCTCACGACTAGGTGAACGCACCTGTTCCCCTTGCATATCTTCTTCTCGGTGCGTGGAACTTTCACGAGAAAAGCGGCGATTCTTTCCTCGTTCTCCTCGAAGTCATCCTGTGACACCCGAGGACTGTAATCACCTGAGCCTCCAGGCTGGTTGTCACGTCGCTGGCTGCGACATTTTCAGGTATTCCCCTGATGACCGCGTGCAGCGGGATCTTCTTTTTTAGGCTTCCTCCAACCTGCCTCGTCCGCCGTGCTGATGTGGATGCCATCAGCAAAGAGTTTTGCCTTGGTGTACTGAATTTGGCGGTTTGCCAATTCAGCTGAGACGGCGTTCCATTTGTCATTTGCCCGTAGATGGCGGCGTTGTGGCCTGGGGCCTGGTGTTTTCCGGAGTTGCCGTCGAGGTGGACGCCACTGCATGGAGTATTTCGACACCCGCGGCCACTACCTGAGGTGTGGCCGCGGGTGCAAATAATCTGAAGACTGTTAGATAACTAGGTACAACGATTCATAATCATAATGCACAATGAAGGAAAACTGTTTTCTAGAAATTATTACTATGTTGGTTTGTTTACCATTGGACACATTGTACTAATAACTTCCTTAAATGAACACTTGCTCATAATTTACAGTTTCAGATCAATTGTATTCTAATCAGGTAATTTCATTTTCCAAATATTTTCTCTAGTTCCAAGCTGTATTTGTCAAAAGTAAATTGTTTTTTCAAATTATAGTGATGATACAGTTACCATAGTCTGATGATATTTGTAATTAATTAGATTTGAAATGAGGATTTTTTTAAGTAGGTAAATTTACTTGGATTTCATGTTTTCAAAGAATTTTGACTGAAAAATAAAATGATGTGGAAATTACAACTGTTTTTAATTTTTTTGAGATTACAGACCAAGCTTTACTTGGTATTCAATCAGAAGTAGAATTCCTTATGGATATATCTTACCAGTCAGTAATTCGTTTGTCGAATCCCACCGAAATCACGACAACTCCAAATACGTGTGTGTAGGTGGTTGCCTATCCTGGGGACTAGTTTACAGCTCGATAATGGTGTTTATCTACACCCGTACTATTATAATAACCCTTTGCATAATGAAATTCATTACGATACAGATTTTCAACCAATAGAAACACATTATTTCTCAATCAAACATACATTTTTATGCTTTGGCATTTGCATTTGACGTTTGTCAAAATCAGTAGATATTGAATTTTCATAGAAAATAGGTACATTTCGATTACCTCCTCCTAACATGTCGCAGAAACTAGACAGAATAATTGAATTTTTTATTTGACAAATGCATCATCCATGTCTTCATTCCAGACTAGAATCATAAACAGCCTTGAAGGCGCCTAGCGCTCTAAGGCGCCGCGGCTCTCACTCTTAGTCTGGAGGCCCCGGGTTCGATTCCGGCCTCGGGATCCGGTACTTTCCATTTTCTTCTCTACACATCTCGTATTTTCCGAGGTGATACCATTAATCTACGATTTTGTAGAATTCTTCAAAGATATACAAATAATTACTTTTATTGTTGAAACTTTTTCTAGAAATCAATTACCCTAACACCAAACTGATATTTGTTGCACTCGACGCGCGTTTCGCTAACAAAGTTAGCATCTTCAGGAGAAGACACTGAGTGTCAATTTCTTCTCATGAAGATGCTAACTTTGTAAGCGAAACGCGCGTCGAGTGCAAAAAATATCAGTTTGGTGTTCGGGTAATTGATCTCTAGTAAAAGTTTCTTGCACCAAAGGTTCTAATCTCATCGTTTATTACTTTTATGGTGATCAATACAAATATAAATCAATATAGTTCTGCACTATTTATTGGGTGTAGATAAAATAGCGTATGCACTCACGTGTAATGGTTATTACATGATCGTTGCATAATATACTATGAAGAGAGGCGGGACACGTGACTGGAGCAAGAAAAAGTAAAATACTGTGTTGGAACAATTCTTTTATTCGCAGATTTCAGTACTCAAAATAAGTGAATGTTGAACAATGTGGTTTTATCACGTCTTTACCAGCTGTTATTGAAATATTGTTCAATATTTTTGAATATTGGTGCCTGGTGATTTTTAGGTGTTTTCGGCATTATATTTTTTCCTGTAGGGAAATGTGATCTACTAGTAATTTGAAAGTTATAATGTATATTTATTGAGGATGAATATAATCATTCCAGGTTGTGGACAGCAAAAAAGTCCTATTTTTTGTATTATAAAGTGGAAGTCGGACACACATTGACCGAGAGTGAAGTTAAAAATCTGAAATCACTCAAGAAAAAAAATTGGAATATAAAATCATCTATTTACTCTTTCCAACGAAAGCTACATTTTCCTAATTATCGCCATGTCAAACCATAACTTCTTGTTGATTCAATAGTGTCATTTTATAAAAAATGTATCATTTAAAACCGAAAAATGTGGGTATAATGCAAAACACACCTCTATTCCAATCCAAGGTTCGGTAGATGTGTACCGGGTCGCAATGAAGACAAAAAATTATTGTAATGTAGTTCCAATGTATTCAAATTAGGAATTTTATAAATATAAAGGAGCAAAAACACTGTTAACTGATACACCTACTTCAAAAGTATTAAATTCAGAATTATTCGCACTGAATCTGAGTATGCATCTGCATCAAAACAGTGAAAAGCGTTCATATCAGTTTATGGTCGTTTGACCAATACCATTGCAGATTCCAGCATGCCACGAGTAGTTGAACACGCTCTAATCATTGCTTACGCTCTAATCATTGCTTACATTCGCTGAATCTTGGATTGGAATTTAGTTGGAAGTTGCTGTAACTTATCGCACCAATAAAGATTCATGCAACTTGAAAAACTTTCATGAATACACGCATTATTCTGGAGTTGCAGCGACAAATTGCATCGTCAAAACAGGCTGTTACTGAAAAACAGAAAAATAGCATTCATATTTGGATGGAATATATCGAAAGTGGAAAAAATAAAGTATTTGGGTGTATTTAATGAGGAACATTTGAATTTTACAAAACAGTAATAATATGTACAGCTTATTCAATCCATCTTGGCACAGAACCAATGACATATATGCACAGGAATATCTGTGATGTATAGTTAGATAAAAAAAACACCTATTATATGTGTCCACTGGGTTGAAATTAATTCCCAGTAGTTGTTTTTTCTTTCATGGTGCTCTGCATTACTACAGAGCAACTGGAAAAGTAGCAGAGTTTGTGCCAGGATGGATTGAATAAGCTGTAGTACACAAAATAATTAATTAACAGAACTATGATTCATTGCCATTTCAATCATTGGTCATTTAAAACAGGTAATATAAAGTTCCTGCTCGAAGAAGCTATTGTATAGCGAAACACCTGTCGCGGCTTAGTAATATGTGAAAATCTCACGGGCTACTGTATATTTAATGGTTTCAATATGGATTTTCATCAAGTAGCGACCACTTCCATTCAGTTATTGTTTATTCATATTATTTTTACTCAATGAGAAATAAATTGAAATCAATAAAAAAAGTGCATTGAAAATAATTCGTGAAGTTAATTAAAATATAATACTTATAATAGTACAATGATAATTTATAAAATTGACAATAATTCATATCCAACAAATTTTTCAAAACATTGCTTTCATAATGAAGAATTAGGCATTTTTATGGAGAGAATGAGGTCTGATGAATTATTTTTTAGCTTTTTTCTTCTCTGAATCAAAAAATAGAAATTACTCCCTATTTCGCTTTGTGTGGATATTCCTATGCTTGCTATCTGATTGATTCAATTTTCAAATGCTTGGTATACAAATTGAGCAAGAAAAAGTGATTCCTATGTAATCCAGCGCCCGTCGTTACCATATAGGCAGAGGAGTAGCTGTTTTAGATGGACTCCTTCCTATTTGTGAATGAATCAAACGTGTTCGAATGATATACACATTCCTATCAACAGAGTATTTGCATTTTATTTTTATTTTTCTTCTTTCACAGAAGTTGTAATTTCTATTTTCATATTGACGACGTGAAATATATTGTTTCGAAGATCATTAACAGCAACCATTAGAAAGAAAAAAATGAACGACTTCAAGGCCGAAAAACTGGATTCCGAAAACTATAGATACTCGATGATGACACAAGGGGTTTGGTAAGTTAAAAGTCTCTGGCAAGCTATTGATCCAAGATTCAGTGAAGACGAACTAAAAGAAGCTGTCAATAAGAAGAAGGATAACAGTGCCAATTATATATATATATACAGTGTGGTCCAACGAAAACTTAACACCGCTATGTTCCGGCTTTAACATGAAAATGTGTAAAATCGCTCGGACCAGTCAATTTCTAATACAAGGGGGAACAACTTTTCCGCTGTTTTCATCCCCGTAACTTCAACCCCCTAACGGGGGTGAGCACAACCCCTTGATTTTGAATAGGGATGAGGGGTGTTGAGATACCTCATTTTGACGATCTTATCGTGTACTATCTGACCGTAAAATTTCACTTCAAAATATCCATCGATAATGAAATAACAGCGAAAATAGTGAAAGAGGCAATATGGAATTTATCTCGAGAATATTATTCGTATCCGACGCATTTCAAAGGTATTGAGTGGTTAATTTTTTGTCCAAAAAAGTAGACGGACCTTGTTTTTGTACCTTAGTCTATCGTGAATTGTTAAGAACGGTACAAGTGTGTCCAAGCGATTGTAAATTTGTAGTGGAATTAAAATGGTGTATTCCGTAGAAGAAAGGGTGGAAATGATAAAATTATTTTTCCGAAATAACGACTCTGCGCGCACAACAGCGGCTTTATTTAACGAACGACATCCTAAAAAAAATGTATCCGCTGCTTACGTTGTGCAACTGGTTGCCAAATTTGACGCTACTGGGTCAGTTGGAAACAAAAAGGGGGTGCATGAAAGAGACGAAGCGAGGGACGTGGCTGTCTTAGGTCATATAGCAATGGATCCGACCGTTAGTATTAGGAAATTGTCCGAGGTATCTGGTGTTTCACGCACAACAATCATGAGAATCCTGAAACAACATAAATTCCATCCGTATAAGATACGATTGGTTCAGGAACTGAATGAGGATGATCCCGATCGCCGACTCCAGTTCTGTGGAGTGATCAGTGAAATAATTAACGGCAATCAAAACTACATGTTCGATATCTGTTTTTCGGACGAGTGTTCATTTTACCTTAACGGCATTGTAAACCGGCATAACTGTCAGTATTGGTCAGATGAAAATCCACGATTATTTCGTGAGGTGTATACACAGCGCCCCCAAAAATTAAATGTTTGGGCGGTTATTTATGGAAATCACATAATCGGCCCTTTTTTTCTACCCGGTAATCTCACAGGCCAAATGTATCTCGATCTATTGGAGAACGCTATTTATCCAGCCCTCGTGCAAGTATTGGAGAATGCAGAAGACCATCAAACGATCATTTCCCAACAAGATGGCGCACCACCTCACTTTATTCAACCGGTGCGTCAGTTTTTAGATGACAATTTTCCTCACGCCTGGATTGGAAGAAGGGGACATATTGAGTGGCCACCCAGATCACCTGATCTGGCTCCACTGGACTTTTTTCTATGGGGTCACCTGAAATCCAAGATTTACGCTACCCAGCCTGAGTCACTGGATGATTTGCGAACTCGGATCATTAATGAATGCCGTCAAATTACACCAGACATCTGGAGTAATGTACGTGAACGTTTTCAGCAAAACTTATATTACTGCATGGAAGTGGATGGTGCCCATTTCGAACATTTAATAAAGTAATCACAAAAGTACGTACTCTTCCACTATTTTACCTGTCATGTCGTTATCGATGGATATTTTGGAGCGAAATTTTACGGTCAGATAGTACACGATAAGATCTTCAAAATGAGGTATCTCAACACCCCTCATCCCTATTCAAAATCAAGGGGTTGTGCTCACCCCCGTTAGGGGGTTGAAGTCACGGGGATGAAAACAGCGGAAAAGTTGTTCCCCCTCGAATCAGAAATTGACGGGTTCGAGCGATTTTCCACATTTTCATGTTATCGCCGGAAAATCGAGGTGTTAAGTTTTCGTTGGACCACACTGTATATATATATATATATATATATATATATATATATATATATATATATATATATATATTATATTTGCTGATAAACAACAATAGTTTCAATGATATAATGGATTGTAAAACAGCAAAAGGAGTATATAAATCGCGTGGCTATGTACCAAAACAAACGTGGACGACAGAAGAAAAGGATGCCATTCGTTCGTATTTCCATGAAGAAGAGGAAGGGTGGAATCCATCAATGAATAAATGTCAGTCGGCAAGAATTGAATGTGAAGCCCTTTGTTGAAGAACTTTGATGCAATGAAAATGTGGGTACTCAATGAAGAGGAGTCATCGACACATCGACAAAGAAGGAGTAAGACACAAGTGTCAGAAGTTTCGGATTGACTATTTAGAACACCGAGTATTTTGAAAAATGAAAGATTGACGTTGTTATGTAGAGTGGCAATGTACCGAAACAAACGTGGACGACAGAAGAAAGAATGACATTCGTTCGTAGTTCCATTAGAGGAATGGTCGAATCCATCATTAGATAAGTGCCAGTGGACGAGAAATGATTGTGAAGCTCTTTGGTCCAGAATCAATGAATTGAATAGAAGGAAGAAGAGTCCTCGACAAAGAAAAAGTGAGATATCAGAATAAAAGTAAGGTGTTAAACAAATGACACAGATGAATGATAGGTCATAGTCCATGATTTTCAACTCTCATGAAGCCTGTCAAAACGCTAAACTGTTTTTTCCAAGGTTTTGCTAGGAAGTTATCTCAAAAAATCCTGTGTGAGATCAAGAACCCCAAAAATGATCATCAGCCACATACAATATTTGATAAAAAAGAAACATTAAATCCATTCGAATGTGACCAATTTTTCTTTTCTGTGTTATACCTGATTTATGCAAATGAAAATTTGGGTGGTGAATGAAGAGGAGTCATCGACAAAGAAAGAGTAAGACACAAGTGTCAGAAGTTTCGGATTGACTATTTAGAACACCGAGTATTTTGAAAAATGAAAGATTGACGTTGTTATGTAGAGTGGCAATGTACCGAAACAAACGTGGACGACAGAAGAAAGAATGACATTCGTTCGTATTTCCATTAGAGGAAGGGTCGAATCCATCATTAGATATGTGCCAGTGGGCGAGAAATGATTGTGAAGCTCTTTGGTCCAGAACTTTTATGCAAATACGAATGTGGGTGGTCAATGAATTGAATAGAAGGAAGAAGAGTCCTCGACAAAGAAAAAGTGAGATATCAGAATAAAAATAAGGTGTTAAACAAATGACACAGATGAATGATAGGTCATAGTCCATGATTTTCAACTCTCATGAAGCCTGTCAAAACGCTAAACTGTTTTTTCCAAGGTTTTGCCAGGAAGTTATCTCAAAAAATCCTGTGTTGAGATCAAGAACCCCAAAAATGATCATCAGCCACATACAATATTTCATAAAAAAGAAACATTAAATCCATTCGAATGTGACCAATTTTTTTTTTCTGTGTCACCTGATTTCATGCAAATGAAAATTTGGGTGGTGAATGAAGAGGAGTCATCGACAAAGAAAGAGAGAGACATCAGAATAAAAATAAGGTATCTTATACATTCAACAAATTAATAGATAATAGTCCATGAATTTTATCTCTTATATGAAGCCTGTCAAAAAGCTAAACTGAGAAACAATAAATGTTAATATAAAATTTAAATTAAAAGTTGGACAAGGAATGTTTTCAAAATTGATATAATCGAAAAAAAGCAATTCAATTAACCAGAAATTGAAACATAATGACACATGAAATTCATCTTGTTATCATTGAAAATTCAATGAGGTTTCAAGTGTAGTGTAATTACGACTTTTATTTGTGAATAAAAATTTTCATTTATAATTTTTTTTTATCAATTATTTCGATTTTACCTCTTTCATTTAATCTGATTTCTGATTTTTTCTGAGTTTTTGATGTTTTTATTTAAATCATTCATCCCAACAAAAAATTATCCATCTAAAAAACTACTGAAAAAATATTAGTTTTTATATGGTCCTTCGAGCATAAACCGAATCGATAGTGGAAATTGTACAAGTCAAGTTCGAGAAAATGTCTGAAGGAAGTGAGGCGATCACGAAGAGTCAACGTCGGATTGAAAGTAGACGCGACAATAATCAAGTCTCGCCGTTGCAAATGAACAAAAATATCACAGTTTCCCGTGTGATTTCCACTTACAATGGGTTTACACATATTTCGCTATTACAATAGCTCCTTCAAGCAGGATAAATAAATCACTATTCTATAATATGCTATTTATATACATGTAGGTCGAACGTCTCTTATGACAGCTGTTCAAAATACCCGGATCCTCCCAATGAGAGAGAAGACGCTTTCGAAAAATCAATTAGAGTCAATCGACTGTCCAAATGTAGTTCCGATAAATGGTTCTAAACCACATCAGATCTAAGCCTCGCAGCAATGAAGGATACTTCGACCATTGCCGCATCGCCTTCGAAAATGTCTGCCGCAGATGCAGACGACACGCCAGGCCCTATACACTTCAGACACTAGAATAACTTCGAGCATCAAAAAATGCATAGAACGATATCTTGACAAATTATTACGGGGACTATAGCACTGAAATTTAAAACTCCACTATTTCTGATCAACTATGTGTAAACCCAATTGCTGGAATTATATGCTAAATTATATATAATTCATTTTGACATTGTGTTTTTTGCCACAATTCACAAGGCACATAAAACCACAATGCAAATTTGAAAACACGACAATGCAAAAAATATAAAAATATTAAAATGTAAGTACAAATCAGGACCTTTAATGTGAAAGGCGAAACTTCTTTTTCTGTTGTTGTATTTGGCTCCGGATTCGTCTGGGTGTCAGATGATGCAGATGTTCGTGACTTCTTATCATTTCTTTAACATATTCACTCGAAGGATATGAAGAGATATCACCTTCAATGAAATTTCTGAAGACTCTTTTGACAGTATGCTTCACCGGCGTGGTCCAATTTCGTTTTTCTAGAAATTAAGAAAAAATACACATTAATATAATGTCATTTTGAGCGAAGTAAATTTTCAAAAATCTGCATCTCCTTAGTGAGAAAAAAGGATATAATTATAGTCTGACTAGCATATTTTAAGTTTGGAGATGCAAACTTTCTAATAAAATTTTCCGGTGGAAAAATAAAGCACCCACTGCAACCAAATAAAAATTCAGGTTATTTGATCCATGATTCAGTTGAATGTCCAAGAATATGATATAGCACAATGAGAGTGAAGGAAATCTTTGAATTAACATTTAGTAACATTTGAGGAGAGAAGTTGACAATTTTGTGATGTAATAATAATAAATGTATTTTTTCATTACCACGTGAACGTGAAAAATTATCAAATAGAAATGCAACTTGTAGAATGGACTCCACAAGTTGACATATATGTACCATCATTCAAAATTTGTTGAATAGTTGAAACCATATTTTATATATAAATGTATAAGTTTGGATACATTCATCAGAAGTTACCAGAAACGTGTAGAATGAAGAATTTGTGGTTTCATGAGTCATGTATTAATTATTTTAACACCTGTATTATGTCTTGTCTAAACTCTGCTCCCCCTCTGCTAACTTCTGAACCACCTGGTTCCTCAATGAAATTTGGAGAGCTTGAATGGGAGATGAAAAAATGACAGCTGAAAGTTTCAAAATGGCGGCTGAGCGACATCATTATTTCTTTATATGGAACAGACCATAAATTTTTCTATAAGTGATTAGATATTTTCATTACCAATCCAATCCAACGATACCAGATTTGATGTGATTATGTCAAACGGTTGCAAAGATATGAGCAAAATACTATCCCATATGTCCGACGAGAGCGACAGAGACTTAACTTTTCCGAAACTTTTCCAGTTTCAGGCACACTGGACATATAAGTATTTTGCCCATATCTTTGTAACCGTTTTGACAATCACATGAGATATGGTATCATTGGATTGGATTGGTAATGAAAATATCCAACCACCTATGAAAGAATATACGAAGTGTTCCTTATAGAGAAATAAATCAAGATGGCGCTCAGACGTCCTTTTGAAACTTTTAGCTGTAATTTTTTCATAAACAAGTATGTTTTCATCTCGTATTAGAGCTCTCCAAATTTCGTTGCGATATACCAGGTGGTTCAGAAGTAAGCAGACACTGTATGTATTATGTAGTATTTGGGAAACTGATGGAATATTTCAAAATTAATTTTCACCCACTTCCAGACGTTCGAATACTTTGATATTCGACAGGTGTTCATAATCCTGATGACCATATGCATTCTGAATTTTTCGTTAGAAAAAAAAAATGGTGAAGGCATTATGAGGTGAATATTTTCAAAAGCTTACGAATATGGAGAAATATTGGAATATTGTTACCAAATTTTCATAAAAGATTTAATTAGTATCATTATGTGCAGGCAAATGTATTTGTCATTTTACAATAGCTAGGTTCGAGGTGCCGCCCGAAATAACCTCGCATTTCTTTTGAAACTCGGCGAGTTCTGTTCATTGTTTTCAATGGCATTAAAGGCCCCGCTAATGCACTGAATGTCCTGCTCGCTCGATCGGGCGTTAACTCAAACCTAGCTGATAAATAAATGAATGGTTAGATATGGGGTGAATGAAAGCTAGTAAAAAATGTTCTTGCTATTGTAGGTTTGTCTCTCTCACAACCCAACAAAATGAATAAATCTGTTTCTAGAAATCCAAGTAAAAGCATATGGTCAAGGTTTATTCATACGACCAATGGATTATATTTGCACTCACTTGTTTTGTTTGACTTGTTAGAAATCCATAATTTGATTTGAGGAATAGTCCTTCTTTTCAGTTCTGGACATTTCTCAATAGTATTTATAATCTCAGATGTTGTTGGGAGGCCGCCCTGTCTTAGATTATTGGGAAATAATTTTCTTGCGGCGTGTCTCTCTGGTGTTTCCCATGGTCTTTTAATTGAAGCTTCGCAAGGCGAATGAGCTGTAAAGATAAATTATACAAATGAATGAAATAAAAATAATTCTTTGGAGGAGCTTTCCCTCTGATAACTCAAGAAATCTAATCATATTTATGTATTGTAAGTGTTTTAAATTAATTTTTATTGTTAAACATTTTTTGTCATTATCATAACTACAGTTTTCTTACCAAATAACCGTCGTCGTTTATGCGGATGGGTTCTTATTTCTTTTATGGTATCGGAATCATCAGACTCATCAGTGTTTGTTGGAGAGTATTCTGAGCCAGTTTCCAAACTCTTTTTACCTGTAGAATCTAGTTTCGTTGGCGTTCCAGAGGGGCCGGGTGCTGCAGAAGTACTGGGTGATGCAGAAGTACTGGATGATGCAGAAGTACTGGGTGATGCAGAATAACTGGGAACTGCAGAAGTACTGGGAACTGCAGAAGTACTGGGTATAACTACCAAAGCTGTTGAAGTTCCAGCCTGTTCTGAGAGTAAGGTACTGTCTCCAGCGTGTAAAACCCGGCTCACATTAAGGATATCACGTTCCATTAGAGGTTGCCTATAATATTCTTTATGAATTTTGTCCGAATGTCCCAAATACCCTTGTAAGAGCTGGATGTCTGCATCATTTAGATTGAGTGACATGGAGACGGTTGCAATATGTTGTCTAAGTCTTGTAGCTCTGAGAGATTTCGGGTTTTTCGCACCGCACTCCTGGGAATACTTTCTCATCAAACTCGTCGCATTCAAGTGTCGATATACTATATTTTGGTTACCAGGCTTACACTGAGGTAGGGCAAAGATATATGGGTTATCACGTAAAACTCCAGCTTCCTGTCGGTATTTCAGCAGTAATTTGATACATTCATGCAATGAATTGTGCAATAATACAGGAACTCCTCTGGCTAACTTTTCCCGAATAACAAACCTCACGTATTGCTTTGCATACTGTTTATCACTTTCGTTCAGGTTTTTGAAGGTTTCCTTGCAGTCATCTATGCTGTTCAAGCTCTCCAAATCTGAAACCAAACTTCTTTCTAATTCTCCAGGTCGCCTTCTATTGAAAGTTAATATGCTTATCAGAGTATAACTCCCCAAGTTGATCCACGTATTGTAATCATATTCTTTCATCAGCTTGTTGTAGTAGTTATTTCTCTCCGTTAGTAAATAAGAGTTTAACTTTTGTATGTCTTCATTCGGTGGAAGTACAAGTTTGTTTTTTCTCTTTCGTTTTAGCAAACTTTCCATGGCTGTTTTGTTGACTTGTGTTGGAAGTGCAGTTTTCAATAAATGCAACAAATTTGTTGCCAGTTCCTTATCTACTATGTTGTTTTCTTCAATACATTCTGAAATATGTAAATCTATTATATATTTTGATGCAGTACCTACTTCAGTTGGTAATGTGGGCTTTTCATAATTTCCAGTAATCTCATTGTAACTTCCTATTTCATTTATAACTTTCATAATATTGTCAAACATTCCTGGTTTCAATATATCCCTGAAATGACATATAGAGAAATCCAATTCTTTCATCTTCAACAATATTTTTGCCATCCTGATCATACGATTTCTCAGCATTGGATAATGGTGTTGAGATCTATATTTATACGACATTTCATTTCCATATATTATTATCATTTTATCGAAACGTGTCGCTTCCTTAACTGGGCCCTCCCTTAAGGCAGGGAATAGAAAATCTCTGACAACATTACTGGCTCGCTCATAAATCATTTCAGAAATTGCCTTACTGTTTCGTAACATGCCTCCTGTCGATTTTGTGGGATTTTTGCTGCACCGGTATCTCAGATGTTAAGTCAAGGATTTCTTTTTCAATATTATTTTGCAACAGGAACAGGCCAAGTAATCCAATTTTTCAGGTGTGTTGTATTTAGGTATCCTTGATGGTACAATATCCTTATTACTCCTGAATGCCGAATAATTTCCGTCTCTTAGAATTTGTGCCAATAGTTTTCTTTTATTTGGATTATCATCGGTCATTATGAAGAAGTTATTCACCTCTGGCTCATTGCTGTGCAACGACACAATGTGACGTTTGATATTTGTTCTGGTTTATTTGCAGTACTTGCAAATATTCGGTTTGTTGAATATCCTAAAAAAAACTATAATGAACATTTTCGTATACAATGCATTAGCATAAGTTCTTTACAAATGGGAAACTTTTATGGTATTGATTTTATGAAAAAATGTTACTCATGATGAAAAGTTGTGGAAACCTGCATGTGAATTTTCGATTTTCCGAAATTTGATATGGAATTCACTGAAAAACAAGAATCAATAGAAGTTACAGCCTTTTAAATGTACAAGAAATGTTTATTTTCTTTCGGAAACAACATTTTCTACTCTGTCTTCCATTTGATCCTTTTCTAATCAAATTAACGTTAGTGAACGCGCAAACGTTTAATTATTAACGAACTAATATTCGAATTTTCATAATGACATGTTTCATGACATTTCATATCAACTCAATACAAAATATGGCAAAATAATCCAAATTTTATAGAAAACTTGCTTTTATTCCGGAAACTTGCCTTGGTGATAGGACTATGATACATCATTTGAAATGAAATTCAATTGTCTTTGAGGAGATTTGATAATATACAGGGTGTTCTATTTCAAAAAATTATACCTCTCACCACTTTTGTATCAATCGGTAAAATCACAAATTTGCATCATATAATGAAGAACGAATTCAGTTAACCATAACTAATACACAGGACATGACAAAATGGTTAAGGCTTTCGCGGCCGAGGTTTTCAGTATCACTACTTTTGTTCGGGTTTGAAGGCCGTCGTTTTTCGAAATTTCTTCCTGACGTTTCGCTGTCGCGAGTGGCTAGCTTCTTCAGAGGCTCATACATCCTCCGATGACTCATCATCATCCGATGAGTCATCGGAGTAAAACTCAAGATGTATGAGCCTCTGAAGAAGCTAGCCACTCGCGCCAGCGAAACGTCAGGAAGAAATACCAAAAAACGACGGCCTTCAAACCCGAACAAAAGTAGTGATACTGACACAGGACATTGTTGAACTACAAACAAAATTTCAGCTATCTACGTATCCAACTACTGCAGTAATAAACATTTAATTGAAGCTATGTTTCGCACATAAAATAAGAAATTCAATGATTTTATCGAAATCCACGATAGGTAAAGACTCATTATATGAAAATAATGGAAAAGCAATAGCAAAGCAAAAAATGCAATAATATACAGGGCATTCAATTTAAAATATCGATAGTGCCGCTACTTTTCGACAGAAGCGGCAACGCCGCAGCACTAAAAATATTTTCTAAGAAACCAGATTTTCTAAATAATCGTATATGAATAGGCCATCGAGTTTGGGACACCCTGTATATACATACATTTTTCAAAGGCGTTCCACATATATAATCATTATTTGTGTTTGCAATGCCAAAATTCCTTACCTATTCTTAGGAGCAGTTTTAGCCGCTTCGATCATTGGGGAGATCGGCTGAACATGACATATAGGAGTATGAATCGTCATAGTAGTTAATGGTTCATCAGAAATCGTCGTCATAGGCACCGTAGATGTCGGTTCAACATCGCATACAGGAATAGGACTCGTCATAGTAATTAATGGTTCATCAGGAATCGTCGTCATAGGCACCGTAGATTTCGGTTCAACATTACACACAGGCATAGGATTCGTCGTAGTAGTGATTGCTTCAACATCAAATAAGGGATTTGTATTCATAGAGACACATATATTCCTAGGCTTAATGTGGAAATACCCATCTTCAGAAGAAATGATTGTCTTCCTTGTTTTCAGTTTTGGAGTGTCTGTTATCTTATTTTCTGTTAGATTTTTTCTGCACCCATCACCTCCATTGGCATTTTGTCTATAACCACCTTCAATCTTGTTGTGTTGTGGAACGTGGCAAAGTTGTATAATGTTTCATATTCATCATTGTAACCATCGACGACAATTTCCTCAACATTACCCAAGATATCACACTCTGCATTCTTGCCATGATACTTAATTCGCTTAGAGAAAATAACATCTTGAAATCCCTTCCTATTTGTTACTAGAGCTAATGCCATTATGCATCAAAACAACGATGCGCATATAAACCACAATGTAATATTATTGAAGCGACAATGCAAGATTTCTTTCTTCACCTCTCATAGGTTCATGTAATGCCCCTACAAATTATGAAAATAAATTGGTTGAATGTACACACATGTTGAGATTGTGAAATTACCATTGTGATAAAATTGATTTCTTCTGTGATAATATTAATGTTTTTCTACGCTTATGCAAAGAAAAAAAAACATAAATGCACCATATTAAGTGGAAAAACAAACTAGTTCTTCAATAAACTCATCTGTCATTCTTCTATAGCATTCTCTCATTACGACAAATACAAACGTGGAAATAGATGCCATATATAGCACATTTTCTGTTACATTGTATAACGTTTGTTACAGTTGCAAATTACCAGTGTGAAGTGATCCACTTCCACACATAACTCGACGTAAAAAGTTAGGACTTTTGTTGAAAGAGTTTGTAGCAAATTTTCAATTTGAAATACATTTTATCAGCAACAAATAAGCCTGATGACACAATCTTCATGATCTATGTGATAGACATCTGATATGGAGGGGTGTTTTGGGGTAATTTATTCAAATGATCCAAAAATGTCTCATTCTAAATTCGAGTATATGAATAAAACATGTGCAACAACTCGAAAAAACTTTGTTTCATATTATTGTTTTCAAATAATTTACTAACTTCTTTTGATGAAACAGTACCTCATTCTAATTCGAGTATATGAATAAAAGATGTGAAACAACCCAAAAAACATTGTTTCATAGTTTGTGCGGCCTCGAGAAGCGAGTGGTTTTGAGCCAACAAGACCGAAACTAAATGTGTTTCTATGCCTAGTGCCTCATTTCTTATGTGATATGTCTTTATTGCAAATAATATCCCCCAAATCACATAATATATCACGATAGCGACGGTATTTTATTTATTGTTTTTTCAAATACTTGAGTAACTATAGATTATAATATTATAGCGGAAAAATTCTGTGATGAATTGGAATTAAAATGTATTGACTAATATTCATTCACACCCTATTTACAAAAAAAGTTAACTTAAATAACATTCATTCATATAACACAGCTCAAAATTCAGTAACTATAAAATCTGTACTTTTGTTACGGTATGCAATTTACTAAAATTGTTTTATTTGTCGTGGAAATATTGATCAGATGCAAAAAATATTATAATTCTAATTGATTCAACAAAAACAGTGATGATTCCATTGCAAAAATGGTGAATGCATTGTGATTCGGTATCCATTAACATTTTGATGGAAATTAATTATTGAGAGAAATGTTATCGAATATCTATGTGAAACTATCGGCAGTAACAGAACATATGTCTAAAGAACTTTAGGATTTTCCTATTTTTGTCCATTTTCCGATATTTTTAGAAAAAAAAATATTTGAACCAGTTGTTAATGGTCATGAGACCTATACGACAGTTTTTTCCTTTTTCGATTACGAGCAAATCGGCCTATTTTTTGATACTGATCATTTTTTCCTTATAAAATTTCTTGATATCTCTTCAAATACAAAAGTTGGGTCCGCTGCCCAGTAAAACGTGGCCGCTGATATACACCGATAAATACTTTATCGATGTATAACAACAAAAAACAATCTTCCTTACATTTTCGTGCCACATAAATTGAACGTTTGGTTTTGGCATGATCGTGGCAAAAGTATTGTATGAAACTTGTACAAAAAGTGTTTATTGTTTCGGAGCAACCTCAAGGCAGACAGGGAGTATCGAAAACGGTATTCGTATCACTCCCATGTACTCATTATATCCTGCAAAACGTATCAGAATCAGTCTGACACTTCTCGTTAAAAAAAATTCGATGGTAAGGACAAAAATTATGAAAACATCCTTTTCATGCTAGAAACCTATACAACAAAATCGAATCAACCTTCATTCGAGGAAAATCCCCCTTAGAGCCTTGGGAGGGGGTTAATTCAAATATCTCCATTGATGGCAAGAATAGTATGGTGTCAATGAATTATCTCGATTGTAAATTCCTAGCAGCAAACATTTTCCGAAAATAATGTATAAACTACCTTATAAGAGGGTTCAGTACACTTTTATAGCATTGTTTTCAACCAACTGTGGATTGGAATTTTTTCAATAACTCAGGTTCAAGAAGTTAGCTCGAATGAAAATACACGGTAGGGAAGTATTATCCGAAATTCACTGGTTTAAGTGGAGGTTGATTTGGATATCCTCTATGGTGGCATGAAGGCTAAGCTAGGGAGCGTACCCTTAACTACGTGACCTATTTTTCTAGATTTTTCGACCCCTCCCACCCCTCGGTGACCACTTGTAGTATATGCCAAGACCCCCCTCCCTCCCCCTTCAGTTGTCACGTAGTAATTCATAATTATGATTTTTAATCATTTCATAGGCGAAAAGTGAAAAAAAATGTTGCTCATACTTGTCTTTTTTGCATAAGACTGCATACATACTTGATTTATTAGTGAAATGTATAATTTATGAAATAGAACATTTGGTGCATGCTTGCATTGACAAGGAATCCTTGTAACATTTAATGGAAGCTTTGTACAGCCGATCGTACAACATTTTTGTACCAGCACGAATTCTTCTCGGCTGGCTTGGCTACAAACTGTCTGACTTCAATCAGCTGACGTCTCGGCATGTGTTCGTCTGCGCCACCAACTGTGAGTTCAAAAAGCGCTGAACACTGCGCGCTATATTCAAATATAGGTCAGAAAAATACGAGATTTTTCTCAGTAAAATCGACTACGTGACAAAACCCTGAGCCACCCTCGGTCCTGTGACTGACCGTAGTATTTCAAGGAATCCCCTCCACCCCCTTAAATGGGTCACGTAGTATGGGTACGTTCCCCTACCGGCGAATGAGCCGGAAAAAAAATGTAGGCGCACAGCGTGACCTTCAACGCCCATTGTCGGCTGATGCAACTTGTCCTGTGGGCATATCCCTTGTAAAATCTGACGCCTTTCATACACCAAAGTTTTACTTCATAAAGCAGAGAGAAACAAAAACAGTGATTACCTATTTCTTGGTGAAAAAGTTCACAATGATATAATGCAAATAGAAAACAAACATTCAAAACACACAGTTATACACCGGTCGATGGGATACTCAAACACAACTGAAATAAAACCGTTAAAACCGTTGAAACGAATCAGGCATTCCAGATCACATGATGTCTGGGGGACAAACACCAGTTTTCTTTTCACCAATGAAATCTTTTTAACAAAACGAAAGTTACTGGGGGGCACATGCCGCCGGATTGGTTATTTCGTCATTTGTCAAGTTGTTGACTAGTATCTGGAATACCTAATAAGGAAAGGTTCGTTGGAACCGTTGGTTACTAAAAGGGAGAGGGGAAATTTAAAATGTAGACCAATAGATATCAGTTGAGTTGTGCCAGACGGTTGTTTTCCACAATATTGTACATACAACGATGAGGGGCTTTACAGGGCCGTGCTCTTAATTTCATACCAAACATTTACAGTGCAGTTATTTTTCAAAGGGTTCACAATAATTTTTTATCTTGTTTTAGTTGAAAGGATCTCGACGTTCACATTTTGGGAGTGATATGGAAAATGCTATTTTACAGCAACTGATTCTTTCTCTTCACGAAAAATACAAGATAGGTACCTTTTTTTTATATATTTAAATATGTTTCAGTAATTTTTTATGTGAAATCAATATTCGTGCTAGTTTTTCAGTCAAAAAGTAGGAAAGCATGTTTTTCCTGCAAAAAAAAATTATCATACGTGAACAATACTTATACTGAAAGTTGTAGTTTGTAGAGCGGAAAATTATGTACAAATTTTGTTGTCATTCTTTCTTCCCATCTACAATAAGTTTTCACAAAGTAGATACCTACACGAAAATAATTGACTTACAATGAAACTGAGGTAAAGAACAAGACCAATGGAAGGCAAACTAGGAACAGAGATTTTCGAAAGAATTTTTGCGAAATAAAACGTCATTGGCAGTGACAAAAAATTTAAGCCCGATAAGGGAGGCCAGAAGAGGTTTTGAGATAGGCAAAAAAAATCGTCATGTTAAAAAACTACAAGACTATTTCTAATAAATGCCATTTAAAAAAATTACAACGAAGGCATATTTCACTGCACAGTAGCTTCTTCAAGGTAGGTACTGTACAGTGAAACATGCCGTGTTGGTAGTAATTTTTTTGAATGAATATTTCATCAAGATACGCTTACCTTTTCATTCATAACTCCAAAGAAATGGCCCGGGGGGTAATTGCTCTATGCCACACTCTTCACATTTATACATTGGCAGTGCCTGGCTCAAATCGACATCCAGAAACTGCACGCATTTATCATGATAAATGTGTTCACACTCCGGCATAAAACAGTCGCCTCCGAAAATGCCACATTTGCAGCAGCGTGGAGCTACTAAAAACACATGTATTAACCAAAATGATTCATCGTTTGATTTGACGTTAACAAGATTTATATGAAAATTGATTTCTGTTATGAACAGACGTGGCTGTTTTTGTTGATCATACATCAAAATACAGGGTGTTCCATTCAAAAAACTATCATTTTAACAATTATTACTCGACAATTATTTTATACCGTGTGGCACAGAATCATGGTACAACACCCCCTTTTCTCCTTTAGTATCAAAGATGATCGATTGAAATTTTAGACTCAACGTAACTTTTGTACATATCAATCATTATTTTTCTACTTCCGGTTTCGCCGGGAGTCCTGCCAACTTTAGATTTTCAAATGCAACACCCTGTATATTATTACATGGTCGGTTAAGGCTGACCATAATGAAACCAGCGGTACCAGGTTTGATGGTGTTATCTCCAAAGACTACGTAGATATCGCCAATTATTTTATTCACAAGCTCAATAAGTGGGAGAAACTTTTTCTGACGGGTCAATAAATTTTCTCTCCCACTCATTGACCTTATGGATAATATAATTGGCGATATATCTGTAGTCTTTGGAGATAACAGCATCAAACCTGGTATCGTTGGATTCCGTATGGTTAGCCCAATCAGACCATGTAATAATTACACGGTGTTTCAATTGAATATCGAAAGTTGGCATGACTTCTGGGAAATTTTTAATCAAAGTCATACTGAGATCTCGGCTAGAACAATGAGATTAGAAAATGTAATTCTCAATCAAAATACAATAATGTTTCAATACGTACGTAGTGTCACGGGCTTCTCCAGTTTTAGGCATGTCTTGCACTCTTGAATGCACCTTCTCATACCAGTCAGCAATCTGGTGCATATTTTATCCATATTAGTTCCGTACATATTTTTATACACCCAGGCGATCCTGTCAACTTCCCTTGTTATCGCTTGCGTGAACGGCCTTCTGTTCATTTTTACTTCTTTTGTTTCTTCAGGTGTCAAATGCAGCCTTTTGCAGTTATGACTTCCACAGTTCCTGGACTCGCAGTACAGGAAGTCATGCAATTTGTTGCATGAATTGCGGCTACAATTCTTGAATAGGACCCAATCCTTACAAGACATCGTCCTTCAAATGAGCGTTTTATTTTGACGAAAAAAACTACAATGCAATATAAAACAACGAAGCAAATATTAAAACTACATTGCAAAAGATTGATTGATTGATGAGATTTTCGTGTTTCATTGATCTTTTCCGCTCAATTTTAGGCATTGCTTGGATTGTTTCTTGCAAAAAGGACACCTAAATGCGAATGCCAGCTTCTCGATAATTTATATCGTAATATGATACATGGGGCGTATCTTCTATGCCGTACAGTCTTGGCAGACACTCTTCGCACACGCAATGCTTGCACTTCTCGAAAATCATGACTCTGCTCATGAGGTTGCAACAAATGAAGCATTCTACAACTGATGTATCTCTAATTGATACATGCAACTTCTTGCACGCGTCCCCATTCTTGCATTGTCCATATTTGTGAAACTTGCAAATTCCACATATCTGTCTAGATCGTATGGCCTCGGGTACAATTACTTTCAGAATGTCGCGGTCGTGACGTAAGTACAATGCTTTTTCAGTTTTAGAAACGTGCGTGTAATTGCACTTAACACCCCTGGAACATGTGAATGTGTTCATATAATCCCTACAATAGTCATTCAAATGTATTTGTGTGCACTCAATATTGAAACACCTATCGAGGCGATAGTCGCAACACCTAAAAATAATTAAAAAAATATAACTATTACCAATCCAGGGATTTTAAATCTTCCTCCAACCACACGGTTGAGTCAACAGCTTGTGCCATTTCTACAAAAAAAAAACGGGTGTCAATGCATTCATTTGACAAGCCATCATAGTTCCCAGAGTTCCAACGGCATGAGATTGAAACTTGGCAGTATTGTTGGATTCAACAATAATTGTCAAAAAATTCACTATTTCGTTCCCCCCACCACTTCCGGTTTCACCGGAAACGACCTCAACTTGGGATTTTCAAATGGAACACCCTGTATATTTTGACATTTTTTTTATTCTAGGGACGATTTCGAGTACAATCACCTACTTCACTTCAATCAGTGATGAGTGAAAAATATAATAAACAGTTTTTTTGCCTAGTTGAGGTTAGAAATTTCCAAAAATCAATAATTGTTAGTCAATTTTTTTTTAATGACGACATCTTTCAGACCAGTATATTCTAATTTTCACGACGAATCCACCGATGTTTTCAGATGAAAAATAAATAAATAAAAAGGAGGTGAGCGTACTCAGAATCATTCGTAAAATAAAAAAATTTAAAAATATACAAGGTGTTCCATTTGAAATTCCCAAGTTGAGGTTATTTCCGGTGAAACCGGAAGTGGTGGGGGAGAGTAAAATGGTGAATTTTTTACAACTGCTTAATCCAACAATCCTGACAAGTTTCAATCTCATGCCATTATAACTCTGGAAACTACGGCTTGTCTAATGAATGCGTTGACACCCGGTATATTAAATATACCAAAATTCTGATCACTGAATATTTTCTCATAAAAAACAATTGATTTCATGAAACCATACAATTATTTTTTGAATCATATGAAAATAAGTTCTCAATATACGTTTTCAAGACAGACCAGAAAGTAAGAAATAATTTATCTACTTTTTTTGGTATTAAATAATTAAAAAAGAAAAGTATTTAAATTCTGACTTCCGCATAAAACACATATGGTATGTATGGTATATTTGTCGGCAAGTATCCAACAGAAAACAATTACTCATTGCGCTCTACGACCGTTGAATTATATCTATTAGATACTTGGCAACGTTTTCTACAAGAATTGCCCTGATTTATAAATCACACCCAAAATAAATTTTCCGAAAGCGCGAATACTCAGAAAATAGTACTCATTTACTGAAGCCCTCCAATTGACTACAATACCCAAATATAAAAGATACCTTTATATATATATATATATATATATATATATATATATATATATATATATATATATATATATTCGAGATTTAACTTGGGTGAGATGGCTTGCACTGATGATTGACAAGTACTATGAAACCGGTACCTATATATATACCTATATATATATATATATATATATATATATATATATATATATATACCTATATATATATATATATATATATATATATATATATATATATATAGGTATATATATAGGTACCGGTTTCATAGTACTTGTCAATCATCAGTGCAAGCCATCTCACCCAAGTTAAATCTCGATATATATATATATATATATATATATATATATATATATATATATATATATATATATATATAGGTACCGGTTTCATAGTACTTGTCAATCATCAGTGCAAGCCATCTCACCCAACTTAAATCTCGAATAATCTTGTCTCTTGATAGGAAAGTATTACTAAAATGAACACTGAAACATTGATTCAGCGGAACTAGGACCCAAGAGCACCCAGACTATCGCCGACCTCAGTAAAGAGAAATAAATTCAGATGGCGTCGTTCGACAATGCTTGGGTCCTAGGTGGCCCTGAATCTATGCTTCAGTGTTCATTTTTGTAATACTTACATATCAAGAGCCCAAGATTATTTGATATGAAAGTTGGGCTAGATGGCTTGCACTGATAATTGACAATTACCATGAAACCGGTATATAGGATTCACATCATTTTCCCTGGTAACAAGCGGCTCTACTCGACCAGTAGTGAGGTAGTGAGAAATTCAAAATTAGGTAAAATTGTATCGCAGTTCAATGCTCTACTTGACAATGATTTGAAACAACTAATAGAACAAATTCGGTGTGCCAAGATTCCTAGTGTTAAATATCTACTAAATCAGAAACTTTAACTCAGACAGGGAGTATCGAAAACAGTATTCGTACCACTCCATGCATTTCATGTATCTTACAAAACGTACCAGAATCGATATTCTGAGACTTTTCGTTTTAAATTTTTCCCTGCCTGCGGAAAATAGGTGAAATATTTATACTACCTCAATTGAGACAGGGAGTATCGAAAACAGTATTCGTACCACTCCATGCATTTCATGTATCTTACAAAACGTACCAGAATCTGTATTCTGAGACTTTTCGTTATAAATTTTTCCCTGCCTGCGGAAAATAGGTGAAATATTTATACTACCACAATTGAGAGAGTATCGAAAACAGTATTCGTACCACTCTACCACACTACAACTGTCATAATGGCCAGTCCATTAGTTGTTATTTATGACTAAGTTTGGCACTTTCATCGACACTGAGAAATTTGACAATATATACCATAACTGAGACATGCGTCAAATTGATAAGCGCTCTTCATCTGACTCACTGAAGAAAAAGTAATAGAATTTTTTAATACGCTCTCATTGCTGAACTAGGAGAAGGCGTGAATTAAATACTTGGGACGGAAGTTTGTCTTTTTAAAAAATATTTATTTTAAAAAGTACAATTACGAGACGACTTTCTCTAACAAGAGTTACAAATGGAATGAATAAAATATAACAGAAAAATGGTCTTGTCGCTCTGAGAGTCCAGACAACGGATTCGTGGAAATCCACTGTCAGCATATCATGTTTCCATGAGAGCAGCAGAACGCTGGGAACGGTCGCTGCATAACTCCTCCCTCCTTTAGTTCCAAAAATGATGGAATTCTGAAGTCATTTTTGTCTGGAAGGAACCATTTCGATTTCTGGGACATTTTCTTCTTTTTTTGTCTTCTTTGGGCTGAACCATTTGAGTTTCGATCCTATTTCCTTCTTCTTTTCGATTGATATCACTAGGATTAATACCATTATAATCAATCCCAGGATGATACCGAAGATCAATGCGTTATTGGTTTTTTCGGCAATACTAATCTTTTGAATTGGTGTTGTGAAGTACCCTTCACACCCTTTTACGAGGTGCTACTGTTATTACTGTTTAAATATTATATTTTCAATCATGATGTCATATTGCAAACAATCCTAATTTTCTAGATATAGCTGATACTCTGTATTTCAAAATCGAACTCAAACGGCTGACTATTATTGTGCTACATATATTATTATGCATGTCAAGTTTCTATTGGTTAGAATCACCACGCGACAGCGTCCTAATGACGAACATGCGTCTCTTGAGCGTCAGCTATAAAATAGAATTGATTCATTGAAACGGAGTCAGTCATCATTATTATAACATTATCGATACCGTACCTGTGTACTTCTGTTATTTTGCCTACCGGCATTTTGTAACTTACTGAATTCTGAGTTATCAATAGACGACCTAAAGTGAAGATAGCTGAACAAGTTTTATTTCTGATCTTCAACCCTCAAAATACAACAGTGGTGTCAGGTGTCCGGGTGTGTAAATTCCAGCGAAAAAGGCACAAAGTGGAATAGCCCACGTCAAGTTGTTGAAAGTTTCAGCGAAAAACCGGACGTAGAAGTTATTTCTTTGTTGTTGTTGGAATACCTACGTGAAAGTAGTTTGTGGGTAGAGTCAGAAACCAGAAGAATTGTTCCATCTCCATCGAAACGATCAGCGTCAGTAGCAGAAACCGATGAAGCAGAGCCAAGTAGAGTCGAGCAGATAGCTGCGCATCCTTCCAGAACTCCTCTTCAGGGCAGCCATTCTCCTCCAGTCCTCTGGAAACTTCAGGAAGCGCACAAGTGTTGGTGTCAAGTGTTTAATCCACAGTTCAGGTAAAAAATAAAAATTGTGCTGATTTTATTTTTGTTCGTATTTTCATATTCTATGGTAGATTTAATTAACTTGCAAAATCCAGTAGTGGCTGAAGAAGATCAGCTTCCAAACATCAACGCAGATATGGCTTTTACTTACGACTTTGCATTCAAAATGATTCCCGACTTTGATGGAAATCGAGAAAATTTACATAAATTCTTAACCTGCTGCGATGTTGTATGGGAAGTTGCTACTACAAGAGCACAACAAGTCATGTTTATGCATATTGCCAAATCTAAATTATCTGGACCAGCATATAATGTTATAAAATATAAAGAAATGGATAACTGGCCAGAATTCAAATTAATTTTACAAAATCAATACCTGGAACATAGGACAATTGCTCAAATTCAAACTGAATTACTAAGATCACGACAATATCCCAACGAGGATGTCCGTACATTTGCAAATAGAATAGAAAAATTGACCATAGATTTGAATGATGCTTGCATAGCGAGCGAAGGACAGAACGCGAGAGTAACTATAGAAAATCTAAACAAAAAATCAGCACTAAAAGCATTCGTCGAAGGTTTAAGAAATCCATTCCAATTGATAATTAATAGAACAAACGACTTACCTGTAGGAAGTTCGTTCTATATTATATGAGATATACTCGTCCAATTAGAATACACACGTAGTCACACAATCGTGGCTTTGTCGAGCACAATTTCTTTAAAGATCTGACTAAGCAAAAAAGGAATAGACCACTTCTTATCGCTGGCCGACGGTACCTACCCATGAATCATTACACTGAATGATAAATGAAGAAATAGATATATTAGTTTACGGGAGTGGTAGGGTGGGATTCTAATTGGACGAGTATATCTCATATAATATAGAACGAACTTCCTACAGGTAAGTCGTTTGTTCTATTAATTATATTTCGATATACTCGTCCAATTAGAATACACACGTAGTTATTTAAAGATCTGATATAGATATTTTATTTATTTATCAATTTTCAACTACAGTCATTATTATCTTATAATAACATCGCTGTCGTAATAACAAGAACATGTAACATTTTTTTTTTTAAACCCTGTGGTTAACAACGTATCATTATATTCTTAACCAATCTCCATGAGAACAAGGAGAAACACAAAAAAAAAAACAATTACTTAGAATTAGAAACTATATATTCTACAAGATTACAGTCGTCTACAAGAGGACGATTGTAAAATCTAGCAGATACTTCTGATCTTTTCGTCCACCCAGCTGAATTTTTTATTGAATCAATGTTCATTCCTGCTCTATAAGCCGCGGATGTAGAAGCATGCCTAGTACTATGGCTTTTAAATATTGAAATATTTATTCCGCTTGACATCATGACATCCTTAATCCAGCGGCTTAATGATTGAGTCGAGGCTTTATGAAAGGGTTTTCGATAGGTTAAGATCAAATATTCTTCCTTATTTCGTATTGCCTTAGAAACCTCTAAATACTTGACTAAAGTCTTAGCCACACATAAGTCCGGATGATTTTCGAAAAAATTTAATTTCAATATAGGTTGTACCCGATTGAATCTTGACGTTTTCAACATATCCGTGAATGTAATTTCCACACCATTGTCACTAATTTCAATATTCTTCTCCATAATTTTGGAAATCGTCTGAGTTCTTTGTCCTGACGCTAATATCAATAATACAACTAACTTTTTAACCAATTTTTCTAATGATAAATCTTCCAAAGGATACCATTTTTTGATGTAATTCAAAACATGAACTGGATCCCACGTTTCGTTAGAATACACACGTAGTCACACAATCGTGGCTTTGTCGAGCACAATTTCTTTAAAGATCTGACTAAGCAAAAAAGGAATAGACCACTTCTTATCGCTGGCCGACGGTACCTACCCATGAATCATTACACTTTTGTGCTTTGTCGAAACAGTACGTATATTCCCGCTTTTCATTTCATTTTTGTCTTTTTTTATTTTGTGAAAAATGCCTGAAAGGTGTAAGGTATCTAGTGCAGGCAGTGATGTTAGTGACTTAGATAGGAAAAGAAAAAAGTTACGTAAGAAGTTGGCGAACCTCGAACGTAAACCAAGCCGCCGGCGACAACGCATAATATCAAGTAAGCAAATAACTGGTTCCCATAGGGGTAATTCCATTTGTTTGGTTCTGAAACATTTTATATTGTTCAGATAATTCCAATATCAATATATATTGATATCATATACAGGCAATACGAACGACTGGTTCCAAACATATTTTTTGTTTTGTTTTATATCATAGTTTGGGTAATTCCACCCGGTTGGTTCTGACAATTGTTTCACATTGTTCAGATAATTCCAATATGTACACATAGTCTCAATGCCTACAGGGTGGTTCCGAAATGAGTGACGACATGCCTTTTCTCGTCTTTTTTCGGGTAATACCATTCGTTATTTTTTCAGGCGATTCCATTACGACTTCTACTTCAGAGTCGTCAGATGGTTCTGAACATGAAACCCCACAAATGACAGTACCCAGTGACCAGGTTGGGACAACAAATAGTCAGCCAGGAGACCAAGAGCAAAACTCCGAAATTTTGAAGTTGTTAGGAGAAGAGCCGTCCGGTAACGATTTAATTTATGGTAATGAAGTACATCAGGCTCTTGCGGATCGTTGGAGCAAATATCTCACCCTAGGGGTTGAGAGAAGTGACAAGGACGTTTTTGAGAAGAAATATCCCATTCCTAGGAATATTCCTTATTTTAGGGCACCTTTATTAAACCCTGAATTGGAATCTTCATTGGCAGAGCAAGGTCGAAAAGGAGATAAATATCTCTCTTCTATTCAAGGACAGGTCGGCTCAGCTCTTTCGGCTTTAGCAAAATGCATTGATGCTATTTTGAAACGAGACGAATGCCCTATTACAGACATACAATGTCAGCTTTTGCCGTCTATAGTGGACGCAGGCAAAAACATGTGTGGTGTTTTCAATATGCTTTCCACCAATAGGAAATATCATGTGGAAACTAATCTGAATTCAACAGTCCGAAAAATCGTTAAGGAAAGCAAACCAGATGAGTTTCTATGTGGCAAGAACTTCGCCGAGAATTCCGAGAAGTTAAAACTCAGTTGAAGACCGGCAGGGAAATGAAAACTACCTTTCCCATCTCAAAACCTTTTCCACCGGCATCTAGCTCCTCTTTTCAAAGAACTCCAAGCAGAAGCGCTTCTTTAAACTACCAGCGCAAGTATGTCAAGGGAAAAATGAAAGAGAGGCCACAGAAGAAGGAACGGGAATTCAGACAGTCGTACAAACCTTACAACAAACGCAACAATGTGAAATAGCGGTATGTACTAACACTTACGGTGGCAGGTTAAAGTTGTATACCAATGCTTGGCATTTTTTCACTACGGATCAAAACATATTGTCTTGGATTACTGGCTACAAAATTCCATTTATTCAAAAGCCTTTTCAATATGCGTATTCGAGTCCACAGTTACGAAAATGTGAAATGACAAAATTAATACCTGTTATCTCAGACTTACTGAAAAAAGGTATTATAAGTGAGTGTAGGCCATCAAATGGTCAGTTTCCTTCGAATTTTTTCCTGGTTCCCAAAGCTAACGGAACCGATAGGTTCATCCTCAATCTTGAAGGCTTAAACCGATTTATATCACCACCTCATTTCAAGTTAGACAATTATAAAAGTGTAAAAGATTTAATTACAAAGAACTGCTTCATGGCTAAAATTGATTTGAAAGATGCGTATTATATGATACCCATATATGCAAACCATAAAAAATTTCTTCGTTTTCAATTTAAGGAACAACTTTATCAATTTAATTGTTTGGCTATGGGCTTAGCAACAGCCCCGTATATGTTTACGAAACTTCTTAAACCTATATTTCATCATTTCAGGAAACAGGGGATGTTATGCCTCATTTATTTAGATGACATTTTATTACTTGGGAGCTCTTATGTAGAGGTCGAAAATAATGTAACTAGTGTTTTGAAAACTTTACATCGACTTGGATTCATAATAAATTTTGAAAAGTCTCGTTTGATTCCTTCACAAATTTGTGAATATTTGGGATTCATATATAACAGTTTTGATATGACTATGTATGCACCAGAAAATAAAAAAGAATCCATAATGAACATGATGAATAAATTTTACTTTAAGAAAAGCTGTAAAATTAGGGATTTTTCAAAACTCATTGGGACTTTAACCGCAGTTTGTCCAGCGGTCCAATATGGCTGGTTTCACATGAAAATATTGGAACGTGAGAAATATCTAGCACTTAAACATTCGAATGGCTGTTATGATTCAACAATGCAAATTTCAAATATTTCTCGTAATGACCTATTGTGGTGGAAGCAACATATAATACAGTCTATCAATTCAATTGAATGTCAGAAATATGATCATGAAATTTACACTGATTCGTCAAAAACGGGGTGGGGGGCGTCATATAAGGGTAAGGTCTCCCGGGGATTATGGAGTAGTCAGGAAGCAAAGTATCACATAAACTCTCTCGAATTATTAGCAGTTTTTTATGCCCTACAATGTTTTGCATCAGAAGCAAAAAACTGCAACATTCTTTTGCGTGTTGATAATAAAACAGCTATAGCATACATTAATAAGATGGGAGGTATTCGCTATCACTTGTTAAATAAAATCAGCAGAGATATTTGGACTTGGTGTGAGAAACGCAACATAATGTTATACGCATCTTATATTGCTTCGAAAGAAAACGTGGTGGCAGATGAACAATCAAGAATTATATCAATAGAATCGGAATATTCATTAAATGACGAAATATATTCAAAGATTGTGTCAAAATTTGGCAAACCAAACATAGATCTCTTTGCTTCGAGATTAAACAAGAAATGTGATACTTAGGTTTCCTGGATGCGAGACCCGGGAGCTCTGACGTCAAATGCATTTACCTTTACATGGGATATGGGATGCATCATTATTTTTTTATGCATTTCCACCTTTTCCGATAATTGGACGCACTCTCAAAAAAATTATAGAGGATAAGGCAGTAGGTATTTTGGTCGTTCCCTACTGGCCTAATCAGCCATGGTTTTCTTTATTTATAAAACTTTGTATAGTAGAGCCAATAATTTTTGAACCTTTTGAAAATTTACTTTTATCGCCCTTTAGCACCAGCCACCCCTTGTGGAGGAACATCCCCCTAGTGGTATCGAGATTATCCGGGGATCGTTTATAAAGAAAGGGATTCCTGAGGATGCTCTTCCAATTTTGATCAAATCAATCAGTAACTCCACCCTGCGTCAATATTGTGGAACACTTAGTAAGTGGTGGTTATATTGTAAAAGAAAAAACACAGATGTATATTCCGTAAGTGTTGGTAACATAATTTCTTTTTTGAAAGAAATATTTTCAAAGAATGTTTCCTATGCTACGTTAAACACACATAAGTCCGCATTAGCGTTTATATTAGATATTTCTAATAGTGATGAAATGTTGATAAAACGTTTTTTGAAGGGAGCATTTCGAGAACGACCGAGCTTTCCAAGGTACAACGAAACGTGGGATCCAGTTCATGTTTTGAATTACATCAAAAAATGGTATCCTTTGGAAGATTTATCATTAGAAAAATTGGTTAAAAAGTCAGTTGTATTATTGATTTTAGCGTCAGGACAAAGAACTCAGACGATTTCCAAAATTATGGAGAAGAATATTGAAATTAGTGACAATGGTGTGGAAATTACATTCACGGATATGTTGAAAACGTCAAGATTCAATCGGGTACAACCTATATTGAAATTAAATTTTTTCGAAAATCATCCGGACTTATGTGTGGCTAAGACTTTAGTCAAGTATTTAGAGGTTTCTAAGGCAATAAGAAATAAGGAAGAATATTTGATCTTAACCTATCGAAAACCCTTTCATAAAGCCTCGACTCAATCATTAAGCCGCTGGATTAAGGATGTCATGATGTCAAGCGGAATAAATATTTCAATATTTAAAAGCCATAGTACTAGGCATGCTTCTACATCCGCGGCTTAAGGGGGCTACAGACGTAACTGCAAGCTTGACAAGCATGCATGATCAAGCTTTTTGTGCAAGCAAGCGCATTTTCCCTTCGCCACCACACGGTACAAGCATATCGGGCAAGAGAGCCACTTTGTGCTTCAAATATGTCCAGTTCGGACGACGACGATGCTCTTGCTTTGGCTGCTTGTATACTGGTGTATAAAAAAATGCAAAAAAAGAAACGTAGCGTGTGGTGTAAAGACTGGTTAAGGAGAAGAAAAACTTATTCCCACATTAATTTATTAAGTGAGTTGAAGATATATCCGCGTGACTGGCATAATTACCTTAGAATGGATGAAGACACCTACCTGAACCTTTTATCCCTTGTAACACCTTTGATTAAAAAAAAGGATACAGTCATGAGAGAAGCTATAACACCCCATGAAAGATTAACAGCGACATTGCGTTTTCTTGCGACCGGAAGGAGTTATGAAGATCTGAAATTTTCAACTAGAATTTCACCACAGGCACTAAGTTATATAGTTCCAGAGACCTGCGGTGCCATTTACGAGGTGCTGAAAGCCAGTTATGTGAAAGTAAGTAAATCACTTGTATTTGTATTGTATTTTAAATAATGCTTTATTAACACACCTTTAATTTTAAAACTAAAAGTAGTAAACAGTTGATATAAAAATTAAGTATCGATGAAAGTTGAAACATACGAAGCAATGGATGGAGTAGATTGATTAGAAGTTCCGCTATTTACTGTTTGTGGGGAAACTGGTTCATAATATGAGGGTGTCTGAGAAAAATGGGAACTATTATAATTCAACTGCGGAGCTGTAGGACAAGACGCATAAGATGTACTGGTAACAGAATCTCGAATGGTATGCGACAGAGTTAACTGACCCAGTTCACCCATAAATAAAGCGTCATTAATAATTTTTTCAACTAACAATCTTTGAGTCTTATTTGAAATATCTTTCATTCTTAAAGCCACGTTTTTACCAAAAACATCATATCTGTTTTCTGGGGGCTTCGGTTTTTTAAAATGTTCTTCAATTGTTCCTAGTATAGAGTCGCAGTTAGCTCGTTTAGAAGGTCGAGCAGGAGGTTTTGTTTTTGGAGTTGATTCAATAGGCCTTGCATCAGCTAAAGTAGACGACGATGTGTCATCTGTTGGTGACTGAGCTGATTCATATTCTTGTTCTGTAGATTCCTCCGAATCCTCTACAGTCACTTCAGTTGCTGTTTCTACGTTGTCATCCTGAAAATAATAATAACCAGCTAAAAATAAACGCAATAAAACAATAAAAAAATCATGTTGAAAGGTCTCGGTAACCAGTCGATCAAAAACAAAACTGTAGATTAGTGAAGTACAACTGTATCACAAGCTTGATACAAAAACTCGGATTAGTGATTTCAATAAATAAATACTTTGTAATTTGTATCATAATTTTAAAATATTTTATACTTTATGTATAATGTAATGTTTTCTTTTTTTCAGGTTCCCCAAACCGAAGAGGATTGGATCGCTATAGCAAGAGATTTCGAAAAGAGGTGGAATTTTCCTCACTGCCTGGGCTGCATAGATGGAAAACATATTCAGATAGTTCCTCCAGCCGGAGCTGGTTCTTTTTTTTTTAATTACAAACATACACACAGTATGGTTTTACTTGCCATTGCGGATGCCAACTATAGGTTTATTGTGTTTGATTTCGGTACAAATGGCCGAGTATCCGATGGAGGTGTGCTTCAAAATACAGAATTTTGGAGAAGATTACAGGAAAAATCATTAAACATTCCGCAAGAAAGAGAAATCTTAATTAGTTCACGAATATTGCCGTACGTATTCGTTGCAGACGATGCTTTTCCTTTAAGGACTGATATGCTTAAACCATACAGACAGAGTGATTTGAGCTGTACTGGAAAAAAAATTTACAACTATCGACTATCGAAAGCACGACGAATAGTCGAGAATGTCTTTGGGATTTTAGCAGCACGCTTTCGGGTGTTCCATACTGCCATCAATTTAAACCCAGAGCATATTGATAAAGTAGTAAAGGCAGCTTGTGCATTACATAATTATTTAATGTCGACCGTAAAACACACCTACGTTCCAACTGATTCTTTAGACTCCGAGGACCTAGAAAATGGCATATTCCGAAGTGGTCTAACGTCAGAGAATACCCCTATGTTACCTTTACAAAACGCACATGTCGCTGGAAACATACCATTTGATGCTAAACAAGTAAGACAGGAATTTATGAACTACTTTACTAATGAAGGACAAGTGCCTTGGCAAGACAAATTTGTACATAACAAAAACTAAAACTGTTTGTATACAAGTTGTATGTTAATGACATGAAAATAAACTATATAATATGTACTTTTGTATTAAAAGTAAAACTTACCTCGGTCTCCGTCAAGTTGGACACAGAGCTTCTCGGAGTTTCTTGATCCCCCAGAAAATCAAATAGGTGGTAGTACCAAAGGGAGGGCTTATATATCTCGTCTGTACCCCTGCCAGAGCGAAGAGATTCTTCAACTTTTTTCTTTTCTCTTCTATGATTAGTTCTAAAGGAATTTATCTTCTTTACAACTGCTTCCTTGTCGGCATTGGCATCAATTAATCTGTATTTTTCTAATAACATTTCGTACGCTGCCTCTCTTCGCGCTCTATCATGGTATTCTTTCGATTTAACACGCCAAAGACACGGTTGACTTTGATACACTCGAATAAAATCTTCTAACAATTCCCGATTGCTATTTTTCAGATCTCGAGACATGGTGCTACATAAAAACTCTCTCACGACTGACGTTCGTTTGTGCAAACTTCTGCATTTTCAGTACACACGTTCAGACTTGCTTGTGCGAGCCCCGTTTGTGCAAGCATGCATAATTAAAATTCATTCATTCATCAAGCAGCTTGTACAATTTAAAAGTTTGTGCAAATTTTTCCTACAGACGCTCAAGCTTGCTTGCACAAAAAGCTTGATCATGCATGCTTGTCAAGCTTGCAGTTACGTCTGTAGCCCCCTTTATAGAGCAGGAATGAACATTGATTCAATAAAAAATTCAGCTGGGTGGACGAAAAGATCAGAAGTATTTGCTAGATTTTACAATCGTCCTCTTGTAGACGACTGTAATCTTGTAGAATATATAGTTTCTAATTCTAAGTAATTGTTTTTTTTTTTGTGTTTCTCCTTGTTCTCATGGAGATTGGTTAAAAATATAATGATACGTTGTTAACCACAGGGTTTAAAAAAAAAATGTTACATGTTCTTGTTATTACGACAGCGATGTTATTATAAGATAATAATGACTGTAGTTGAAAATTGATAAATAAATAAAATATCTATATCAGATCTTTAAATAACTACGTGTGCATTCTAATTGGACGAGTATATCGAAATATAATTAATAGAACAAACGACTTACCTGTAGGAAGTTCGTTCTATATTATATGAGATATACTCGTCCAATTAGAATCCCACCCTACCACTCCCGTAAACTAATATATCTATTTTTTCATTTATCATTCAGTGTAATGATTCATGGGTAGGTACCGTCGGCCAGCGATAAGAAGTGGTCTATTCCTTTTTTGCTTAGTCAGATCTTTAAAGAAATTGTGCTCGACAAAGCCACGATTGTGTGACTACGTGTGTATTCTAATTGGACGAGTATATCTCATATAATATAGAACGAACTTCCTACAGGTAAGTCGTTTGTTCTATTAATTATCAATTGGAATGGATTTCTTAAACCTTCGACGAATGCTTTTAGTGCTGATTTTTCGTTTAGATTTTCTATAGTTACTCTCGCGTTCTGTCCTTCGCTCGCTATGCAAGCATCATTCAAATCTATGGTCAATTTTTCTATTCTATTTGCAAATGTACGGACATCCTCGTTGGGATATTGTCGTGATCTTAGTAATTCAGTTTGAATTTGAGCAATTGTCCTATGTTCCAGGTATTGATTTTGTAAAATTAATATGAATTCTGGCCAGTTATCCATTTCTTTATATTTTATAACATTATATGCTGGTCCAGATAATTTAGATTTGGCAATATGCATAAACATGACTTGTTGTGCTCTTGTAGTAGCAACTTGCCATATAACATCGCAGCAGGTTAAGAATTTATGTAAATTTTCTCGATTTCCATCAAAGTCGGGAATCATTTTGAATGCAAAGTCGTAAGTAAAAGCCATATCTGCGTTGATGTTTGGAAGCTGATCTTCTTCAGCCACTACTGGATTTTGCAAGTTAATTAAATCTACCATAGAATATGAAAATACGAACAAAAATAAAATCAGCACAATTTTTATTTTTTACCTGAACTGTGGATTAAACACTTGACACCAACACTTGTGCGCTTCCTGAAGTTTCCAGAGGACTGGAGGAGAATGGCTGCCCTGAAGAGGAGTTCTGGAAGGATGCGCAGCTATTTGCTCGACTCTACTTGGCTCTGCTTCATCGGTTTCTGCTACTGACGCTGATCGTTTCGATGGAGATGGAACAATTCTTCTGGTTTCTGACTCTACCCACAAACTACTTTCACGTAGGTATTCCAACAACAACAAAGAAATAACTTCTACGTCCGGTTTTTCGCTGAAACTTTCAACAACTTGACGTGGGCTATTCCACTTTGTGCCTTTTTCGCTGGAATTTACACACCCGGACACCTGACACCACTGTTGTATTTTGAGGGTTGAAGATCAGAAATAAAACTTGTTCAGCTATCTTCACTTTAGGTCGTCTATTGATAACTCAGAATTCAGTAAGTTACAAAATGCCGGTAGGCAAAATAACAGAAGTACACAGGTACGGTATCGATAATGTTATAATAATGATGACTGACTCCGTTTCAATGAATCAATTCTATTTTATAGCTGACGCTCAAGAGACGCATGTTCGTCATTAGGACGCTGTCGCGTGGTGATTCTAACCAATAGAAACTTGACATGCATAATAATATATGTAGCACAATAATAGTCAGCCGTTTATGTTCGATTTTGAAATACAGAGTATCAGCTATATCTAGAAAATTAGGATTGTTTGCAATATGACATCATGATTGAAAATATAATATTTAAACAGTAATAACAGTAGCACCTCGTAAAAGGGTGTGAAGGGTACTTCACAACACCAATTCAAAAGATTAGTATTGCTGAAAAAACCAATAACGCATTGATCTTCGGTATCATCCTGGGATTGATTATAATGGTATTAATCCTAGTGATATCAATCGAAAAGAAGAAGGAAATAGGATCGAAACTCAAATGGTTCAGCCCAAAGAAGACAAAAAAAGAAGAAAATGTCCCAGAAATCGAAATGGTTCCTTCCAGACAAAAATGACTTCAGAATTCCATCATTTTTGGAACTAAAGGAGGGAGGAGTTATGCAGCGACCGTTCCCAGCGTTCTGCTGCTCTCATGGAAACATGATATGCTGACAGTGGATTTCCACGAATCCGTTGTCTGGACTCTCAGAGCGACAAGACCATTTTTCTGTTATATTTTATTCATTCCATTTGTAACTCTTGTTAGAGAAAGTCGTCTCGTAATTGTACTTTATAAAATAAATATTTTTTAAAAAGACAAACTTCCGTCCCAAGTATTTAATTCACGCCTTCTCCTAGTTCAGCAATGAGAGCGTATTAAAAAATTCTATTACTTTTTCTTCAGTGAGTCAGATGAAGAGCGCTTATCAATTTGACGCATGTCTCAGTTATGGTATATATTGTCAAATTTCTCAGTGTCGATGAAAGTGCCAAACTTAGTCATAAATAACAACTAATGGACTGGCCATTATGACAGTTTTTCACAGAGCATGACGTGGATTAAATTAGAGAGAGAGAGAAAGATCATTCACATTTAAGAGATGTTGTAAAGGACATAATGACAATTCTATACTTGAATTACTCTATCCTTTATAGCTTCGCTTTCTCCGCTACATTAGGGATGGAATACGCTTAGAGTTTATACTTGAAGTATTCTATCTTTCACATTCCGCAATCCTATCTCTCTTTTAGGCTGGATTCAGACAGATCCGAAATCCGATCGTACGACAATACGATAGCTTTCTAATTGGTCTGAATTTGAATTTTGACCAATCAGAAAGCTATCGGGTCGTCGTACGATCGGATTTCGGATCTGTCTGAATCCAGCCTCAGGGCCAGTCCATTAGTTGTATTGTCTATGGTTTTTATCTAATCATTGCATTGACATAACAACTAGTGGACTGGCCATTATGACAGCTTTTCACATAGCATGATGCTATATACATTAGAGAGAGAAAAGATATGCACATTGAAGAGATGCTGTGAAGGACAGAATGACAATTCCATACTTGAATTACTCTATCATTCAGGAACGTCTGTTTCTCTGCTATACAGGGTGTAACTAAATAAGTGTAAAACATTTGAGGTGATTCCTCATCGAAAAAAAAATTGGATCTTTCATGTAAAAAAATTCCATTGGAGCATCCCCTGTTGAGATACAGCCCCTTAAAGGGGGTACATAAAATTTGTATAACAATTTTTTTCACAAGCACTGAAAAAGTTACAATATTGAAATTAACCTGACGTTTTGTACTACCAAAGAGACACTTGGCCAGTTATTTATTTGGTTTACCCCATGGTTGTAAGGGGTGGAAAACGCAACCCCTGAAATGTATTTCCAATGTAACTTTTTGTCTTATTATTCGTTCACCAATCAAAAATTCATTTCCGATAGCCTGTTTCATAATGAACAAAAAATGTCTCTTGGGTTTTCTGCCCAAAATGAACCAGTTTGCAGCAAAAAATTATTTTAGGAACAACGGATATTTGAATCATGATAGATCGACCAATTGAGATGAATTTGTAATGTAACAAATTTTGATATAGTCAATTTCGTATGGTGAATGAAGAATTGAAATATAAAATAGAAATGTCAGTTGAGAAAAGTATTCTTCTATCAATGAGTTCAACTTTGAAGATGAGGGAGAACGGTACCTGCTATTCTGGCCTGATTTTTCAAATATCGTTCTGGATTTCTATAATATATAAAATTTGAAAAAGTTGTTTTCGCCTCTTTCTCTCCCAAGTTAATGCATAGAGAATTAGAAAACTTCTAGAAGTAACAAAATATTTAGCAAACACTTTCTGTTGATGTGTTTGCTATAAATAGACATTTGAACTTTAAGCCATTTACAAAAAGGAAATGTATCTGAAACAGGTAGGTACTTACCTGCCTATATGGCGCAACGTGCGCTCGATCACTTAATAGTCACTTTTTCTTACACAATTTTTATACCAAGTACTGGAAACCTGAATGTAACACATATCAACCCCAGCATACTTGTACACAAATTGGAAGCCGTTTGAAAAATAAATTGTATTCATCAGGATAACATTTCAGTCTCAAATCTAGGTAAATTTGTTTCGTTCAGAGGAAAGTATTGGCTCAACTGCACCGCCAACGTGAAAAAATCTGAACTGAGCTATGGGCAATTCAGTTTATTTACATTCGTTCCGTTTGAACGTGCGATTAATGTTGAAGGTAGGTATCTTTAGGCATCATAAATACTTATTAGGAGTGAGAACAGCCAATATTTTTCAGTGAATTTTCAGCTTCTTAAAGTCATGCCTTCCTTTCATCTACGAACTTGTTTTCAACATTAATGGATTTTTCAGCTTTGGAAAATACAAAATCAACAATACTGAGAGAACTTATAAGTTGGCAATATTTGCTTGATCAAGCTTTGCTCAGTGTAAATAGTATTACTACTCGCCAATACATGACAGGTGAAGTCATACAGATTCATTGCCTGAAACCTAGCTAGATGGATTTATCGCCCCCTGCATTCTAAATTTCATGAAAATCGTTGGAGCCGTTTCAGAGATTTTGATTATACATATACAAGAATTCCTAACTAGATTCACCAAACGTGTTCAAAAGAGTAGATAAAACTAAACCGAGCCTTTCCTATATTTGGGAACATAATTATCTTTGTGGAGCGAATAATTTTTGAGAAAGTGATCTTTGGCCATTCATTCTCCATTTCATTTCAAGAAAAAATATGAAACCTCGATGGGAAGAGTAGGTAACATAAAAATTTTAGCAAACACCCCATCATTAACCAAAAAAGTGTTTGCTAAATATTTTGTAATTTCTTTTGTGAACTTCTCATATTCTTTTTGCTTTGAATATGAGTAGAAAGAGGCAAAAATCACTTTCTCCAAACTCCTTTCTCTCCACAAAAATAATCGTTTCTAATACAAAATTATGTAATAATACAACCTAATTAGATCCTAGGAGGATTTATGCAACAGTAATGTTTATAGAAATAGTATTTCATGCAGCACTTTCTATAAATTACACATGCCCAATAATCATGAAATATTATTCTACATAATTAATGTAATTGGATTAGAGTTCTAGTTTTGTCATCAGTTCTATAATTTTCACAGTTTTGACAAAGTATGTATGTACGTGCACAAGCAAATTTCATTTTCACTTTGAACAAATGAGTTTTTTAAGTTCAAAGTGAATATATTCGTATATAAAAAGATGAACTGAAATAGTATATTATTTAACGAGCAACGAATAATAGTCATTAGTATTCAATGCGAGTTATACACTATACCTTTTCTACGGCTATAACAGATAATAGCTAAATGATTTAACAAATAACATGAACTGTATTGAAATCTGTTGCTGAGAACTTCTCAGCAACAGGTTTCAATAGAGTTGATAAAAAAATAGACAATGGAAGTCCGAACCAATACTACTCTACACGGAACACGTTTAACCACATTCTAGCAAAAATAACATGAACTTCAAATTGAACGTCAATCAAAATTCCCATTTAGGTACAATTAAATGAGTAGAACTGTCATTGCTTGAAATTTGATATTCTATGACAGACCTGATTCATTGTGGAACAATAACTACAACTGTAACACAATGAAGGCATTGTGTTATGACGTAAGGAAATTAAATGAAGATATACAATGAATTGCATTGTTTTATCAAGAACAGTTGAGATGGAGCAATTTTGTGTTATGTCCGTAGAAATAATGATATATTTTCGTCTCATAATCAGAGTGGAAATAAGAGCGAAAATTACTGTTGCATAATTCCTACTTTATTTTTTGATTCCAACTTCTATCAAGAGTAACGTTCTCCAAATAACTTTTCTATGGTATTATCTCCTTCTATTACATATTCATTAGGTATAAAAACCTGCTTTTTGTATCTATTATAAAAATAAGTACAAAATATATAAGGAGAAATTGCAAAAAAATGTATTGTTTAATTATAAGATTGATCGACTTACCTGTAAGGAAGATCGATCGCAATTTGTCGAGCTCGTCCCCGTTACATTTGTCACAGTGTAGTTTCGCGTTAGTCATACCTATCGGTACACATTGAAAGATAAAAAACTTATGTGTCACAGCCCTCAGCAATTGTTCCTGTAGTCATTCCGTTATGTATGTGGAAGATCGCTAAAGGGTAATCTTTAGTTGTTTGCGGACGGCGGGTACAAATGTACCGGGGACGAGCTCGACAAATTGCGAGTGATCTTCCTTACAGGTAAGTCGATCAATCTTATAATTTGTCTTCGCGCGTCCCCTGTACATTTGTCACAGTGTAGGCTGTTCAGAGAATCACAGACAATCTTTCACAGGAAGAGAATAAATAACTTTTTTTTTGAAATTTTATTGATATTTATTCATTATTCTTGTTGCGGCAATTTTCCTATTTTTACTGTATTAACGCGCGGTCTAGTGGTACGCGACTATTTCTTGTGTTGAATAATTTTATAACTTGAGTGCGAATGAGAACGCGACGGACAGTACCTGTTGCCAAGCAACCCCCAGGTCCAAGAAGGGTTCCGGCAACTCACCGGGCAATTGACGCTTCCTAAACTGAAAAATTTGATTATACAGACTTGTTACTTGTCGTTTATAGAGAAAACATGTACAGTCATATTATTGTCGATAATACATGCATTTCCACATGTCGCTTTTAATTAATCAAAATTACATAATATATGGTATAAAATCCATATAATTACAACATGGTCCTTCGATACGAATGTAATCAGTAAAAATAAGTTTGACTCGTGAATGCTCCTGTCTGTTGTGTCTGCAAGAAGTTTGCTGTTGCCGGTAGCCGACTGAAAATGGAATTCTAGGAATCGTCCAGGTGTGTTCGTTCCTTTTAACACTTTCCTATCGTTGCATCCTTATTCAATGCGTGTTGTTGAGAAGTCTGAAACTCTTGCATAATATTAGCAATTTGTTTTTGGTTAAACATAAAATACTAGAAAATTATACTTACCTACCTACTTGTAGATTTTGCGTTGCATAATATTAGCAAATAGCATTTTCTTAAATTATTTTCGAAGTATTTTCATACTGATTTCTCACTATGGCAGCCAATTTGAAGAAGAAAAGAGGGATAATTAAATCGCAACTGACTCGATTTGAAACATATCTTGTTAAAATACGTGATGAACAGAGTGCAGATACTGTTCAATTAGAGCAAAGACTCAACAAAGCGGAGTCATTATTGGATGAATTCAATATTATTCAAAATGAAATAGAACTTTTGATAGGAGACGATGATCAAGAAGGTTTGAAAGCGGTTCAACAAGAATCAGTAGTATTTGAAGATACATATTATAAAATCATAAGTGATGCTCGAAAATATATTATTTCAAAAGCTCAGCTTGAACCCGTGACATCCATAATACCTCAACCTATCGCCTCAGATTTAAATATTAAATTACCTGCTGTGAATTCACCGAACTTTGATGGTTCTTATAATGATTGGCTTTTCTTTAAAGATACTTTTCGATCCGTTGTGCATGAGAATCGAACAATTTCTAAGGTTCAGAAATTCCATTATTTGAGGCTGTCATTGAAGGGTGATGCCGCAACTAGTATCGAATCTCTTGAAATATCTGACACCAATTATGATTCTGCTTGGAATTGTTTGATAGAAAGATATGAAAATAAATCATTATTGGTATCAAATCATATTAAAGCTTTTTTTAACTTACCGTCAGTGCCTAAAGAATCATGTGCCATTTTGCGCCAATTATTGGATGGGTCGTCGCGACATTTGCGCGCCTTGAAGAATCTGGGATTTCCAACGGAGCACTGGGATATGATTATCATTTATTTGGTTGCAACAAAACTTGACCCTATCACAAGAAGGGAGTGGGAATCGAAAAACACGAAATCCGAGCTGCCTACACTTCAATCATTTTTAGATTTCTTGCGTGAAAAGTGCTGCTTGTTGGAAGCTATAAATAATGAAAAAACTTCGGAGAGAAATTATTCGAAGTCGGTAAAATCACTAGTTACAATAAATAGCACGAAATGTGTAGTTTGTGATCAAGCTCATGCATACTATAATTGCTCCAAATTTCTTGAGTTGAGACCTAGTGCAAGATTTGACGAAGTAAAAAGGCTGCGCCTCTGTGTCAATTGTCTTAGAAAAGGTCACACGGCAAAACAGTGCAAGGCTAGTAAATGTCGTAAATGCGGTAACTTGCATAATACACTGTTACATTTCATAAATAAAAATCAGCCTTCTTCGAAACCAATCCAAAACTCCGTCCAAAGCATAAATAATAATAATGTCGGAATTCAAAATTCCTCTGCCATGGAAAATGCCAATGTATCTCAATCAACATCACTTTGTTCGATTCAAGAAAATGAATACTCATTGCTCTCAACTGCGATTATTGACGTGCTTGACAATGACGGACAGGTATATACATGCAGAGCACTTCTCGATTGTGGCTCGGAAAGCAATTACATAAAAGGATTAGCAGAAAAGCTCAATTTGAAAATAAATAAATGCAATGTTAGAATTATGGGAATTAATCAATATTCATCTTCTTCAGAAAAGAGAAGTTCAGTCAAGGATAAATGCCTTCAAGGTTACCTTGCTCTGTTTCGTTATGGACAAAATAACGGGAAATATTCTTTCCGTTACTTTTGATTCAAAAATTATCGAAATACCACCTAATTTGATTTTAGCTTCAACTTCAACACAAGCGATTCTGTAGACTTGCTCATCGGAAATGATTTATTTTACGATTTGCTTTGCACTGGACAAATAAAATTAGTCCAAGATTACCTATCTTACAGAAAACCATTTTTGGGTGGATCGTTTCAGGACCTATATTTTTCAAAGATCATTTTTCTGAAATCCATTGTCACTTAAGTATCGATTCAACTAAGCTTGATGATCAAACTGAAAAATTTTGGAATATTGAGGAATATCCGTATAAACAATCATATTCGGCAGAAGAATCGTTCTGCGAAGATCATTTTAAGGCAAATACTGTTAGAAACGAGTCGGGTCGCTTTGTAGAAAGCCTTCCTTTTGAAGAGCCCACTGGTAAATTAGGGGATTCGTTGAAAACCGCGGAAAAATGTTTTTTCTCGTTGGAACAAAAATTAAATAATAATGAAAATCTGAAACGTCAATATGCAAATTTTATGGAGGAATATATAACACTCGGTCATATGTCACGTTTAGATGAAATCTCTAATTATGGTTTTTATCTTCCTCATCATTGTGTGATTAAGGAGAGTAGTACTACAACAAAAATACGCGTTGTATTCGATGGATCGTCGAAGTCGACCTCTGGTATTTCCCTGAACAATATTTTAGCGGCAGGTCCTACTATCCAAGATGATTTAATTTCAATTATTTTACGATTTCGCATTCATAATGTAGCACTTGGAGGTGATATAGAAAAAATGTATAGACAAGTCCTTGTAAAAAAGGAAGAAAGACTCTTTCAAAAAATATTATGGCGAGCACATTCTTCAGAACCCTTATAAGCTTATGAATCAAATACGGCAACCTACGGAACTACCTCAGCAAGTTTTTTGTGTATACGTGCCTTACATGAAATTGCATTCAGTATTGAACAAGAATATCCCAAAATAAGTTCGATTATCGTGCGAGACTTCTACGTGGATGATCTGCTTACTGGCGGTAATACTTTGGATGAGGTTTTGCATATTAAAACTCAAATATCGCAAGTACTTTCGAAATATGGTTTTTTACTTAGAAAATGGGTAATTAACATACCTTCAGTCGTGTCTGAAGACTTAGTTCAAGAATTTATTACCGTCGGTAACCATGATCCCGGTAAAATATTGGGACTAGCTTGGAATCCCAATTCAGACGTTTTGACTTACTCCATCAGAGTAGAAACTCTTATAGAAAATATAACCAAGAGAAATATTCTTAGTTACACTGCCCAAATTTTCGATCCGTTAGGTCTTTTATCTCCTATTACTATAATCGCCAAGGTTATAATACAGAAGCTTTGGAGCTTACATGCCTCGTGGGATGAATCTGTCCCATTAGACATTCGGACAACGTGGTTGACATTTAAAAAAGACCTAGAAGAATTGAACGATATTCAAATACCCAGGCATGCTACTTCTCTGAATGATAGAAGTATAGAGCTACATGGTTTTTCCGACGCTTCTCAATCGGCCTATGCTGCCTGCGTGTACACAAGGTCGTTAGATGAGCCTGAACATTTTCGATGTCGTTTGTTGTGTTCAAAAACCCGAGTAGCACCCCTTAAAACACTTACAATACCTCGGCTTGAATTGTGTGCCGCATTACTTCTGGCCGAACTTATGAATAAAGTTAGGTTAGCTCTGAGTTCTACATCTTTGAAAATTGAAAAGGTTAGTTTTTGGAGCGATTCTTCAATAGACCTGTCGTGGATAAAAGGATCACCTAGTATTTGGAAGGCTTTTATTTCGAATCGGGTTGCGCGTATTCAAGAATTGTCTAATCCCATGGATTGGAATTATGTAAACACTCGTTATAATAACCCCGCGGACCTTCCTTCCAGAGGAACTTCTGCTATCACCCTAATTAATTCCAAATTATGGTGGTCTGGCCCAAACTGGCTCTCATTAGATCGCGATCAGTGGCCTGAGGGCTTTTATTTTCCGATTCCTTCTACGGAAATGCCTGAAATTCGCTTGACAACTTTAGTTTCTACTACTACGAAAATATATGATTCCAATAATTTCCCAGAATTGAATAAATTTTCTTCTTTGAATAAACTCAAACGCGTATTGGCCTATATAATAAGATTTATTGATAATGCGAAAGTTAAAAATTGTAAAAAAACTGGTCCTCTTTCCCCCGACGAATTGAATAATTCATTGAAAAAATTGATCCTCTTAGCACAATCTGAAGTCTTTGATTTTGAATGAAAACAGTTGAAATTAGTCGGACATGTACATAAAAAAGTCCATTATTGAATCTCAATCCGTTTTTGGATGAGTACGGTATTATGAAGGTAGGTGGAAGATTGAAGCATTCTAATTTTGAACTTGATAAGAAATTTCCTGCTGTTTTACCAAAACCTCATCGATTTTCAATTCTAGTCGCGTGCGATGAGCATTTGAAACTTCTCCATGCAGGACGTCAGACTTTGTTAGCATCGTTAAGAGATTCTTTTTGGCCAGTGTCGGGACGTGATCTCGTACGCAAGGTGGTACATTATTGTATTGAATGTTATAGATTTCGAGTGGATAATATTAAAAATATAATGGGTGGTTTACCCAAGGATAGGCTCACGCCATCCCGACCCTTTACTGTAACTGGCGTCGACTACTGTGGACCGTTTCCAATGAGGGATAGAAAATTGCGAAACTATAAATTGACTAAATCTTATATCTGCCTTTTTATATGTTTTTCAACTGAAGCCATGCATTTAGAGATTGTGAGTGATTTGTCCACTGAATGTTTTATTGCCGCACTGAGGCGATCTGTTGCAAGGCGAGGGTTATGTTCTAAAATTATATCCGATAATGGCAGTAACTTTGTCGGAGCTAATGCTCAATTGAAACAGTTTCTTGAAGAATCACGCGAAACTATCGAAACAAAATTGAGCCAAGACGGCATATCTTATAGTTTTATACCCCCAAGGGCTCCAAATTTTGGTGGGTTGTGGGAGTCGGGAGTCAAATCCGTATAATACCATCTTAAAAGAGTGCTTGGCGATACAGTTTTGACATTTGAAGAGTTATCAACTTTCACAGCACAACTTGAAGCATGCCTCAATAGTAGACCCCTTTGCGCCTTATCCAATGATCCTTCCCCGTTAACCCCGGCACACCTGTTGATTGGAGATAAGCTGACCTCAGTACCCGACCACGACAGGTCTGCTACATCTGCGAATTGATTGAGTCGTTATCAACACATTCAAAAGATGCTCCAGCTTTTTTGGTCCAGGTGGACCAAAGAATATATATCCAGTTTGCAAATTCGCAAGAAATGGAAGGAGAGTCATTTCCAATTATTGAAGATAGGATCCTTGGTCCTCGTGAAAGAAGACGGACTTCCTCCTCTGAAAGTTGGTAAAGTTACCAAGGTTTTTCCTGGTTCTGATGGAGCAATCCGCACTGCATCCATACAGACAATTAATGGTGTTTATCAACGTCCTACCTGCAAACTTTGTGTTCTTCCAATTTCGGACAATGACATTACACCTGAAAGTGATAGTTGAAAACCTGGAGGTTTTCAAAGGGGGCGGCTATGTTGCGGCAATTTTCCTATTTTTACTGTATTAACGCGCGGTCTAGTGGCACGCGACTATTTCTTGTGTTGAATAATTTTATTACTTGAGTGCGAATGAGAACGCGACGGACAGTACCTGTAGCCAAGCAACCCCCAGGTCCAAGAAGGGTTCCGGCAACTCACCGGGCAATTGACGCTTCCTAAACTGAAAAATTTGATTATACAGACTTGTTACTTGTCGTTTATAGAGGAAACATGTACAGTCATATTATTGTCGATAATACATGCATTTCCACATGTCGCTTTCAATTAATCAAAATAACATAATATATGGTATGAAAGCCATATAAATACACCAATTCTTTCAATGTATCAATAGATAAGCAATAAGGTACAAGGTAACAAGGAAGTTTTTTTTCATCATTATTATCTTTGTGAATATATATTTATACATATATATCTATATTCATATAAACAAACATATATACACACATACATACATATATAAATCATGATGTAAATGCGAAAAAATATAGATAACACTGGTTTATGATATTTCTAACGAATTCAGTCTTATCGTTACATAGTGGCCTATTGTAAAAGGTTGAAAACACCTTTGAACTTGGGGTCCATACTGCTGCATTCTTTATACAGTCAATGTTTGTTCCTTTTCTAAATGCAGCTGAGGTAGAGGCATGTCTTGTACTATGTGTATAAAATTTTGTTATGTCAATTCTGCTTTCTCTCAGAGTGGATTTTATCCATCGACTGATACTCTGTGATGTAGCAGGATGGTGCGGTTTTTTGAAAGTTAAGAGAAGTTGTATATCGTGATGGCTCGAAGAGGTTTGGTCTTTTCAATATAATATTTCAGTGTTGATGCAACACTCAATTCCGGTTTTTGTTCAAAAAACGGAAATATGATCAAAGGCTGTACTCTATTCAGACCCGAGGTCTTAATTTTTTCTGGAACCCTAATCTCAATTTTTGTTTGCGAAATCTTTACATTATTGACTGAAATTTTCGACAGGGTCTGCACTCTATGTGCGGTAGTTAAGGCTAGTAAGGTAACTAATTTTTTATTGAGATGTCCAAGGCTAAGATTTGTTAACGGATATTGGTTACCTAATCTTCGGAGGACCGGTTCTGGAACCCAAGTTTCATCATATTTTGGTTGAGCTGGCCTAATATTGTACGCCCCTTTCAGAAAACGTTTCAAAACCTTTTCGTCGCCACTCTCAATATTAAATAATAAAATTAATGCCGATTTATGAGTATTTATAGTGGAGTATGAAAGTTCCTGTTCCAATAATTCAGTCAAGTAAATTGCAATTATAATTGTAAGGGTTGAAATTTTTTCTGCAGCAAAATTTCCACCACTTTGCGTGACAGAAATCGTAATTTTTTATTGTGCTGTCTGCGTGGGAAGCTATGAGGATTGGTATGGCTACTTCTGAGATATTCTTTTTTGAGAAGGCAGTCCTGATAACTTCCCTACCACCAGGATAAGCTTCCTGTGGAGGGGGTGTGGTTCCCTGAAAGGTGATCAAATCATGTTTTCATTAGGGCCTTGAAAATATGGGTTAGATATCAGGAGTCTTCTGAACAGTGGGTACCACGGTTGTGAAGGCCAATCTGGTACGACCACTATACCCGTAGTTTTATCATCATAAATTTTTTCAAGTTCTTTACTAATAAGTGCAAATGGGGGAAAGGCATAAAAATAAAATTGGCTTCAATCAAGTGTGAAGGCATCTACATAACTAGAGTTTGGGTCCGGTTGCCACGACACGTAGCGGTCACACTTGTTGTTTCTTTGAGACGCAAAGAGGTCGATTTCCGGAAAACCGAATGTATCAGTGATTATTCTGAGAATATTTTCATTCAATTCGTACTCTGTGTGTCCATAAGCATTGACCTCGAGCCACTATCGGCCTCAAAATTTTCCGATGAGGATATATATGAAGCAAATACAGAATTACCGTTTTCTTCGCACCATCCCCAAATACGAATAGTCGGATCATCCAGTCTTTGAATTGAGTACTTCCCATTTTATGCTATTGCTGTGACGTTGTCTATTCTCAGTAGTATGTTGGAATTTTTCAGACTTTTCGCAAAAGATTTCATCCTATAAAATGCTGCCAGAATCTCAAGTTGATTTATGTGAAAGGCTCTCTGCTCTACTGACCAAAACCCCTTTGTTCGTTCCCCCGCACAATATGCTCCCCAACCTGTTGTAGAGGCATCTGTAAATATTTCAACGTCAAATTGACTTCTTTCGATGAATTGTTTTGACGTTGAAATATTTTCGTACCACCATTCAATGTCATTGAAAACATATAGTGGAATAAACATATTCCCATCAAAATTATAGCCAGAATCTTTCAGGGCTTACATTTTTGCTCTCTCCAGTTTCTTGGTGTGAGCATATCGATACCGAACTGCTGGACAGGCTGCGACTAGCTGTCCAATAAACTGTGCAAAACGTCTTATTGTACAGGATGTTTTTCGTTTGAATGTTTTACATGCCTTCAGAATTCGAAGTTTCTTTTCTGAAGTCACCGATATTGTTGAATTAATCGTATCATAGATGAAGCCAAGAAATTCCATTACTTGTTTTGGGTGTAATTGTCATTTTTCAATATTCAAAATGAAACCAAGTTTTTCCAATATTGATCTAGTTATATTGTAGCATGAGAAATTTCTGTACTATATTTTTTTGGTATTCGACTTCAATGGCCCTTGAACTCATCTATTTTGAAATTATTCCTTATCAAAATACCGTGTATTTTTTTGTAAATAAATACCCCGATCCACGTTTCGATTAGTGTAAAAGTCAACGTTTCAACTTCGAATTTAATTCCGAAATAATACTACTGACGACATCTCTAGGATGTTTCCAATAGTTTTCAAATCTGAAGTATTTTCATTTGCTGCCCTCTATGTACGGTGGGTTGTACCGTTTCGTCGATCACGAATCGTTACCTTCATACAAGGCAAATTTCAAACAGTCGTCACAGCCGTGATAGATTATTTTGATTGGTCACGGAAAACATTTCCGGGGAGACAGAGATACGTCACTTCCAAGGGGAGTAGAAAGGAGACCTCGCCACTAACCTGCCGAAGGGATCAAATGGTAGAGCGTCCTTTTTACTTTTTACTTTTTGAAAAGTATTGGTGCACTGTAACACTGTAACCTGTTGAGAGTAGTTGTGATAAGCTGTTTGTGGTTGTCGCCATGAAAGGTGAGGTGATATCGTCGATCCAGTTAGATGTGGAACGTTTATGGAAGGTTATGGAAGCACATCCAAAATGGCTCCTTTTTAAAAGTGGCTAAAGAACCTGTTCACTACGGCAAACACCCTTCATAGAAGGTAAGATTTGAAAATGTGGCACACAGAAAGAACAGTGGATGTTGTAGTTGTTTTGTTCAGTAAAACAAACTTTCTACAACAGTTTTTCTCTTTTTTAGGGTAGTAGGAATAGGCCTACCAGCCTCATTCTACCTAGACGCCAGTCTAGTATCTGGGTTTTTTTGTTTTTTTGGAGTTACTCCATCCGAAGTATGGAAATGGTTTAATTTTCACCAATGCTGGTATCATTTTTGGTTCCATAGTTTCCCCTTTGATTGGACCAGTTTGAATTCCATATCTGACAATCTAATTGGAAATTTGATCAATTCCCACACCGAGGAAACAGATTTTCTTCAAACACCAAACTACAAAAGTGCTGCATCTGCCGTCGCTGGATATTCAGGCTTGTTTCAACAATACATTTAAATTGACATAATTTCTATATTTTCACTGGTTATTATTATTACTTGATGATAATTTTTTTGGTATATGATCATATCTATGAGGTATATTTGTCAGTTATTGATTTGGGTATTGAAACCTACATTTTATAAAGATTTATTCTATTCATATTGATGCATAGTACTGTGCATCTATGGGTACCCACTAAATTGAAATCCACACCACAATTTACTTAATGATAATCATCTGACATCATACCATATCAGTCTTGGAAATTAACAACTTATGTTTTTTTAAAATGATACTGGAGCTGCTGTAAATGTTCGATTTTTATAACCTGGAACATGCAGAAGTCAACATTGATGGTATTTAGTAGCGATGTGCATTCTATGTATATGTTTATTCTTGTCAATTAATGTAGTTATGCACATTCTATGTATATCTTTATCCTTGTCATCAAACAACCTGAATTATTGAAATACACAGTTGCAGTACAAAATTTTGTTTGTATCTTTGTTGTGATTCTCTGTGACCATTGAAACCTGAGCATAGTTGTTGGCATACTTTAACATAACATTTGGCCTAGTATTTGAAATTCACGACGATCAAGTACCTCTTTTCTTAGCTTTTAGTTGTGTGGCGCCCCCCGGACATCAAAACTAAACTCTGATTAACTTTATTGAATTTTTACAACGAACCCATAGTGCTCTCCGATGAACAGCTGCCGTTCGCTTATGTGCTAGTCCCTGTTTGTTCATACGGTTTCTGATGTAAATAAAAATAAGGCTGCACATAATAAATGGCACCCGTGTCGTGGGGCTCGAATTTTGAGGTTATAAGGTTAACTCGTGATTATTTTGGTTTTGATTTTAGAAATGGTCTCATTTTTCAGTGTCACAGAGTCAAACAAAGATGCATGAAACAGATTTTGTTACATAGTTCACTATCAGTGTTTACGAAAACTTTTTTAGGGATCAGGCTGGCAGGCAAAGCGAATTTTTTGTGACTGGAATAGTTTTTTGTGGAGAACCTAGTTGGTTTTGTTTTTAAGGAATTCTTTTGTGGAACAATTTTGCACTAAACTGATTAAACTGATCAATTGATAAATTCTTGAAGAATGCATTGATGCCAACTCTTCAATATTTTCTGTAATTTTGGATAGCAAGATTTCATACTTTGAGGTTACTGTCAGGTATTGAATATTTTTAAGCCTTGATCTGAGTTCTTTTAAACATTTTTCTCACAGTCAAAATATTCGAGAGTGATCACGATGGAAGATTCTTTTCAAGTGAAACACCTCCTTGTTGCAGAACTGAATTATGAGTTGAGAATTCGTGGTATAACCTCTGATCGCAATACTGATGACAAGCGAAAGATTCTTGGTAGGAGTTTAGCGAAAGAACGTCAACAGGGTTTCGATGTTAAGACTTTAGCAGATAGCAATTATGATTTTAATACTGAAAAAACAGAAATTAATAGTTCTTTAAATTCAATAGAAACATTAATTAATGAATTTGAGGGTAATTCCTCTGATTCTGTATTCAAGAGAGCTGTTTCTAGGTTATCTCATGTTGCTCTTCGAGTTAAAAGAATAAAGTTGGATGAAACTGCCTCTAATTATGATGAAATTATTAAATTCAAAAATGAAAGCTATGCTACTACTTTGAAACTTGAAGCTGATCTTTATGAACGTGTCCAATCTCAAGATCAAGAACCTCTTCATAATTCCACTGTAAATGTAACCCATGCACTGGGAAATGTCTCACTTGCACCTCCGACCACATCCAAATCCATTCCTGTTTATAAATTGGGTGTGCAATTTGATGGTGAACCGAAAAACCTTCTATCATTCATAGAAAGAGTCGAAGAACTGGCAAATGCTCGCCATGTCAGTAAAATTGATTTATTTGATTCAGCAACTGACTTATTTTCAGGCAAAGCAATATTTTGGCTCAGGCAAGTTAGGCCACATCTTACTGATTGGGATAGTCTAGTCGATAAACTAAAAAAGGATTTTTTAAATAGCGATTTTGATGATGATATTTGGGAACAAGTAAGAAATAGAAAACAGGGTAGGACTGAGCCAGTTATTTTATATATAGCTTGTTTAGAAATGTTGTTTAGTAGACTTAGTAGACCTCCGGCTGAAGTTACTAAAGTAAAGTATATCAAGTTAGGTTTACAAGCAGAATACCGAAAACGAATTGCATTAAGTGATATACCAGACGTTTTGACTTTGAGTTCTTTATGTAAAAAATTGGAAGAAGCTGATGTTTTAAGCCTTGCCTCAACATCCCGTTCTGTGTCTTCATTATTAGATCCTGAACTTGCATATGTTTCTGATACCCGTTCAGTACAGCATGAACCTAAAAAATCCCTTAACTATAAAAGAAAGACCAAGAATAATGTGAATGATATTTCAACTCCTAGTACCTCAAATAAACACCCCAGTGTGAACTATTCAGATTCGAAATCTTTCACATGTTGGAAATGTAAGTTGCCTAACCATACTTTTAGAAATTGCAAATCTAATTTAAGAAATAAATTTTGTTACAAATGTGGTTGTCCTGATGTGGTCATGAAAGATTGTCCAAAATGTAAGGAAAACTAAAGTGGGAGTTCGGTGTTATTAGCCCGCATCGACCTCCACAAAATTTTAAAGGGGCTCGAAAAATTGTTGAAAAAAATTTGAAATTTTTTGAACAGGATGATTGGGAAAGCTGGAAGGTAACAGTTAAAGATTTTTATAAATGCTCTAGTAGATCAGTTGCTCCTATTTTGGTCCAGAAGCAAGGTGACAATAGGCCTTATATTTCAGTACAGTTGTTAGATACTAATATAGTAGGTTTACTTGACAGTGGTGCAAATGTTTCTGTTGTAGGAAGTAAAGCTTTAAAAATTTTGAGCAGACTAAATATTCATATTAACCCCTCGATTGTCAGAAGTATTTCTACAGTGGATGGTACAGAAAGAGAAATATCTGGTGTTGTTGACTTGCCTCTTAAAATTAATAATTGTATTCAGGTGATATCTGCTTTAGTGGTCCCATCACTTCCCCACTCTTTCATTTTTGGTAGCGACTTTTGTAGAAAGTTTCACATTCGATTAGATTTTAAAAATAATTCTTGGGACATATTTAGTAAACATTCAGAATGTAAATTGAATACAGTTAGTGAATTCACTTATAAAGATTTTTCACATGCCCTTTTCTGTGTTGATGAGTTGAATATTGAACAAAGGCAACAAATGGAGAAACTTATTCATTCATTTCAGGAAGTGGATAGTACTGAGAGACTAGGTAGAACAGATAAAATTATATTGTCAATAGATACAGGTAATGCACCTCCTTTCAAGGAAAGACAATACTTGATGTCACCATACATGATGAAGATTCTTAATAAGGAACTGGATGAGATGCTGAGACTTGATGTGGTTGAAGAGTCACATAGTCCTTGGAACAGTCCAGTACTCCTTGTTAAAAAATCTTCAGGCGAGTATCGTTTTTGTTTTGATGGTCGAAGGTTAAATGAAATAACCAAGCACGACAGCTACCCTCTTCCTAGAATCGACAGAATATTGAACCTTCTGAGGGATGCAAAATTTATCTCTAGTATAGACCTCCGGAAAGCTTTCTGGCAAGTTCCCCTCGATGAATCCTCCAGAGAAAAGACAGCTTTTAGTGTACCAGGCCGAGGCCTTTTTCATTTCAAGGTCATGCCTTTTGGTTTATGTAATTCAGCTCAAACGCAGCAGAGGTTATGTGATAGATTATTCGGACCTAAATATGAACCAAATATTTTTACATATCTTGACGATATTATTATAGTGTCATCCACATTTTCCGAACACTTGAAATTGTTGAACGAAGTTAAGGATATTTTGAAACATGCTAATCTTACTGTAAATTTAAAAAAGTGTGAATTCTTTAAAACTTCCCTAAAATACTTAGGTTTTGTCGTCGATAGTCAAGGTTTGCGTACTGACCCTGATAAAGTGGCAGCGATGGTGAATTACCCTCGACCCTCTACTAGCACTGAAATTAAAAGGTTTATTGGGCTTTGCTCATGGTATCGTAGGTTTATTGGAAACTTTTCAACTCTCATGGCTCCCATCAATAGTCTTCTCAAGGGAAAGAAGAAGAAGCAATCAATTGTATGGACTGACGAAGCAGAAGCTGCATTTTTAAATATCAAGAAGGCCTTGATTTCAGCCCCTATTCTATACCCTCCGGACTTCAATAAGACCTTCACGATTCAGTGTGATGCCAGTGATGTTGGTATAGGTGGAATTCTGACCCAGGAATTTGATGGCAGTGACAGGGTGATAGCCTACGCTTCCCGATCTTTGTCCCGGTCAGAACGTAACTATAGTGTCACGGAAAGGGAATTATTAAGTCTTATTTTCTTGTTGGAAAAATTTCGAGGTTATATTGAAGGTACCCAGTTCAGAGTAATCACAGATCACAGTTCCTTGCAGTGGATAAACAACCTTAAAGATCCTTGTGGTAGGCTCGCGAGATGGTCTGTCAAACTCCGTCAGTACACCTTCGAAATAATTCATAGGAAAGGTTCATCCAATATAGTTCCGGATTTTCTTTCTCGTATTCCAACATCTACTACATATCCTGAAAACCGCAGTGATCATTCCGATAAATCTGATCATATAGTAGGGTTAGCTTTGATAGATATTGATTCCGAAAACTTGGACCAGTGGTACTTGTCAATGAAGGAAAGAGTACTAACAGACCCTGAGTCTTTTGCCCAATGGAAGGTGGAAAATGGTTTGCTTTACAAGTTTATTCCCTCTCGTGTAGCCATAGAGTCAAATGAGATTGAATGGAAGCTGGTTGTTCCGAAAAAACAACGCAGAGATGTTATTAGGGATTCACATGACCCGCCCACCTGTTCTCATTTTGGTGTTTATAAGACCTTGTCAAGAATTCAACTCCACTACTATTGGCCGAAGATGCGTTGTGACGTGACCCGTTTTGTCAGATCTTGTAAGGTTTGTCAAGCTCAGAAGTTACCTAATTCTGCGAGGATGGGACTCATGGGAGCAGAGAAATCTGTACAATTTCCGTTTCAGATCATTGCGACTGACATCATAGGACCTTTCCCGCGTTCCCCAAGAGGTTTTACCTATTTGTTGAGTGTTGCTGATTGGTTTACCAAGTACACCCTGCTTTGTCCTTTGCGTAATGCAACTGCACCCAGTATCGTGAGATTTATAGAAAATCAGGTGTTTCTTGTTCATGGGGTTCCCCAGTTCATTATATGCGACAACGGACCGCAGTTCGCTGGAAAAATCTTCAAGAAGTTAGCAGATACCTATCAAGTACAGAAAATCTGGTATACACCTCGCTATTCCGCACAATGTAATTTTGTTGAGAGAAATAATAAAACCATTGGACAGGCCGTTCGAAGCTATATAGTAGAACACAAAGATTGGGATAAGGAGATATCTAAAATTCAACAGGCAATAAATACAGCCACTCATGAGGTTCACAATTTTTCCCCTGCATTTTTAAATTTCGGTCGGAATATTCCTATTTCAGGACAATATTATGGTAAGATATCCAGTACGGAAGGAATTGAATTGTCACCGTCTAGTAGAGACAAATTTGTTGAAAATATTTCTGATTTGGCAAACATTTTCAAGGATGTGAGAGAAAAACTTAATCGAGCTTATAATAGAAATGCTAAGGCTTATAATTTACGTAAAAAAGATTTTCAGTTTGAAGTTGGTGATCGCGTTTGGCGACGTAATAAGGTGCTGTCAGAAGCAGCAAATAAATTTAGTGCAAAATTGGCTCCCAAGTATATTTTGTGTGTAGTTAGAAAAAAGATTTCTAAGCTGGTTTATGCTCTTGAATATGTCAATGGATCTCCCGCAGGAGAATGGCATATCAAAGATCTGAAACCGTATTACGGATCGAACTCTGATGTTTCAGTAGGTTGAGTTTGTTGTCTGAATATGGGATTATACTTTTGCCATAATGACACAAAGCTCGTTTTGTCTCAAATTGATTAATACTTGAAATGTGAGTTTCGATAGATAGTGACGATTCCCCTGTTCTAGAACAAAATTCCCCCCTTCTCTACCCCCTTATTTTGGCTGACGAGTCATAATAAGATCCATCTATTGGAAATTTATTTTTTGTGTATAAATTCATAATAATTTTAGGTAATAGGACAGTAGTTGGTTCTACTGCGTGGTTGTTTTGGTAGACTCTCCCGATTATGACTCTTCTTCGATTTTGTAAACTCTCTGATGGTGACTCACCGAATATGATTTCCATTATTAGGATGTTTGGTACGCAATAGATACCGCCCCAAAACAACACACAAAATTCCTTGTATATAGGTTTCGATGTCAAAATTTTATATAAAATCTCCCTTGTGGTCTATTTTATTTTAATTAGGAGAGGGATGGTGTAGCATGAGAAATTTCTGTACTATATTTTTTTGGTATTCGACTTCAATGGCCCTTGAACTCATCTATTTTGAAATTATTCCTTATCAAAATACCGTGTATTTTTTTGTAAATAAATACCCCGATCCACGTTTCGATTAGTGTAAAAGTCAACGTTTCAACTTCGAATTTAATTCCGAAATAATACTACTGACGACATCTCTAGGATGTTTCCAATAGTTTTCAAATCTGAAGTATTTTCATTTGCTGCCCTCTATGTACGGTGGGTTGTACCGTTTCGTCGATCACGAATCGTTACCTTCATACAAGGCAAATTTCAAACAGTCGTCACAGCCGTGATAGATTATTTTGATTGGTCACGGAAAACATTTCCGGGGAGACAGAGATACGTCACTTCCAAGGGGAGTAGAAAGGAGACCTCGCCACTAACCTGCCGAAGGGATCAAATGGTAGAGCGTCCTTTTTACTTTTTACTTTTTGAAAAGTATTGGTGCACTGTAACACTGTAACCTGTTGAGAGTAGTTGTGATAAGCTGTTTGTGGTTGTCGCCATGAAAGGTGAGGTGATATCGTCGATCCAGTTAGATGTGGAACGTTTATGGAAGGTTATGGAAGCACATCCAAAATGGCTCCTTTTTAAAAGTGGCTAAAGAACCTGTTCACTACGGCAAACACCCTTCATAGAAGGTAAGATTTGAAAATGTGGCACACAGAAAGAACAGTGGATGTTGTAGTTGTTTTGTTCAGTAAAACAAACTTTCTACAACAGTTTTTCTCTTTTTTAGGGTAGTAGGAATAGGCCTACCAGCCTCATTCTACCTAGACGCCAGTCTAGTATCTGGGTTTTTTTGTTTTTTTGGAGTTACTCCATCCGAAGTATGGAAATGGTTTAATTTTCACCAATGCTGGTATCATTTTTGGTTCCATAGTTTCCCCTTTGATTGGACCAGTTTGAATTCCATATCTGACAATCTAATTGGAAATTTGATCAATTCCCACACCGAGGAAACAGATTTTCTTCAAACACCAAACTACAAAAGTGCTGCATCTGCCGTCGCTGGATATTCAGGCTTGTTTCAACAATACATTTAAATTGACATAATTTCTATATTTTCACTGGTTATTATTATTACTTGATGATAATTTTTTGGTATATGATCATATCTATGAGGTATATTTGTCAGTTATTGATTTGGGTATTGAAACCTACATTTTATAAAGATTTATTCTATTCATATTGATGCATAGTACTGTGCATCTATGGGTACCCACTAAATTGAAATCCACACCACAATTTACTTAATGATAATCATCTGACATCATACCATATCAGTCTTGGAAATTAACAACTTATGTTTTTTTAAAATGATACTTGAGCTGCTGTAAATGTTCGATTTTTATAACCTGGAACATGCAGAAGTCAACATTGATGGTATTTAGTAGCGATGTGCATTCTATGTATATGTTTATTCTTGTCAATTAATGTAGTTATGCACATTCTATGTATATCTTTATCCTTGTCATCAAACAACCTGAATTATTGAAATACACAGTTGCAGTACAAAATTTTGTTTGTATCTTTGTTGTGATTCTCTGTGACCATTGAAACCTGAGCATAGTTGTTGGTATACTTTAACATAACATTTGGCCTAGTATTTGAAATTCACGACGATCAAGTACCTCTTTTCTTAGCTTTTAGTTGTGTGGCGCCCCCCGGACATCAAAACTAAACTCTGATTAACTTTATTGAATTTTTACAACGAACCCATAGTGCTCTCCGATGAACAGCTGCCGTTCGCTTATGTGCTAGTCCCTGTTTGTTCATACGGTTTCTGATGTAAATAAAAATAAGGCTGCAATATCAGTATGCCTATCACACTCAGCTTTCGAATTCCCAGTCATTAAGATATCGTCTAAATATATTACACGTAAGATATTTCTTCTCCTAAGGTACTCCATGACTGGTTTTAATGTTTTTGTGAACAAATAGGGTGCTAAATTCAAACCAAATGACAGGCAATTGAATTCATATAGTTGGTCATTATACTGGAAGCGAAGGTATTTCTTATGTGATGGACTTATTGGCAACAGATGATAAGCATCTTTCAAATCAATTGAAGTTAGATAACCTGCCTTATTTATTAGTTTATTAGCAACTCTGTGGTCTTCCAGTTTGAAGTGAGGTGCAGAAATGAATTTATTTAGTTTCTTGAGGTTCAGGATGAATCGAAATTTGGCATTTGGTTTCTTGACAAGAAAATAATGGGATATAAATTCACCCTGCTTATGTTTGCATTTTGATATAGCTCCTGTATAGAAAAGCTCAGTTATACTCCTATTCATTTGTTTTTTCTCCACTTGATTTATTGTTACATTAGGCAAAGTTAACTGAAAAGGTTTCCCTTGAAAAGGCAATCTTATACCACTGATCCAGCCTAGGATCTTTTTATTGCTAGTTATAGTTTCCCAGAAGGGCAAAAACTTCTTTAACCGTCAAGCATATTGGCTCACCTTTAGTAGTTCCGGTTGAGTTGTTCGCGACGCTGACTCTGGCCCTCGCGGTTTTTGGCTCGACTGGGTTGATAATGATTGGCCTGGTATTTCCGCCCACGATAAGCAGGTTTGGCAACCTCTTTTCACGAGCGTCTGTTGTTTTTCATTTTGGAGGTATTTCTCGGGCAATAGGAGTTTAAATAAGTCGTCCTTCTTGACTGACCCTGTATTTTGGATGTACTGGGTTGGGGTTGTTGAAAACTGGTTTTAATTTCGCGGCTAGCCTTCTGGATTGCCTGACTTGCCTTAACATTGTCGATGAGGTCCGATCCAAATAAGTATTCTCCTATTTCGCTTGACGTAGCCACTTGCCTCGCATCATTATTTATAAATGGCGTTACTACATAACGTCTGTGGGCAGAGAGTGCATTATGTAAGTTGGCGAAAAGTTGTGCTGCATCTGCCGCGGGGGTTAATAAAATAAATCTTTGACATCAGCAGTATCGGATGTTATCATCTTGTTGATCTGAGCACCCAATGCTGACAGACCCTGCCCTATTTGTGCTTGAAGCAACTGAAGAAATTTGTCTTGCTTCTGTATATAGTCAGGTATGCAGGATTGGACCACCCCGTTCATTTTTGGGGCATTCAACGCGGGACAATTCGTTGGTGTCGGGTATTTCCCCAATAATTCAGCTTTCAGCCCTTTTTGTAAGATATGTGTCCATCTCAGCACTATTTCTTGGTGTAAGTCCGGGGCTGTGTTCGAATTTGCGTTGGGGTCAATTCCAAGTGAAGCGAGTAGGTCCTCATTGATCCTTGGGTCTGATGGTGGTATCTCGTCATTGCCTGGAGAGTCGCGGTCAGGTGAGTTTGAAGGACTCGGTGAGACTGGAAACAGGAAAAAACAATTACTACCTGATTGTTTTAATCCTCTTTGAAAGCTATAGACTGGTGATTGAAGAGTAACTGTTTTCTTTTTGTTACGTGATCACAGTCAGTTGATAACGGGCAAACACGTGTTCACCTAGGTCATATATCGTAGTCACTTGACTACATAACCGAGCTTGCTCATTCGATCTCAATGCTGTGTGGGTTAACACATGTTTACACGGGTTGCTATTGTAGGTCACGTAACCACAAAACCCCAGCTAAAACTTTCCATCCATTGGTATTTATTTCCTAGCAATATGCACAATTGTGGATGACTGCAAAAGATTTCGGAGTATTGAAGCTACTTGCCATTCGATTCAGCATCCGAGTCGTCACTTGAACTGTCGGAAAGCAATTCATTTCTCAGTTTTTCTATTTTGCGTTGGAGTTTTTCCAGCCGCCGTCTCTTCTCTCTGCCCCTTTGCTCCTTGCTATGTTCCTTCCGTTTTGGCATTCTGTCGAGCACAATTTCACAAAAAATTTGCACAGCACGTACGTGTTCACTTCGATATGTACAGTAACGGAATGACTACAGGAACAATTGCTGAGGGCTATGACACATAAGTTTTTTATCTTTCAACGTGTACCGATAGGTATGACTGACGCGAAACTACACTGTGACAAATGTACAGGGGACGAGCGAAGACAAATGAATGAAATACATTATGATACAATCATAGTGATACTTTGATTATTTTTTCGACATGGAATGATTGAACAGCATACTGATCGACTCTGCATTCCGGGAACTTATCAAATGGAGCATTCGCTGACTTTGCCGTAGGGAAACCCGGAAAAACCTACAGCACCATTTGCGATATTGCTTGTCGATTCCGTTCGGCACGATTCATAAACAAAACCATGATACAACGGTGATGGAACTATCAAAAGGCATTGGAAGTGTCAGGAACATCCAATTTCAAGTGTTAATGGACAACTATCACTAGTGAACTGTAGGATAAAAAATATTTATTGATTTTAGAAGTACCCAACCAACGACAACTTACTAATGTTGAATCATGTACTTGTGGTGAACTGCTTCAGTAATACTTGGGCAACATTTATAGATAAAATGTGGAGCATATGTTCTTCTTCCAAAACTGGTCAGTACCTGATCGAAACAAAATTTTGTTGAAGCTATTAAAGGCTTTTATTGTCAACAATGCTATCATACTCTTCACTATTCTGACCTGTCCATCTGCAAGAAAATTAAAGAAAAATTACATCACCTCCAAGATACTTGCATTTGGAATCGATATTGCACAATACACCAAATTAGTATTTATAACCAACTTCAAGAATCAATTTTTTGGCTCTTTATCCTCCGAATGGAATTCTGTTTCTGAATGTTGCTACTGGAAGTAGTAACTGATATTATATTCAAGTATATGGATATGTTAATAGATTAGAATAATATTATGCAGCCTGTGTTCAATTTGAAAGTCAATATCTTGTGGTGGATAATTTTTTCATAGTTTTCTGGAACTTTATTATTTCTGGTTGTGACTGGATCATATCCAAAAAACCACGAAGAAATAATGTAACCCATAAAATAACAAAAACATATTTTTATTCAACAATTGACAAAAAAATACCCAGATGAAGTGGTTCTATTGGTCCAACTCCATCTTTCTCCTAATCTCTCTTAGCCTAAATGGTAGCCGGTAAATTCTTCGAAAACAATTATTCGAATACAATTATTCGAATGCAATTGTTCGAATATAACAATTATTCGAAGAGTACAATTTTTCGAAAACAATTATTCGAAAAATTCCTTTTACATATTTCGTCACGCTTATTGGATCAAAACTTTCCACAATTCTTTGAATTCTGATTGCACAGTCTTTATATTTTTTTTTAGATGAAGATGGCGCTACTCCTGTGTTTTGTTCTATTTTTAATTCGTTTAATGAATTTTCTTTTTTTAAACCATCTATAAACTTCCATATACTCGGGTGACTTGCTGTAATTTGGTTCTCGAAGCTTCTATGCCAGCCTTCTACAGCTTTGTTCGTTTTTGCTAACCCTGTGCTCGAACTACCAAAGCAATTTCACAGAGCATGTGGAGAAATTGGTGCACGCCGTCTGTTTCTCCTGTCTGGACGTCCAATCCAGGTGTCTTCAAAGTAATCAACTACTTCTTGAGATTCTTCAGGAAACTCACCGTTGTCGCACAATTCATTAAACGCATCTATCAAATAATTTAATGGGACAAATGCCAAGGCATTTAACATTCTCATTTTTAAAGCGAATGTGGGATCGTTGTCATAACGTTGTTTTAGTCCAGATGTTTGAATTTTTCTGTATATGCACTGACAGAAGTGAAAGAAACAACCTCTGATTTTACTTTGCGGAAAAACGGATTCAATTGCATTTATTGCTGCTCTTTCAAAGTCTACCATTATCGTAGCTGGTGCAGCTGAACGGCAAAGATTGTTACCGTCCTACCCTTCTGATATAACTTTGTCACAAAAAGGGAATATGAAATACAAAAATAAATATATTCAAATCAGGTACCTCTTTATTCTTAGTTTCATACACATAAACAGAAACGGGCGGTACACAATCTGTCTGAATGACAGGCACGCTCGCGGCTAAACCCTAGTGGAGATGGGGTGGGTTTTATACAAAAATAAATAAATCGATATGTCAACTCGGGGGCGCCAGGTAAATTACCACGCCTAGCTACAGTTTACTCCCTATTCTCATTCACCTTAGAATAGCCAAATAATATATGATTGATATACTCACACAATTGAGTACGACACCCTAAATAAAAAGAACTTAAACCAGTCAATTTCAGTGGTTCATTTACCTTTTTCAAAATAACCCAATTCATAACCGTACTCTGTCAAGCATGGTGCACCGTGCCTGTTGAATACAGGGCTTCATACGTAATGCTACTTATCAAGTAAGACTACTTATCGATAGGACTTGTGTATATCCGTCAGGTGTACCAGTTCCAAGGGAAATTTGCTTCTGCAAAAACTGTATGGTCTGGAATCTTTCAGAACAAGTAAATATCTGGACAGGAACCAATATATATTGTCTGATATGGAGTATACGGTAATCACCAACCTAATCGCAGATAGCTTGAACGGTCAATGTACTTATACGATATCCCAATACATGAACCCTTGAAAAGAAAGAGAGAGGATTGAAGCGTGATTTCACCAACAAAATAGAAGAAGTATACCTTTCCTTCACGCTGTAATGACCACAGATAGTAGGGAAGCCCTACAGAGGTAACTGCATAACCTCGCTTCTGAGGATTGGTCAAATCTTATCGTTATTTCCAGCGTAGAACCTTCACAACGTCCTAAAATATCAGTTGAAGGATATTCACTAAGTTTATGGTTGAATAGCTATTGCATACCTGGAGGAGAAAGGGTTATGACATGTGGCTGTGGCGTTGAATCCCCAATTTGGGTCTGTTTCCAAAAATACCAAAAATCTGCAATTGCCTAAATTCGCCAACGAAACGGAAACTTATTGTACCAGGAATTATAATCCCTCAATGGAGGATGATTTCAAAATCTTCAACTACAAAATTCCTGTACTCGCCAAAAGCCAGAAGTTCACAAAAAATCACTGAGTGTCAAATGTCTCAGAAAAATGACAGAATGCCCAAATCTCTAGGTACTGTCACCACAAGAGCCCTTCCTACCAATGTTGCCAACACAGATATTTTCCTACTCGATTAGGCCAAGTTGTGAATGAGTGTCATTGCTAACTAATCCTTGGATATATCTGTTAATACCTAATTTCATATTCAAAAACTAGTAATATACACCAATATTCCCGTAGACGGAACTGACAGGTTCTAGTTGTCGTACAGCGACATCTACTGGAACTGAATTGCACTAACGGATTATCATATTGATTAAGTTGGTTTCACAGAGATCAGATGGCGCGACCTATTAAATGAAACAATAACGTCAATGAAATCAAATATCGATTTACAAAATATTCCGAATATTCCATTTCAGTTCAGAACCTAATAAACGGTGCTATGAAAAATCAGTCGCAGTACTGAGTGAATGACTACTTGAGGTAATGTAAAGTTATGGCAACATAATCAACGCTGATTGATACAGTAAATATCGGACAAACATAGTTTATCAAAATATCAATGTTACAAATCCCCCCCTTACTTTAAAGAAAATCAACCGGAATTGGTTTAATTTTTTTTCAAGCACAAAAATAACTGATATGAACCATAAAAACCTAACATCCTAACCAGGATGGAGGCTTAATATTTACGATGACAAAGCACCTCAACTTCATCAACCCCCATCAAATTTCTATGGATGGAACCCAGCCCGTCAGATCACTTCAGCTATCCGATCCTTGCTCCGAATCACCCGAAGACCAGCCATGGTTGGACGAGAGATGGAAGATAATCCAATAAAACCAAAGCAGCATGGAACGTCTCGTTTTTATGGTCACGTCCAGTCCGAACAACTCAAAAGCGAACCCCAACAGCCCAAGCGATCCTCCAAGCCAAACCCACACAGAAATTGTCCAGCATCCGGGAGCTGCCATCCCAACAATAGTTATGGCCTATTGTCAGTGCCGAAACTCCCAAAAATTCAACTCGGACCTTGAAGAGGTACTGAGCGGGAGAAATTCAAAAACAACACGAAGAAGGATATGTGAAATGAAAAGAATTAAACCTGATTTGTAGTCAAGATGGTTCAGGAAAACAATTACCACCCACATCCAGAGACTAACATGAACGGGGTCCTTCAAATACAGATGAAGCTCTATTGATGAATAACCTTTAAAGGACAAATGAATGATTATTCTGGTGGTGCTCTCTAAGGACCCAACGTATCCTAGGACCGAACTGAGATCCTGTAGGAAACATTCCATGTTCTATAAAACTCCCCAGAACAACCATCCTCCAAAAAAATAACAAAAATAGGGTGGGAGTTATCTTCATATAACAACAATAGAGAGATTACAACAAAAGTACGACAGACCACCATTCATATCATTCGTCGGAATGCTAAGGAAAATAGATAAAAGAAACAAAAAGGAAAAGAGAGAGAAGGGAAGCATACCCACAGCATATAATATCCAGAACATAGAGCATATGCAAATGACAGAAAAGTAAGAAAGAAGGTACCTGAAGACACAAAAAAAAATTCAAAGCCAACTGCAACCAAAACTAACCTAGGACCACAGACGAATAGCACATATTCCTAAAATGCACCTTAACGATAGGAACAACTTTATGCATTTTGAAATATCATTTCTCAACAGCAGAATTACTGTCATGGACCTGAAAATACCTTCACAAATAATTAAAAAAAGAAGTGTATTCTCAGCCACTAGATGGGGACGGTGCTAAGTCCAAGTTGCTTTATGCCCAATGCAAGGGTCAGCCATCTTCTAACCCACAAAAAAAAATTAAAAAAATGCTTAAGTCAAGGAAGTCCACATAAGAATACAACAGTTGTTATTCTTCATCCGGAGGATGAGCTTTGAGATCCTTAACGTGCCAAACTCCACAATGTTTGCCATTATCACCCGTTAGCTCATAAACCCAAATACTTAGCAGCATCTGACAAAACATGATTCTTTCTCCAGACCAATTGGTTTACATGATATTGAACGTCACGACGTCGAAGATTATAAGTTTGTCTACTTTGGTCATACGCTTTCCCTAACTGGAGTTTAACTTTATCATATAATTTCCTAAAAATATCTTCACGATCGTTGGTCAAAGCTGTTCGATCGAAACTTATTTCACCCGGACAAGTGTTCTCACCCTGGATCGGTAATTCACGTCCAAACACTATAAAATTAGGAGAAAATCCGGTAACTTCATGTTGCGTGGACCGAATCGCTATCCCAACTTTACTTAGATGTTGATCCCAAGTTCTCTGATCTTCTGAGAGATATGATCTCAACATAGTTTTGATGACTCTGTTAACCCTCTCAACAGGATTTGCCTGAGGATGATATAAGGCGACATATTGAATTTTCACCTTAAAACTCGTCACAAATTTCACAAATTCTCTTGAACGAAATTGTGAACCGTTATCCACGATTATGGAATTTGGAGCGCCAAAAATAGAAAAGACATGAGCCTCCAACAATTTAGTAATAGCGGCAGTGGTAGCTTTACGAAGAGGAAATAAAAGGGAAAATTTACTAAAACAATCAGAAACGACAAAAATGTACTGATTACCAGAACGAGATCTCGGTAACGGACCTACTAAATCCGCCGAAAGTAACTCGAAAGGACGGGAAATTGATACTTGTTTCGATAACATTAGTCCAGGAGGTCGTTTCTGCTCAGGTTTGATTGAATGACAAACGGTGCAGCGTTTAATCAATGATGCGACATCAGAATGCATCTTTGGCCAGTAATACTGTTGTGCCAGTTTGTGAAAAGTTTTGAAAACTCCTACATGGAGAAGAGTAGAATGTACGTCATTAATTAACGATCTCCTTTTGGGACGGGGCACAACTTCTTTCCAATGATCCGATGCAGTAGCCAATTCAGGGATACGAGGGGTGATATTTTTGAACAACTTTCCCTCTACGATCTGCCATGCTGGAAACTTCTGAGGTGACTTAGATACCTTTTCCATCATCTTATCGTACCACGGATCGCATCCTTCGTTAAGGGAAGTGCCTAAAGTATTGCTGATGGTATCAACAATGGGAACTGTCCGAGACAAGGTATCCGGCACAATGTGATCTTTTCCCTTTCGATGGATAATGGTATAATCGTACTGCTGAAGTCTAATGGCCCAACGAGCTAAACGACCAGAAGGAGATTGTAATCTATCTAACCAGAGCAAACTTTGATGATCGGTGATAATAAAAAAATGAGAACCTTCAATATATGGCCTTAACTTTTCAATGGACCACAGAACTGCTAAGCACTCGCGTTCGGTTGTGGTATAATTCCGCTCTAACCGAGTGAGAGACCTAGATAAGTAACATACCACTTTCTCACCATCGGCATGTTGTTGCGTCAAAACCGACCCGATTCCAAATCCCGAGGCATCAGCATGAATAGTGAAAGGTAGTGAAAAGTCAGGACACGATAACACAGGTGCACTTATAAGACATTCTTTCAATTCAACCAATGCTTTATCAGCCAATCGCGTCCACTGAAAAGGTTTATTTTTACGCAGAAGTTCTGTTAATGGAGCTGTCAAGGTAGCAAAATTTGGGACGAAACGTCGGTACCATGAGGCCAAACCTAATATTCGACGAACTTCAGAAATATTCGTTGGCACAGGAATGTTTATGATTGCACGAACCTTCTCCGGATCCACTCGCAAACCTGAAGCATCAACTATATAACCTAAATACAACAATTCTGGTCGACAAAAATGACACTTTTCCTTGGACACAGTTAAATTAGCTGCCTTTAAACGAGAAAAAACCTCCTTCAAAATTTCTATGTGCTTCTCAAACGTTTGGGTTACAATAATAATATCATCTAAATATACAAAAACATGGGGTTCTAATTCTGGACCTAAAATTCTGTCAACTAAACGTTGAAAAGTAGCTGGACTGTTGGACAATCCCATTGGAAGACGGCGAAAGTGGAATAAACCTCGATTAGGAACTGTAAAGGCCGTTAAGGGACGAGAGGATTCCTCAAGCGGAACTCGGAAATATGCACTCTTAATATCCATTGAACTAAGGAATTTCGCATCACGCAGTTTATCTAATGTGGAAGAAATATAAGGTAGTGGATAGGCATCACGTTCTGTAACTTTATTTAATTTCCTAAAGTCCACACAAAATCTATAAGTGTTATCCTTCTTCCGCACCAACAAAATAGGAGAAGACCATGGACTATTAGAACGTTCAACTATACCTTGATCGAGCAATTTATTTAACTCCCTATCAATGTGACTCTGCATTACCGGGCTAACGGGATAATATCTCTGTTTTATGGGAGGGGATGAAGTTTTGATCTCATGATAAACTAAATTTGTGCAGCCCAATTCATCACCCATATCCTCAAATGCATCTTTCACAACTTGATTCAAAATAGTCGACTGCTCAGATGCTTGTTCAGATGAAATTGAACCTATAGAGACTTCAGAGTCATTTGCAAATATCCACTCCCCACGACGAAGGTCGGGAACAATCTCTAACTTTTTCCAAAAGTCAATCCCCAAAATCAAAGCATGAGGCAAATCTGGTATAATCAAAGCAGAAATTATTTTCACTCTATCCTCAAGTTTCATTGGTAACTCAACGGACCCTATACTTGAACATCTTTGCCCATTGGCAACCCGACACGAGACAATATTTTCACAATTAAGATGGAGATTTAATTTTTTCAAAAGTTGCCACCCGGGACCTCCTATTATTGTATTTGAAGCTCCAGAGTCCAATAACCCTAATAACTCAATGCCCAATATAGAAATTGAAAGGTAGGGACGTTCATCGTTCTGCGCATGCGCCAAAATATAATCGAGAATGACTTTTTGTTTGATTGGTAAACTAGATTCAGCCGAATGATATGAGGAGACACAAGTACGGCCATCAATGGACTCCTTTATTAGTTTCCCGAACTAGATTTACACTTAGGACACGTTCTTACTGTAAAGTTTGGATTTCCACACTTGAAACAATATCTTGTTTTAGATCTCGTACAATTTTTAGACATATGTCCTGAATTCTTACAATTCCAACAAGTTACTAGTGTATTAACATCAGCTGAAGTGGTTGAAGACCGATCTGAATAAATATAAGCCAAGTCTGGTTCCAAAAGGGCATTACGATTTCTGGGTGGTGGTACAAAAGCTTCGATTGATTTTTTACGAGCTTCTAATTGCCTTCCTAACTCCAATAAATGTGTAATTGAGTTAATCTGTATCAAACCTAACTGACTTTGATAAAAGGGAGAAACATTTCTTAGTAAAATCTTTAAACGTGCCTCTTCATTAACTGGAAACGTCAAACGATTGAACATATTATTCATAATAGCAACATACATGCCAATATTTTCGTTAGGGCCTTGTGTCCGTTATTTTATCTCCTGAAATAATCTCTCATTATAATTTGGTGGCACAAACTGAGTACTTAACTCCTTTACCAACTGTGACCAAGATGAAACTGTTGAACGAATCGATTTGAATTATACGAGTGCTTTCCCCACAAAAAGATCACTAGCCGAACCAAAAAGTTGATCTTCAGTAACATTTCTAGAAACACATAACTCCCTAACATTTTCCAAAAAAGCATTCAATGACACATGAGAATTGTCACCATCAAATTTATTAATATTCCATTTAGAAGCAGGAACCATTTTAAACTGATTAAAAGCAGTCATAGGAGGAGAATTCTGAACAGCATCACATGGTTTATCATCAGAATCCTCAGAATCTGAAGAACTAGAAATCCCAGTGGATGACATAAGTAGGCTCAAATCTAAAGGTGATTGATTTTGTTGCGATAACCTTTTATATTTCCTTGCTCTAGATTTGAGTTCTGACTGTGAGTTGATCAAATCAACCATATATTTTGCCAAAGATTTTTCAGCTCGACTAAAAAGATGAAATAGTTTTGTTGATAATTTCAGAAAGCTTGAACTTGATTCATCATCAGCAAAATCAGAAAGATTTGTTTGAATTTCAACTAATTTTCTTTTTATATGATCTGAATCTTCTTCAAAAGTGAAAGAATGTTTAGGATACTTGAATTTAGTTGAACCTTTTTCTAATTTCAAATAACCTCTCAAGCACTTTCTCATGTTGTTTGATCAGTGACTCCACGAATTGCAAGCTCATATGTCAGTTCCTCTTCATCCAGCCTATCTATTATCAATTTACCTTCCATGACTGAAATATTAAGGTTTAAAGTTCCTCAAAAAAAAAATGTAAAATAGGTATTAAGAAAAAAAAAACTAATGTCCAACCTCAAAATAGTAAGTCAGTACTGGTGAACCGTATACCTATAGAAAAAAAATCTGAAAGACTAATGAACCACTTACTTTCAACTTCCAATGAAAATAACCTAAAAAAAAGAACCTAATTTGGGGCCATTTTGTAATTGGGCGCCATCTTTGTTACCGTCCTACCCTTCTGATATAACTTTGTCACAAAAAGGGAATATGAAATACAAAAATAAATATATTCAAATCAGGTACCTCTTTATTCTTAGTTTCATACACATAAACAGAAACGGGCGGTACACAATCTGTCAGAATGACAGGCACGCTCGCGGCTAAACCCTAGTGGAGATGGGGTGGGTTTTATACAAAAATAAATAAATCGATATGTCAACTCGGGGGCGCCAGGTAAATTACCAAGCCTACCTACAGTTTACTCCCTATTCTCATTTACCTTAGAATAGCCAAATAATATATGATTGATATACTCACACAATTTTTTTTTTTAATAGATGGGGTTTTCACGTACGAGATAGAAGCATCTCCTCCATGAGAGCTCATCAAGGTACTGAGGGACATCTGGCCTTTGATAATTATACTCATACACCACCGGACTTCGGCATCTTCTTCTACTACATAGATAATGTACATCCCCCACGTGTGCATGTAAGGAGAAGGCTCCCGTCCACCTCGCATGCAGGGTGCTGTCGGCTTTAAGAATTCTTCCTAGCATGGCCCAGCCTGCAGAGAGCCTGGCGCAGCTTCTTCCTTCTCTCTCTTTCTCCTTTCTCGCCATTCTAACTTCTATAGTTTCCATCCTGCCCCTGATTTCTACTCCTCTCATGGCCCTGCGGTAGTCCTGTCTGCATTGCATCTCTCTATCACGAAGAGCAGCAAGGACAGAATCCTTAGTCACTGCTTCCTCACGAATCTGGGACCACAGCCAACCAAGGATGGAACAGCAAGAGAGGACCCTATGATGCATCTCCTCCATAAAGACTAGGCAGCTGCTCATACCGTACCTTCCTCTTCCAAGACAACCACTACCCCCTGATATGCCCAGCTCCCTCACCCTCTATCTTCTCCTGGTCGAGGGATCGTCAGCAAGGGAGAGAAGAAGATCGCTTGTAGGACCCAGCTCGCTGCTTCTGTCCTCACAAATAAACAACCCGTGGGACACTCCTTGAGGAAGATTATTTCCACCAAAGGAGATGACAAGGTCGAAGTAGGAGGGAGAAAAGGAGCCGTATAGGCTGGATATCCAAAGAGAATAGTCAAAGGGGATAGAACACGAGTCGGCAACACAGTGCAGAGGTCCCTTAGTAGCAGAAAGGGAAGGATCATCATCCACTCAAGATGGGAAGCTCCTCTCAGAAAATGTGCCCAGCATGTGGTACACTGCGGAGAAAGCCTCGCCCTGAACATCTCCCAGAGTCAGTACGACGGGGGCATCGGGAAGGAGAGACCTCAGATGAGATATGATAAGCAGAACAAGATAGACCTTGTGATGATAAGTGGTTGGGTTACACAAGAAAGGATGAGTAGAGGAGGAGAAGGTATCCGACAAGAGGAAGGAAAGGTCATCCCCTTACATGTGCCCTCGATTAGCTTGTCACCCAGTTGACGAACCCCCGAGACCGCCTCTTCTTCAGTAGAGCAGACCGCAGGGGTCAAGTCCGGAACAGACGATGGCCCGTATTCCTCTCTCAACCACTCCTCCAAGTCCCGGACATCCCAAGAGCCGGCAGGAGGGAAATCTGCATAACCATTTGCACGCAATAACATACAGACTGCTTTGTAGTAAGCATTAGTCGTGTCGTCCGGTGTCAAGAGAGAGGCTTCGAGAACGACAGAGTCGGGGCCACCAGCGAGCAAGTCATTAAGGCAATCAATGAGAAGGCCCCTAATAGAAGAGCTTCCTTGTGAGCCCCAGGAGGAGGGACGGGACCCGGACAGAGAAGAAAGGTCTCTAAGCAGTCCACATCGCAAGAAGGAAGAAGCAAGAAGATCAAAGGGTCCCTTCTCGTAGGAGGTAAGAATTATCTTCTCTATTATGAGGGCGGGATCTAGGTAGGTAGTTTCTTCAAAGAGAAAGTAAAAGTAAATCAGAGATAAGAAAAACTGTCTACAATTCACATGCTTGAACTCTGCCAGGTTAAACTGAGAAAAGACAAGATCATCGTCAACAGACCTGTTGGTGAGGGGTGTTATCCTGTCATCGCTTGCTGATGCAATCTCCCAAAGGACAAATTTGCGAGCCATGTGTACAGAATAGGAAGATGACAATGGAAGGCCCCTCGAGTTGTAAGATGAGATCCTTAAGGGGATTACCTTTGGAGTCAATTCCTTTATACTTATTGGCAGATCTAAGCCCGTGTAGGCAGGATCCCCGAGGGTGAACGTCTCTGGGTCAATTCTAGAGGTACAGGTGGCGCAACTAAAAACGAGACCCCAAGGACCGGGCACAGCCACCCCTTGATGAGCTAGTTGGGTTAGGCTAGAGATCGCAAATAGAAAGGCTGATTGGAAACAGATGGTGTAGTTCTCTCCCTTCTTTGCATATTCCGTGGCCGTATCGGACACTATGTTGATGTGGCTTGACGGTGTGGGCATCTGATTATAAAGACCTCCCCTCTTCAGTCCTGGGCAATCTAATCTGTGCGAGATAGTTCCTGAGTAAACTTGACGAGAATATTTTTCCAACAAATCTTCAGGTAAGTCGGCCTTTTCAAGAATAAGCGTTGTTAATAAGGGAAGAAGAGTTGGTGAGCTGTGCAACCAGAGCTTCATTTCTATTAGTTGCTTGAGATTGGAGATCATACTTCCCACCTCTAGCACCTGGAGAGGAGCCCGTCTTGCTCTCATTTTTGTTTGTGATCCAAAATACGGGTTTCTTTTGCCCTTCCCCATGGGCGATAGGTGGGAGAAGGTCTCATCAACATGCACGAGAACAGTTCTGGTGAGCCACTCACACGGAATACTCTTCCAGGGATGGAGGGACGTTTGCTCTTGTTGGGCTGGCATAGTTACCCCCTCCAGGTGCTCTCCCCATCCTTCTGCCCGGAGTGAATAGGCAAGCATGGTGGTGCAGGGGGAGTTTCTTATCCTTTCTATCTGAAGTGATGACATTCCCCTCGTCTTGTATCTCAGGGACAAATTCTTCTCAAGCCTTCTCATCCATTCGAGGAGCTCCATCTCGTTGGCCCATTTTTGGTAGGCTAGCTTTTGAATAGACCGTGTATTGCTATACTTTCCCAAGTATTTCTCTTGCACGCCGAGATTGGAGGGAGAGTACAGCTTATTCATTAATCTAGGATTAACAGGCCTAATGCTGGACAAGGTTCTTACGAATTCCTCCTTCTCTTTTTCAGCGTTGGCATTGAAGAGCTCAGAAAGGAGGCGGTTCTTTACTACTGACTGAATTCCCTGCTTGACCTCTTTTCTGACGAGGGACTCCGGTTGAAGCGGCATTCTTATAGGGAGACACTGCGGGTCTTTGATGAGAGTTTCCCAGTCCTTATTGCCCATGTCTAGGCAAACCTATCTAGGAAGGTGCTTGGAGATCGACTCATATTGGGCCGCCGTTTTGATGATGTGCAGGCTAATGGTGAGGGGATCCTGAACTGATCTCGTGCAAAAGCTGGAATAGAGACCCGTTGGCAAGCCTCCGAGGTAACGAGAGGTAAGCAGGCAGGCGACAGTGCACTCGAGAGGCTGCTCCTTTAGCCATGGCATCTTCCTCCTAATCAAGTAAGCCCCCTCGAAGGTAGAGCAAAGGAAAGAAGGGAGAGGATGGGTGTCCTTGGCGGCAAAAGATGCTCCTGCAGAGTAGATGCTTGTCAGATCCCCTGTTAAGGTAGGGAGTGTCTGATTGGCCTCGCTTGATATTCTGCTCACTCTTTTGATGGCTGAGCTAACACATGCCCGTCCAGATAATACTCCCTGGAGTATTCGAACAATCTCCTCGACCTCCATGTCTCTTCTCCCTTTATTGGCAGTCCACACCTGTTGGATTCCTCAACAAGCTCTCTAACGTACCAGTCAACATAGTCATCTGCATCCATATCTAGGTCTCGCAATCGGTTGTAAGGAGGAATTCTCAGGAGAATCACCTGGTTGTCGCCCTGGCCGATAAGTGGAGCGGTGGTACCACACCTTTCTGCTACGAGGTTAATCAGCATGATCGTTATGACAGTCCAGCCCTTTTGTCTTAATCCCTCCTGCCAGGCCTCAGGACCATATATGCATCTTAGTCCCTCTTTGGGCAGACCGGAGACCGCATCTTGCTCGGGAGGGTTGAAGCGATCCCGGAAAATAAGTATGCTTTGCATATGAAACAGATGGGTGTAAGAATACACACCTTTGAGGCCAAACAACCTGTCGAAGCAATCGAATGTAGGAGTGGCCAACTCCCACCTGAAGTTGGTGCACCAGGAAGAGAAATCGATGACAATGTATCTGTACTCTGGGCTGTTGTCATCGACCCTTGGGCTTGTCATGCGAGTGATGGTCCTCATAAGTTTCTCTTCACCCATGGTCATTGTTTGTTGCGGGATGTACGGGAGGATTTGCTCTGCTATGTTGCTCTCGGTGGCGGTTTGGTACAGCCTCATCTCGGGGGTCATTTTTGCAAAGAACCTAGCCTTCTTTTCTTTCTGCTCCCTCTCTTTGGGGACACCCACTATAATCTTCCAGTCCTCGGGAATGATCCTGCTTTCTATGGTTTTTATTATGGGCTCCACACTCTCTGACTCCAAGAAAGATACGACTGCACTCTTACTCGTTGGAGGGGGACCAGTTGGAAATCTCCCGTACATGGTGCGGTGAGCTTGCTTGTCATATTCGTGTACCCACTGAGGTCTGCAGGGGATGATAGACTTGTCTTGAAGAAGGTCGGTGATGTCAATGTGCATATCAAAGTGTAAGCACTGTCTGAAAGATACCCCTTCAAATTCTGGAGAGGTCCAGGGAAACTTCTTATCCTCCTCCCAGGTCCCCCGGAGATAACTGGACTTCACCCTAGAAGAAGTACGGGAGCCAAGGTCTAGAGGAGGCCAGCACCTCTTCTCCTTAAAGTAATTCCGACAGAAAGTGAGCTTGAACATGTTGGACAGAGCCCTTCCAGGCTCCTCCAATCCGGGTTTCAAGCACATGCCTTTCTCTGCCCAGGCTTTCACACTCTCGTCCGAAGCATTTCCACATCCCACTCATCTCGAGCCTTAAGTGAGCAGAGGGGATGTCGGGGATTCTCTGTGTAAGGTAGACATACATAGGAGTGGTTCTATAAGGAAGAGCATCATTGTCTAAACTCTCGAAGAAAGAAGGATCACCCTCAAGGTCCCTCGAAATGCAGGAGATTGCTAGTGAGGGCCAAGACTTTAAGAGAGAGGACATGTGGGTGGGATTGGTCATAGAGAAATGTGCCATGTTCCTTATAACTACCTCTATTTCGGTATAGAGATCCAGGCCGGAATACTTTTCTCTGTAGCAGACACCATAAAGAAGAAGATCAAACCAAGAGGAGAACATATCTCTGATGCCCGCAAGATGAGAGTGGGTGATAATTAATCGGGCTTGATTGATGTCGATCATATGAAGATTTCCGTAGGCGCACCCTGTTACCTTGCCCACCCTCCACGGTCTCTTAAACCTAGAGTCGAAAATGACATCATCGAAAAGATTGTCAAATTCTGTTTTTATGTCATAGATTAGAGAGAGAAGGGCCTCTGCTTTGACGGAGCCCTCTGTTTTAACCCCCGTATAATCTTCAGCACTAATGCGACTTGCCAAGGAGGAAATGGCCAGCAATGTGTTCAACTCTTTAGTATGGCTCTCTTTTCTCAGAAGGTCAAGATTGTTCATGAACCAAGAGTAAGCGTGTCGAGGATGGATGATCTCTCTGCCCTCAAGATCATCTAAAAGCATCCTATGCTCTTTCTTGATGGCGCGTGGATTGTTCTTGTTGGCCATCATGTGAAGAAGCTCACTTATGACCAGAGCAGAAGAAAGGTGTCTGTCTTTCCTAAAAACGACTACAGGATCCCGGGTAATTATCCCCTCCTCTATGAGCTCTTCCATCTTGATTTTTCTTAATGGTTGGTTTGGAATTGAGTACGACACCCCAAATAAAAAGAACTTAAACTAGTCAATTTCAGTGGTTCATTAACCTTTTTCAAAATAACCCAATTCATAACCGTACTCTGTCAAGCATGGTGCACCGTGCCTGTTGAAAACAGGGCTTCATACGTAATGCTACTTATCAAGTAAGACTACTTATCGATAGGACTTGTGTATATCCGTCAGGTGTACCAGTTCCAAGGAAAATTTGCTTCTGCAAAAACTGTATGGTCTGGAATCTTTCAGAACAAGTAATTATCTGGACAGGAACCAATATATATAGTCTGATATGGAGTATACGGTAATCACCAACCTAATCGCAGATAGCTTGAACGGTCAATGTACTTATACGATATCCCAATACATGAACCCTTGAAAAGAAAGAGAGAGGATTGAAGCGTGATTTCACCAACAAAATAGAAGAAGTATACCTTTCCTTCACGCTGTAATGACCACAGATAGTAGGGAAGCCCTACAGAGGTAACTGCATAACCTCGCTTCTGAGGATTGGTCAAATCTTATCGTTATTTCCAGCGTAGAACCTTCACAACGTCCTAAAATATCAGTTGAAGGATATTCACTAAGTTTATGGTTGAATAGCTATTGCATACCTGAAGGAGAAAGGGTTATGACATGTGGCTGTGGCGTTGAATCCCCAATTTGGGTCTGTTTCCAAAAATACTAAAAATCTGCAATTGCCTAAATTCGCCAACGAAACGGAAACTTATTGTACCAGGAATTATAATCCCTCAATGGAGGATGATTTCAAAATCTTCAACTACAAAATTCCTGTACTCGCCAAAAGCCAGAAGTTCACAAAAAATCACTGAGTGTCAAATGTCTCAGAAAAATGACAGAATGCCCAAATCTCTAGGTACTGTCACCACAAGAGCCCTTCCTACCAATGTTGCCAACACAGATATTTTCCTACTCGATTAGGCCAAGTTGTGAATGAGTGTCATTGCTAACTAATCCTTGGATATATCTGTTAATACCTAATTTCATATTCAAAAACTAGTAATATACACCAATATTCCCGTAGGCGGAACTGACAGGTTCTAGTTGTCGTACAGCGACATCTACTGGAACTGAATTGCACTAACGGATTATCATATTGATTAAGTTGGTTTCACAGAGATCAGATGGCGCGACCTATTAAATGAAACAATAACGTCAATGAAATCAAATATCGATTTACAAAATATTCCAAATATTCCATTTCAGTTCAGAACGGTGCTATAAAAAATCAGTCGCAGTACTGAGTAAATGACTACTTGAGGTAATGTAAAGTTATGGCAACATAATCAACGCTGATTGATACAGTAAATATCGGACGAACTTAGTTTATCGAAATATCAATGTTACAAGATTTCTAACTTCTTGTAACATAGTTCTGTAACTTCTTCCTAATTTGTCTGGCGAAAGAGCATAGACAAGCGGAATTGAAATATTTTCATTTATACCGTGAATTGTATACAATTGCGCAAATAAATGAGGAACTGTCTTAAATGTTCCATCCATGAACCAATGGTTTGAATCTTCAAGGTCCTTAATGCAAAGATCCGTTGCAAATATTACAATTCTAGAATACGAATTCCCCGAGTCAGATTGTAGAAATGTATCCCCATTACTTGTTACTTTGTACGATTCGGAAAAAACAATATTTTGCCTTGAATGAATAATTCGAAGGATTTGGTCAATCAGGAACAACTAGGCTACAGGGAAACTGAAAACATCTTCAGCACCTCATCGAAATTCATTCCCATGATGATACAATAGCAAAAATTTGAAAATGATATTTGAAGTTAGTGAATACACATTTTTTATGTGTTATAGGAAATTGTGAACAAACTCTAACAAATTATTCCATAACAATTCATGACCATAATATTTCATTTTCAGGTGTGAAACATTCATTTCACTTTCATTAAATTTGTTTTGGAATATAATACGAAAGTACCTAACTGATCCTCAATTATTCCTAATAGTAATATTTAATTCGAATATTAAATTATAGGAAATAAAAAGTATTATATATGATCCTTTTAGATATTTTATCAAAATAACATAACCTAATCTTCGAATGACGTTACTACAATTTTTCCAAGGCGTTATATTGTAGAAAAAAAAATGAACCAATGAATTTCGAAAACATTTGTTGAACGAACCAAATGAACTATTGTTTCTTAGGCGTGCTACAGTTTGCCTCATGCCTTATGCCTCATCTGTTGTTTTATTTGGATGCTTCTATTGTTCGAACTATTTTTTCATCAACACAATCGTATCGTAATAGATTATTTTATTTAGTTTCAAATGTGCTCTTTGTATGTATGCATCCACAGTTCGAACTACTTAGTTTACACTATTTTTGTAATCAAAAATATATAATCTGATTATATTTTCGATGAGATCTTGTTTTTATGACAAAATAAACAACCTACATGTTTTGCTTACTTATTTATGCAATATACATGTAATAAATACCCGCTTTTCGTCCAGCAGCTATTACTCATTTTCAAATGCATTTTGAAACTGACAGTTACATTCTGCAACTAAATGTAAATCAAATCATTATTTTGAAAGATTCAGATAGTATATTACATTATTAGTGCGGAAAATCACTCCTGCTCGAGTATTTTTTAATGGTATTTCTTTATTTAACATCGACCTAAGTAATGTAAACTATTTTCCCTACGACCATTCCTTTTATTGAACAATATGTTAATATCAGATCGTGTATATTGAGTTGCCCGACTAATCTTGCTCTTCACTCTGATTTCCCATCTCAAATAGAGGTGGTTCATATTAAAACCAACTACTGAAATAAATATAAATTAACAGTTTTAAGCTTTCGTTGCAAAATAGCTAAATTTTGTTTTAATATGGAAATACTAGAAATATCATAATTAAATTAATGTTAATCATGTGGTCGTAGGAAAAGAATATATAAAATAGGACCTTCTCGATTACAAAAACAGGATATTAGAAGCATCTGCGCAATATCATTATAAGCACGCCAACATATTAGGTGTTTTCTGGCGCTCATGTATTTGAAACGTATTCGTCTGTCTTCTTCTCTCTCAATCACGCCTAGCAGGGGTAGTAAGAGAGAGATGGAGCGACGAATTCGTTTTAAATACAAGAGCGCCAGAAAACGCCCATTATTTAGGCGTGCTTTGGCACATTTGAATCTACTTTTATTTCGCCAGCCTCGATCAGCCCAGAAGAAGAACTGAAAATATCTATATATTATATATTTTTCAAAGGAATATAGTGATTATGATTTTAGTGGATATTCATTTTTGATATGCGCTCTTTCTATATCTGGCACAGCCTCTAAGACAACAAATCGTTGACATTTAGTTGTGAATCGCGTTAAAGATCTGATCGAATAGAGTTCTGGGAGAAATTTCAAGTAATATGAATGATTCATTGATTAATTATTCCCGAATAAAATTCACTATTTTCAGTTATGAATTGAATTATTGAAAATGTTCCTGGAATGATTTTAGACATTCCAAAATTGGTTTTTGTATATGCCACTGAATTGTGCATTATGTGCATTCTGATTGAGCATTTTTGTTAACCATTTCATTTTCATTATATTTGGCAACACCAAGCTGAAAATTGTTAACTTTCATTATGTTTGCCAACACCAAGATGAAAATAGGAATACTGTTCAATTCATGATTGTGAGAAACCGAATAATACATGAGGCATACTTGAGGCATTTTTTGTTAGGCATTTTTGTTGAGGCATTTTTTGTTGATGTATTTTTTGTTGATGTATTTATGTGATGTTTTTTGAATCACAATATTTAAATCAATGACTTTTATATGTATAGCTCGAAAGTGTATATTCGGTATCATCTTTAGATTTCGTGAACATGTATTCTAAATCAGTGGTGTTGAATTTATTTATTCAGCTTTGACAATCAACTAAAAAAATTCAGTTGTGCTGTTTCTCAAAAATCAAGAATGAAGTCATAATTTAGCTATATTTGCAAGTATGTTATGCAAATTTGATTTCTTCATTATATTCAGTTCTTTTATAGTTCCTTTATATTCCACTTACCACCACATTTTTGGAATATTTCAATACATTTTTGGGAACGGTTCCAACTTTTCGGTACTGAATATTTTCAACAGATGACTTCTCATCTTGTCGGTATCATATTTAACGGCTTCTCTGAGTTCCAGTTTGAAATAAAGTGCTACAGCATTCGCAATATAAAATATTCCCCCATCAGTGTTATTACTCTGCCGTTGAACTTCGTGTAGAATGTATGGTGGATTGAACGGATACAACTTATCCAGATATTTCTGAAAACTGGAATCCTCGCCAATGAATCCAGGATTCAGGCTATCATAAATGTTGACTGCTTCTCCGTTATAGTGCGTACATATCCAATGGCCTAAAACATGAGAATCAACTTAATATCCGAACAATATTTGGATATTGTTCTAAAATTGTTCGTTTTCGTTAACCAGCTGACGAACGTCAACCCTTAGAAGTCGAAACTTGTGCGAGCAATGGATCAATATGATGAGTATCTTGTGGAATCGCCTGCACTTTGGATAATTCTGACGTTTGCCAATAAGTAACGTTTTGAAAATGATACTCACGTTCATTGATTTCATTTTCATTTTTAGAAAAATTACATAAAATCTCGTTGAATCTATTAATAACATCGTGTGAGAAAACACGATTTTCAGATTCAATTTCTTTTGTGTATTTATCTCCCAATTTAGATTTCTCATTGGAATCACTAATATCATGTGAGAGAATACGATTTTCATATTTCATTTCTTTTCTATAAATTTTATAGCCTAATTCGAATGCGCTATTCGAATAACTGGCATCGAGCGAAACTTCATTAATTTCATTATCCCTTATTTCAATAGGAGAAAAATCATCCTGAGTTAAAGTACGATCTACTAGAGAATAATTATTCGCTGGAAAAAGTTCCAAGACATTTGTACTGAGAATTTCCCACAGATGATTTCGCATCAGTGATGTGTTATACCGAACCTTTGCGGGATCTTCTTTGAAATAAATCGTTACAGCATTAGCGATTGCGATTAAACCACAAATCGTATAGTTGGGTTGCTGTTGTACGTTATGGAATACATAATTTGATTTGAACGGATATAACTTTTTCAAATATTTTTTGATGGAATCATGAGTAATTGTACCATAGTTTAAGCTATCATAAATATGTACTTCCTCACCATCGTAATAGGTACAAATCCAATGTCCAACAGAACCAGTTTGACCGCCATATAGAATTTGCATATGATGAGAGCCGAGCACAATTTCGTTAATTCGATTCAATAAATCTATTGATTGCCAATATAGCACATCTTGCGGATAAAATTCGTGTTCGTTAATAGTATGTTCTTGCCTGGAGAATTCACTAAGAACTTCGTGAAATCTATTTATGACTTGATCCCCCAAATAAGCATCGGAAGTTTTGATTTCGTTTTTATCCTGTTGATCTAACTTGAACATCATATTTTCGTGACTGATAATGCTCGAAAAACTGTCGATCAATAGAACGGTTTTTGTACTTATCAACTTTCTTGTTGTAACTATTTTTGTATCAGCAGGAATATCATCCACGTCATCAACATCACTAATAGGAGAAGACGGGGTCAAAACACTGCTGTCTGGCATACGTCAGTAAAGCGAATCTGCTATCGCTTTATGATGACTGAAAACGGTTTCGTGTTTGCGATACATTTGTCGAAATTACTAAAACACCAATCAATGTGTTTATCTGAAATCTCCAAGGATTACCGTTTCTTCATTACTATTTTCGTTAATGAATCTTTCTAGTAAATTTCGAGTTGCGGATAATTTTTGAGGATAATTCGGAGGAATATAAAATACTCCAATGAGAGTACCTTTGAAAGTAAACGAAATGAATTGAATACTATATTTTTTTTAGATTCCTCGAATTTCGATTTCACAGTAATATCGTGTGAAATTGCATTTTTACAATAACAACTTATTCCAAAACCTTTATTGGACAACTAGGTGGTGAAATTCTAGCGAAATTTATAAAACCATCGATAGCGACGTTATCTTTATCATAATTCCATGTTTCTACCAACAATAATATATCAGAGTTGAAGAATTATGGATTACTGATAATTAGAGTTTTGTGACAATTGAAACCTTCTACGTTGTGATAGGTTATAACATACTCACCTTGTCCTTTCGCAAACTGTTTGGAATATTTCGATTTCAAAGTTTTAGTTTCTCTGAGTGCTTTCAATTCTTTGTCAGCCAAATCGTGTATATCAGGTTTTTTTGGCGGAACAAACCTACCGTAAATTTACAAACCATTCAAAGAAGTTGCCCTGCTACAAGCAACGTAAAGAAAACTTTTTGAAATGTTTGCTTCGATATGTACGGCTACTTGATTGTATGTTGCACCCTGTGACTTGTGAATAGTGACGGCTTCTGCCGGAACAATAGCGAATTGTTTACGTTCAACGAAAACATTACCTTCTTTTCGCATTTTAATAGCTTTAGCACATCTCTCTAGCGGCGTCCATTTTTCAGAAAATTTCATAGCTCGAATAATATCGGCATTTTCTTTCCTCGCCATTTTGCCGCTGTTTTCATCGATAAATTCAATCCATATTCTGGACGGAACATTCGATGCATCTTTTTCCACGTGGCGTAAAAAGCACGCAGCACCGTTTACGATACCGTCTTGCGTATTCAAATTGACGGTTACCATGTACTTTGCGTCAATTTGTAATCGTAAGGTGACAGCTAAACCGAAACTATCGGTTTTTTTAGTCTTTAACTACAATAGAGCTTCGGAATATGAAGTCTCTGTAGTATATTCAGATAAACGTTTTTCATTGAGAATGTCTACCGATTTATTACTTTCAAACAGATGAGTAGCTGTTGTAGGTACGATTATCGAATCGTTGATTATTTCTCTCGATTTGATCAATTCGATATCTTTCGGTGTCATTTCCCCTATCGCCATATTATTCAAAGCGTTAGTCTGCCTCATAATTTCGGTAAGTTCAATATATTTGAATTCATCCCATAAATATGACCCACATATAACGTTATAGCAGTTTCCTTGATAGGGAGAAAATATCCACTTATCAGCTACGGGAGGAAGTTGTCTGATATCTCCGAATAAAATAACTGATATTCCTCCAAAATTTTCTTTGTTTTTGAAAATCTGTTTCAAACGTTGGTCTATATTGTGGAACATTTTAGAACCGACCAGAGAAAATTCATCGATTATTATCTCAACAACGATTGCTGAATGGCAGTTATGAGTCTCGATTTTCCAACTCCTGCACCACCACACACTACTTGATTTATCACTTTGCCACTAATGACGTTATCCAATACGTGATTCAAAAATTCGTATTGCTTCGAATTCAAACTTGCAATCAATTCCAAGTATATTTTTTCGTCGATTTCTAACGGCGTTTGAAAAGTCGTTGGTTTCGATGGTTTTTTTAACTTACACTTAGTCCCATCTAAACAATCTAAAGTATTGAAATTGGGATCTTTCAATGCATAAGGAATATATTCCTCGTCGACATCATCGTCATTGGTATTCGGATACAAACGATTAGTCTGTTCTTCTGCTAATTTTAAAGCTCCATCAAAAAGTTCTTCGTTTACCTTATCGAATTTTGAACGGTTTTCTTTGATGCTTTCAACGTTGGCTTGATAAAGTCGAACTTGATCGACATTCTCCAATTCTGCGACTTCATTTCGCCAAGACTTGTACAACATCAGTTGTTCTCTGTAAAAATTGACGGGGTCTCGCAAAAGACCGTATCGAGCAAAATTAATAATACTGGGATTCTGTTTCTTGGACAGAAAACCGCTACCGTCTTTGAGAGTCAGCTGATTCGTTACTTTCTTCGTTTCCTTCGAAAAAACGTAATACGCGGCAAATTCCGCGAGACAAATGTTCTCCAAAGAGTCTGGTCTTTGAATGTAATGTTCGATTACACCCGATCGGAAAATATCCGAATCGTCACTCTCCATGGCAGTTAATTCTTTGTTTTGTTTTAACATTCTTGCTCGATCACAATACGGCTTCGTATTGATATTAACGTAGGAAGCGCTCGCTTCGGATAAATGCATCTGCAATATATTATAGCAGCTTCTTGAGCGGATACTTCGCTGGCATTCAAAAATATGTGGCCAAGTTTTTTCAACTGTTCTTTTACAGTCAAATTTCCCTGCTTTATTTCATACATGCCCAAGTAGCACAAACATATTAGACCAATATTGGTTCAATATTAGGGGGTGATCAACCTTATATTGTAGATATCATATTGGCCACAAAAAAAATGTGAACTATATTGGTACAATATTGTTAATGATATATCGACGAAAAAGGAATATTTGATTGATGTCACTCAATAATTTTTTTTATAATATTTGGGATTACTCATATCTTTTTTATCGCATTTTCAACTTGAAAATTTCACACATCACATTAACTAACCGATTACTAACCTGGAAAAAACTCTGGCTGCTGCGGGGCTTGAACTCACGACCTTCAGAATAGAAATTATTTTGTCGACCACTATACACTCTACGGCACGGAGTGACTTGTTTTTAAGAAGGAGTTGAGTGGTATAGATGTGGTGACTTCAAGTTAGTTATGTTCGAGACAACATTGAAATGTCAGAAACTCAAGTAACAATGAATTATATTCGAAAATACACTGAAGGATCTGTCTTATGTGATGGCGATTTGGAATATCAAAATTGCTGTTCCGAATGTTCTGGACGTAATTTTATGGTATTGAAATCCACCACATGACGATATTTCAATTTTTCCAAATTTTGTAAGGAAAAATTCGTGATGAATATTGTGTTACCGATATTGATATATGTTTGAACTCATTAAGTGATTACTTTCAAAATCTCGATACCCCATTTCAGGTTGTGATTCTAAAATGACTATTCAAATATTTCCATTTTGATGTTGAAACAATATTCAAGCAATATCAGAATTCGCATATCGATATTGCAGTATCATGCCAATATGCCACCTAATGTGATAATACAATATTTTAATCTACGCTCCCAAACAATGTCGAATATACATTAGATTTCGATGTTGAAAATTGAGTATATACAAAATATGCAGACAATATTGAAATATCTATGTTGTTAAACTTATATTATTTATTATCACCTGATATGGTAATTCTGATATAAGTAATGAGTTATCAAACCCATATATTATCAATTTTGAACTTTACAGTTGAAATTTATTGTCAATATTGAGCCAATATTTATAATGAGATATCGTTTTCTCAATATTGATTAATATTAGTTCAACATCAATTTCTCACTTACGATGTATCTTTATTGAACCAATCTGAAGTCGGGGTTCAGCCAATATGATGTGCTACTTGGGTGGCGTCTCTCATGAGTTTAGACACTTCCCTTTCAGGTTTATTTATATAATTTACAATGTAATTTACACATGAAAACGGATCGAGCACGTATTGAATGTCCATATTAGCCTTTTGCTTACTTGAAATGTCATCATTAAAGGCATTTACGAAACAGTCTTCAACTTTACGTTTCAATATTAAAGTGGGCTTTTTGATGACGTTCCTCAGAAATTCCCTGTACTCCTCAGTATTGGAATTGAATTTGATAAAAAAATCTGAGAAAGATATATCTTCTTTATTAGAATTAAAAAAAGTCGTTATATCTGCGAGTAAATTTTTGAATCGGACTTGTTTCTCGATTGTCAATTTCATGTTGTTCTGTTCCAAAACTAACGTAATGTCAGATGGAAAGAACGGAATATTGTAACGACAAACCGCTACATCTTTCACCATCTTTTTGCAAGATTTCGAATGATGATGGAGTTGATAATTGATCACATCTTGAACAGCCTCGTTATCTCCGTCGCAAGTGATATATTCATCGATGAAGGCGGCCACTTCCCTTTTCGAATCGATGCTAGAAGCATTATAACTTGGATCATTTTGTAACCAAAATACGTGTACATGAGGAGATCCTCTATGCTGAAATTCCACTCTATAGCAATATAGTCTAGTCTAAATTTCAAAAAATCGAAATTTAACAAGCATTTCGTATTACTTTTGGGCAAAAGGCCTTTCCCCCCTATTTCGACTCTGCTGAATCCGAATCTGCCGGTTGCCCAACCGAAATCCCAACCGGAAGTGGGATATTCGAGATGGCGGCCAAGATGGCGCCCAAACCCGAAATCGGCGCTGTGAAGCCCCCCTTTGACTTAGAAATGCGACCAAAATGTGCAACTTCCTGTTTTTGAGCATGGGGAATTCAAAAATACACTTTAAAAAAATAAAGGTTAGGATTTTTCTAAGATGGCGGCCACAATGGTACTATCGCAGTTTTATTTGCATTTGGCGTAAAAAGGAGTGTGACAGGTCTTCAAACATGTTATTTTTCAAGAGGATTTCAAAAATTCACTCTAAAACAACATTTAAACTATACTTTTAATTTTAAGTACAAAATAGATGACAATAGTTGGTGAAAATCTTACAGGAACCTACAAGAAGAACACTAGGGACCATGTCCAGAGTTGAGACAGTTACCTTCACAGGGTGTACATAATTTGATGCACGGTACATTTGCTCTCCTACATCTACGAGTGTTTGTATTGCAAAGGCCCTTAAAGTGGCAAACAATGACTTCAGGGCAGGTCTTCGGTATGGGGTCCAGCGTCATTAATTTTGGAACCAGTTGATCTCCATCAAGGGTCCAGCCGCAATCTTCAACTGGTGGCAGTGATGGTGTGGGCATGTGGGCATTCTCCTATATAAAAACCTATAATTAGAAATACATAAGGAACCGTCGTTCATGTGAATATTCAGTCCAACTTACCTGGTAGTGGCATCTTCTGATGTGAAGCTGAAGTGCATCTGTTGTAGGAGGGAGCGACTCTGGCTTTTTTACAGAACCAAATAAAATGCTTCGGGCTTCATCTGTACTCGCAACGCCAGGATCAACCTGCGTAGAAAATAAAATTGTTTGTAGAATTATTTAATGAGATGAAGGAAACAAATTTAAACAATTTTTGACGTACCTTATACAAATTGACGACGAAGGACTCTACGTTCTTGAGAACGTTCTCACGTAGGGGCGAACATCCAAGTCCGCTCAGAAGTTTAAGAAGTTTACAGTTTTCGTCGCTGAAAAACTTCCAGGCGCCTGTCTTTGTTATGGATGCGAGTTTTGACGTCGAATCACAACCAGTGATTGCATGGAAAGCTACCAGATGCGTGACTTGTTCAGGCGACAGCTTCTTGCAAATGTCATGGACTGGAATGTACTTTATATCCCGCGCAGTGCCACTCATGACCCACAGATGTGAGCACTTAATTTTATCAAAGTGGTGAGTAAGAAGGAGCACAACATCAGTGTCTCTGGTCATCACAACAATACTTTTGTGCTGTCAACAGCATGAAGAATCATACGGGTATCAGCTTCCTCGTGTGACGCCCTCAGCAAATCAACATTGCGAGTTGGATCAGTAGACTGAGCGTGTGACATATCCTTGAATCCTCCTGAGAGCACCACCTCAAAATCACGAAAGTCATATTCCAGTATTCTTTCGGACAAAAACCTACATAAATCAGCCTTGTTCTCTGAAAGGAACGGCACGTTAGAATCAGTGATTTCCCTTCGCACTGGAGCGAAACCCTTGGCTCTTTCCTTTCTTGTTCCACCTTTTATAGATTGAGACAAGTACCGGTCAAACACAACGTGAACTTCACTGTACTTAAATCCATGACTCAAAATCCTTTTTATAAAGCAGTCGGCGTAGTCACCGAATGTCTCGGCTTGAAGCGGACGGCCCAAAGACAAGACAAAGGCCATTCCATCAATTATGAGAATTGACTCGGATTTTTTGTTTACAGGTAGTAGTTTTGGGCACTCTATTCCCTTGACAATTTCTTTTACTAGTGAAGCCCATTTACTGAAGCTAATGATACAGGAACCTTGCAAAGTTCATGCTTTAGAATTTTTTTTAGATCAATTTTTCTTCCTGCATCATATGCGGCAATCAATACTCGCATAAAGTCTCTGTCAGTAGTTAAAATTTGAGTTCTATTAGATTCTTGAGAACTCTTCTCCTTGTAGAGATCACTTAAAGTGAGTGCATTTTTATGTAATGTAGAATGGTAACTAACAGCATTTTTTCCGCTTTCTTCATTCTTGACAAGTCTCTGACGAACAAAGTCTTGAACCAACTCCACCCCACGGTGTTTTGCTGTCAGAAGAGCTTCAGAAATTTTTGTTGTGGCTATATCCTCAGTGGCTATATTGCTCACTACTGTGCAAGATGCATTCACTGCTCCAAGGTTGTAAGTTTCCATCACCTGCAAAATGGAGTTATCATCACGGAGGTCCCTGGCACGTCTGGCTCTTGTTTCTTCTTTAGGAGAGTTCGTATTTTGGACCTTTGTGAACAAATTATACGTTTGCTTCGATATCTCACTTCTCCAGTGAAGAGAGAGTGCCCAGCGCTGAAGTGTTCTGACGTCTTGTGTTATGCCAAGAATGCCACCAGTCGCACTTTTACAGGCACCAACAACCCATTCCTGAGCATGATCTGGATCAACTTGAGAAAATTGTTTTTTTGTTCTTAGCACAGCAAAGTCACCAGATCGAAACGCAGCTTCAACTTCAGGTGGCAACTGATTCATGTCGGCAATGTAGACCGAGAGAGACTTCAAGTAATTTCCATGATCATACAAAGCTATGTAAGGGAGCATGTCCGAAAGAGCACCACGGTAGCTTTCCCAATCCCCACTCCGAATTCCTCTGGTAAACATAAGTAGAGTCAAGACCATGTCAATGTATGTCCACCAAAGACTGAAAGTTTTGTTCCCCATCGCATTTTTCCTGCAAGAAAGTTGACAAATATTTAAGTGCAATGGGGGAACTGAGATATTCTCGAAGTTTGTCAACATTGCCTACTTTTGTGGACAAGTTTTCTGCTTCCGGGAAGTCCTGCTCGTCAAGAAAATTCAGGAACTGTGGGTGCAAGTGCCTCCAAAAGGCTTGCAATGTAAGCTTATGGGCTCGCATTCCCTTTCTATAAGCTTTTCCTTCGAGCACTTCGTTTGCTGAGCCTTCCGCCATTAAATCACTAGCCACCCACAAGTTACCCAGGCCACTGGCCGACATATGCTTTCCTATCACCTGCATAAAATTGAGAGCTATGTGAAGTCCACCCATTCGTAGAAGAACACGATTTTGGAAGATCTCTGACGCCCAACGGAGCTCAGCATGTTTACAATACACTGCTTGATCAGCTGTAATGACGACATGTTTCTTGCCAAGTTTGTCTGCCATTGCAATAGATCGTAAAAGAACACACTGCAACGTTTCGAACTCGTGCGCAGGGTTCAAAATTAGGGGTAGAAAACCCATGGCTGAAACCTCAAAGTCAGTCCTAGTTTCTTTTCTGTTAAATTCTGTCCATCCATTTTTTTCTTCACTCTCAGATCTTGCAACAACAAAAGTTAAGTCCTCTACTTTTGAATCCAGCACTGACTTTGGCATTCCCTCAAAATTGAATGGATTTGAAGCAGTATACCACAATTCATCTATTGGCTCAGCAAAGTGAGGTTCTTGCTTGTCAAAATATGGAACTACAGGCAACTCATTTATTTCTTTGGGGATTTTGAGAGTGGTTTCTTTTGCAAGAGTGACTTCAGCGAGACACTGCGAAGTATCAGCACCTTTCCTCTGAAATGCAACCATTTGGGTCGCATGAAAAGTTTTTTTTCCATCAAGAGTATCAGTCGGAATGTCAATGTTGTCGGCAGTTACATGAAGAGTAGGATCGGAATCGTCCAAAGTGGAGGAAGGTTTAAAGTTCATCGGAACAACAGCTCCTGTTTTTTTATCAAAACTTTTCAAGGACAATTTTGCCAGGCTGCAATCGGCCTGCGAAACGTTAGAGTAGGACATACAATGTCCTGCCGCGTGCAATAAATTAACCAGATTTTTGCTTCTTGTAGCTTGATGGACTGTAAGAGCAAGACCTATATGTTTGGGGGTTAATTTTTTCCCCTTGCTCACAGCATACACTATATCCTGTGATATAGATACTCCAGGATTACTGGTTGAAATTTGAATCTGCTCCTTAAATTCATCCTCATCACTGTCAGAATCACTGTCAAGGGCGTCATCAGGGTCACTACACAAATCGTCCAAAACTTCTGCTCCCATCAACAGGACATTCATAAACAGATGCAAAGAGTCCGGCACTACATTTGTACAGGCTTCTTTTGAAATTTCTAAACTAGATTGACCTGACCATGATAATAGCTCGCCCCTTATTTTTAGAGCAGCATGCACTACTGTTTGGAATTCACTGTCCTGTTCTGGTTTAAAACTAGGCATTTGTTTAACGGCTTCATCATAAAAGTCATCAGCAGCAAGTTTCATGCCCCTGCCTACTGGAATCAATAGCATCTGCCGTTCACTGACGCCGCGGTTAAGAGGCTGGAAAAACTGGAAAACATCCCCCACCTTTTCTTCCAGCTTACTTTTGAATGTTGAACGTCTTGATTGGAAAGAGAGGGGAACCACAACGTCAATACTGCTTCCTATTTCCTTGTACCTTCTCCATACATCATCTAATGTCAAGACCTGAAAGAAAAAAATTGCCACACATTACAATTAATTATGATAATAAAAATCATTTTTTATTATTAGTATTATTTATATTATTACCTGATCGAGGAAGGCAGCTACTGTCAGTTTTTTGCAAATTTGGATAAAAGGCAGAGATTCCTTTAGACCACCTGCCTCAGTAGCTTTCCAACTTTCTTTTAGCTTCTGGTGACTTAACAAACAGGAACTGTGATATTTCCCCTCTGCAGCAATCAAATCTCCTACTGCACTAACGCTGACGTGCAACTTGAAGTCGAAATTAGATAGCTCCAAAACTTTCTTATTCATGTTTGTTGACATTATGAGTTTCAATGGTTCCTTTCCCTTTTCCTTCTGACAAAACAAGCACTTATTCAGTTTTGCCTGTTTTTGAGCGAGTAATGAGGTTGCATTTTGCCCTTTTATTGCCATCTTTCTCTTTGGTTTTGTCATTTTTCGCCTTCAGCTTTTTAATTTTATCAGCAGAAGTAAATGACGCATAATAGCTTTTATGATATTGCCATTCAAAGTCCTCACTAACCAATTTCAAGATGCGTATGATTGCCCGACTGTAGTGGCTGTCAAATGCATCTTGTCGTTCTTTTGCACATGCCAGCAATTGCAGTCTACCATTCTCTCCAACCTTTGACAGAACCTGCTTCGGACTCTGCTTTTGGCATATCAAACACAGGCTGCGATTGACAGAGCCACTGTCATATCTGTTCTCTTCCATATTAATACGAAGCCTAAGAAAGTAGAAACGTGTTAAGGAGAGAAAAAGCAGTACCACATCCAAAAAACACCGGTTATTCCCCCGAGTTGTAAACAAATACTTTCGACACTGAATGAATGCGATTTATCAAACACTTAATATTGTTGTATAGTATCAACCAAAATGAACTTCAATCATTCACAAACTAAATGACACAGCACTTCTCGTACAAGGCCTACGCGGACGGGTTGCGACGGGCTAGCAGGCCGAGGGGGAGGCCGGGCCAGTCCAGCCAGCTGGACTCGAACGCAGTGTTGCCACATGTCGCAGTTTTGCCAACTCTTACCACTACAATGATGTTTAATGAAAAATAGTGCCGTTGGCATTTTTATACAGCAAACGTACATTTCTACAGTATTAGTGATAAAAATTACGGCATCATCGCAAACACAAACAAAAATGTTTTTTTTAAACAATTTTGATTTTAAAAAACTTGAAAAGTGTTTTTTAAAGTGTATTTTCGAATTCCCCATGCTCAAAAACAGGAAGTTGCACATTTTGGTCGCATTTCTAAGTCAAAGGGGGGCTTCACAGCGCCGATTTCGGGTTTGGGCGCCATCTTGGCCGCCATCTCGAATATCTCATTTCCGGTTGGGATTTCGGTTGGGCAACCGGCAGATTCGGATTCAGCATGGTCAAAATAAGGGGGAAAGGCCTTTTGCCCAAAAGTAATACGAAATGCTTCTAAAAGTTTTACAGAGGCCCTTTTTTGAAATTTTGACTAGACTAATAATGGATGATGGGATTATTTTTGAAAGGACTTTCTTCACTTTTCATAGGCTTCAATAATACAAGGAAACGATTATCAAAGTACCTAGCACAAGTTATTGGGTCGTTCCTCAAGAGTCTCGTCTTTTCATTATAACTCATTGAATTAGCTTCGTTTTCGCTTATTATTTTGTTATCAATAACTTTACTCAATATTACCAACAATTCTGGCCATTTAGTTTCTGCAGCAGATATATTTATAAAAAGTGTCGGTATATTGAATTGACGAACCATCGCGAGTAATTTTCTTTTTTCCTTTTCCCAATGAGCTGGAGAAGTTCTGATTTCGCTGAGAAATCGATATCCTTCGTGAAAGTTGTGCGATGAAATCTTTGTTCGTCACTTGTCCAGCCGTGTACTTATCTTTACCCGCAAGTTTTTTACGAATTGCAATGGAAACCTTATCGATTACTGCAAGCATTTGGGTTTTCTTGAACATATATTATACAAAATCTGTTCTTACAAATCGTCGATCACAATGACTCGCTGGTAGTTTAGCTTTTTGAGCGTAGCTCAATTTATTTTTGAATTCTCTCGCATCACCACAGAATAGTGTTGGGAACGACAGTTCTTCCGCATGTTCATCGTACAATAAATGAATGGGTAACTGTCCCTCTCCAGGAGCGAAAGCGATATTCTCAATTTTCGTATTATCGAGGAGAGTTTGCTCTCCTGCGGGATTCAAATGAGCATTGGCATCTTCTCTTTCGAATTGATTTTCGAAGTCTCCATCATCGGAATCGACTTTATCCATGAATGCCATAATATTCGCTTCGAAACTGTCATCGCTATCGAAATCGATAGCATTATTCAATGCTTTCAATACATCATCTTGACTATTTTTTAATAGAAGATCAATTTGTGAACTCAAAAATTCTTCTGATATAGTTATTCCTTCGGGCTTATATAGAGATTGGTAGACCAAATATTCGAGAGCATTGAGAACTTTTTTTGGGCGAATAGTTTCGGTAATGTACGCATATTTATAAGACATTTTTCTCATAAAATTCAACTGAATCGTATGAGTGTCATCGACCTTTCTCGGCAGTTCTTTTACGGTCGTATTGATTTCGATGGGTACATTCACAACTTGTCCTCGAATACTGCATTGCTTTTCATAACCTAATCTTCTGATCTGCATGAAAGGTATTCGGGGAGAAACTAGTCTCTCTTCTAAAACTGTCATACCCTTTAGCTCAGGGGGTATATCGAAAACAATTTTATAATTCTGGTGACAGTATGTTGGTATTTCCCCTTTTCTAATGCCAGCAGCACACGTTGAACAAAACGTATCTTTATGCTGGTCATAAAACACTTGTTCGGCGTACGTCAGGCCAAACTTTTTCACTATTGGGTCTTTTAGAACTGTCACTGTAAGTCTCGGAAATATTAATCGCAAACAGCAATTGCATGTTTCTGTCGGTCCTTCCTTGGTCAACTTTTCAAATTCTGTAAGAGGCTTATCAAAATTTGTTTGATTTGATTCAATTGGCTGTTGGACCAACTCAACGGCTTTTTTCGATTGCTCGTTTAATCTAAGTCTCTTTGCAAGAGGCAGTTCAGAATTTTCTTGACTCGATTCAATTGACTGTTGGACCAACTCAACGGCTGTTTTCGATTGCTCGTTTAATTTAACTCTCTCTGCTAGAGGCATTTCAGAATGTTCTTGACTCGAATCAATTGGCTGTTGGACCAACTCAACTGCTCTTTTCGATTTCTCGTTAATTTTGTATCTCTCTGCAAGAGGCATTTCAGAATGTTCTTGACTCGAATCAATTGGCTGTTGGACCAACTCAACTGCTCTTTTCGATTTCTCGTTAATTTTGTATCTCTCTGCAAGAGGCATTTCAGAATGTTCTTGACTCGAATCAATTGGCTGTTGGGCCGACTCAACTCCCTGAGTTAGATGTTTTTCATCTCAATTCAGATTCGTGAAGTGATTGAGACCGATTTTCAATACTTTTTCTATATTTTTTATTTTTATTTGTCTATCTTTTTGTCCCTATTGTGACCTGAAAAGTTCGTCTTGCCTCAATGAAGCTATTCGATGTCGAGTGGCCTCTGTCTCTTGAGATCTATAACTCTCATTTTCCCTTAGCAGAACTTTCCGTTTTCGGTCAACGTCCTTCTCTTGAAATCTATAAATCTCATTATCTCGTAGGATGACTTGCCTTTGTCTATCAACTTTTTCTTGAGATCTGTAATTCTCATCATCTCTGAGGAGAGCTTTCCTTTGTCGATCAACTTCTTTTTCTTGAGATCTGTAAATCTCATCATCTCTGAGGAGAGCTTTCCCTTGTCAATCAACTTCTTTTTCTTGAGATCTGTAAATCTCATCATCTCTGAGGAGAGCTTTCCTTCGTCGATCAACTTCTTTTTCTTGAGATTTGTGATTCTCATCATCTCTGAGGAGAGCTTTCCTATGTCGGTCAGCTGCCTTTTCTTCAGATCTGTAATCCACATTTTCACGTTTCACTCGCTTTTTCTTTCGTTCTTCTGCCAAGAAGTCTGGATTCTTTCTCTTTTCAGCCATTCTCTTTTTTTCTTCATCTGTCCCCCCTATTTGGGAAATTTGTACCTGGGTAAGGTGCAAATTTTTGGCTCATTGTTCCTTTCAGAATTTTCTTCAAGTTCAATTTCATCTATTTCCTCAAAATTTTTATGAGTTTTATCTTTTTTATCATCCGTAGATGCATAATACTTCCGTAAAACCCTGTATACATTGGAAATGCATTTTGCCATTATAACTGAGATCACAAGACAAACAATAATGTATAAAACAGATATGTGCGTTACTTGATGACTCTTCACATTCTTCAATATTATTTCATTTTGTTTAGCCTTCAATGTATCAAGACTGTAACTAATACCACGTAATTTATTTATATGGTCATTATGAATGACTATTTGGTTCAAATTCGAATTATTTTCTGGTAAAATGATATCATCTGGAAGTGAAATTGTTATATTTGGAATAAATTGAAACGTTATATTGGAAGAGTAGTCACTTTTTGAACTCAAAATTGAAGAACTAGTATACACTGTACACCCTGGCATTATGTTCAAAATACCTATATGAGAAATGATGAAAGACTTTTTTAAATGTTTACATACTAAATTGATCACTTCCTCATTGGGACATACAAAAATCCAAGAATTAATTTCTGCAAGTTGTATAAATAAGGACTCAGTTGCATAAATCTTTTTTCGCAAGAATGCGGAATAAAATTGACAGGAATGAACAAATTTGGTTCACATGCTCCATGCAAATGAACTAAATTATAACTCAATATTAGAACTCAAATCGTCAATTTCGCCATATAATACTGAATTATTATATTGTTGAATTACTGATACAAAAACTGAAGTTTGTTCCTTAACAAGTTCGAAAATATGATTTTGATTATCATTCAACTTATTAATTTGCTCATCATAATATTCTGCATCTTCATCATCGAGGGTACCAAAAAGAAACTTGGATCCTCGTCCGATGAAGTTGAAAAGACCATTGGCGTTTCGTTTCGACTTCAACTTCACAGAATCACCTAACAATAATGACATTCTTTGATGCTGAAAAATCAAGACATTTAATTTAACATCAACAATTGGCAAACTTCTTTCACAAACTTTCTCAAAATTGTTATAGATTTCATCTTTTGGCATAACCTACTAACATCATCACCAAATAACTTAACTGTTTTATACTGCTTTTTATACGGGGATAAATCTAAATAGGTGAGTAATCTCCAACGATTGTTGTATAGCTGAAGTGTTCCTACCTGTTCGAAGAAAATTCCTGGACTTGAGTTTATCTCGGTTATATTGTATTCTTTATCGGACTGCACAGGCTTTCCAAGATATAGTGCGAGCAATCTGTAGAATTTTCATTCATTCATTGATTGATTTTTATTCTATGAAAAGTTTTAATCGATTATTATGAACTTTCACCCTTTTCTTTCCTATTAAAATTGTTGCATTTACGTCTGACTCGATGGAGACCATTTCATAAGGTCCCTTCCACAAGGGCAATAGTTTTTTACATTTTCCTTTAGGTGAACTTTCTTCCTTTAATAAAACCTTGTCACCAGATTTACTACATTCAATTTTTTATCGTAATATTTTTTATTATTTTCTTTCGCTGTCAACAAATTTTCGCGAGCTATCATTTGTGCATTTTGCATTCTCGATTTCAATTCGTAACTATAATCATCGTAATAATATAAAACTTCCGGATTTCTAGTTAAAGAAGTGGGTAAGGTAGCTTTATGTCCAAATAGAAGTTCGAAAGGTGTGTAATTCGTCGACATATTGTGGCTAGTATTATATGAAAACATAGCGTAAGGAATCCATGTATCCCAATTTTCTTGACCCCCTTCGATTAAATTTCTCAAATATTCTCCTCGAGTACGGTGACTTCTTTCCAGAGCGCCATTAGATTGTGGTCTGAAAGCACAAGTATTGATTGTCTATTTTCAACAGCTTGCACGTTTCTTTGAAAACTGAACTCATGAAATTGGCTCCCTGATCCGTCAGAATGATCTGGGGTGCCCCAAAAATGCACACAATATTTTCAACAAATGCCTGAGCAATTGTGTTTGCCTCTTGGTCTGGTATTGGAATAGCGCAAGAGAATTTAGATAGATCGCACTGAAACGTTAAGATATATTTATTATTTCTTTGCGTTAACGGCAAAGGGCCCACTACATCCAAGAAACATTTTTCAAAAGGTACTTGGGCAGTCGAGGTTATTTGCAGTGGCATTCGAGTTCGTTTAGAAATTTTATTTTTCTGGCAGAGTGAACATGACCTTACAAAGTTTTTAATATCATCGAACATATTTTTCCATGAATAATTTTGCCTAATTCTCTTGAATAGTTTAGAAATACCGATGTGTCCACCAAAACTAGAATTATGGTATTCGAGCAAAATTGTTTGAATTTCATCTTTTGTCAGTTCACGTTGAATTTTGTCAAGAAAAATATTAACAATCACACTTGTATTTTTAAAGATATATCTCAACATACTTCGCAAATATTCCATTTTCAAATGATAAAATTCTTTTTGTTTCGTAATATTAGTAACGAGAACCTTATTTATGTTTTTCTCTCGACAAAACATACTCACATTCACCAGAGCTTCGAAAAGATGTTCATAATTGCATCTTGAATTTTCGTCACCTGGTACATTAGCGAATACAATAAAATTATTCTTTGACTTGGCTATTTTTAATCCGCGCTGGCTATCTTCGTCGCAGTTGCATAAGCGCAGTTTGTGATTTTGTATCAAATTACTAACCAACGGTTCATTTGCGATAATGTTGTTATTGCGAATGAAGGTTACTATGACACTATTCTCAACTTTCTGTGTAAGCACACTCTCATCACTTTCCTGAATATTACTATTCATTATTATCGTTTTCTTAATGTCAGCTAAATACTTTTTGTAATCGAGCTTTGTTTCTGAACTACCTTGATCAGGACCGTCTTCTGAAATTGAGAAAATTGCTCTACTCAAAGCATCAGCATTTGAATTTTGAATTCCTGATTTATGAACGATATCGAAAGTGTACTCCTCCAATTTTAATCTAAATCTTAACAGACGACTCGAAGGATCAGTTACCTTGAAAATCCACGTTAAGGGCTTACAATCCGTTACTACCTTGAACCTAGTACCAAAAAGGTACGGTCTAAAGTGAGAAATTCCTCATACAATCGCTACCAACTCGTTTTCGGTTGCAGAGTAATTGATTTCTGCTTTCCTGAGGCTTCTCGAGGCGTAAGCTATAGGCAAATCCCGACTGATTTCGCCTTGTGATAAGATAGCGGAGATCCCGTAATGACTGGCATCTGTCGTTAAGACAAATTCTTTATCGAACTGTGGATACTGTAACACAGGAGGACTGATCAATCTTTCCTTAAGAATATTAAAAGATTCCGTGCACTGAGGCGTCCAACTGGAAAGAGCATCGTTTTTCAGTAAATTGGTCAATGGCATAGCAATACGAGCATACCCAGGAATGTATCGCCTATAGTAGCCTGTTAACCCTAAAAACTGTTCAATTTCCTTCATTGAGTTTGGTTTTGGAAAATTTTTAACACATTCAACCTTTGCCGGATCAGGCAGGGTTCCATTTTCCGTTATGACGTGACCCAAACATGTCAATTCACGTCTCAAAAACTGGCATTTTTCTGCTTGTAACTTCAAATTATATTCCCTAAATCTGACAAAAACCTCTCTCAATTTTGAATTGTGTTCTTTCAAATTCTGACCATAAATTACTACATCATCCAAATAAACGAATATCTTTATTCCTTGCAATCCCGTTAAAACTGTATTCAGTAATCTTTGAAAAGTTGCTGGACTTCCCTTTAATCCAAAAACCATACGGTTATAATCATAATGCCCAAACCGAGTGCTGAAAGCAGTTTTTTCCTTGTCGGCTTCATCCATTAGAATTTGATCATAACCGCTTGCCAAATCTAAGGTACTGAAAAATTTCGAATTTCCTAACTCATCTGAAATGGAAGTTATGTTTGGTAAAGGGTAGGCATCCCCTACTGTAATTTCATTCAACTTACGAAAATCTACTACAACGCGCCATTTTTTTATTACCTTTTGCATCCGGTTTCTTTGGTACGAGAAGTAATGGCGAATTATAAGGACTTTTAGAAGGCGAGATAATCTCGTCTTTCAACATTTGTTCGACCTGTCTCTCAATCTCAAGTTTTTGTTGATGCGGAAGCCGGTACTGTCGCGTATATACGGGATCAGAGTGAGTAGTTGAAATTTTATGAGTCACGGCATTCGTATATGTTAGGGAGTCACCTTCTAAGTGAAACAAATCGTTGAATTCCGTACAGATACCAAGGATGGATTCGCGTTCTTCATTTGACATATGATCGATTGTGATAATGGACTTAACTTTTTTTATACGCTCGTAATCCACTTCGGTTTGTTTCATGTGCAGTACTTCATAATTTTCTAGAGTTTCAGTTATCAAATTTATTTCCTCTAATTGAATATCACTTTCTGTGGAATTGAGAATACTAACATAGGCATAACTATCAACAGGTTTCATTAAACAATTACCTACATAAACCCCTTCAGTAATTTCTTGTTTCATACAAACTATTTCTTCATTTTTATCAACCTTTATTTTTATTATCACTTCACTTCTTGCTGGAATATTTATTCGATCATTGTTTTGATTCAACTGTAATGTGACAGCTTTATCATTTACTGAAAGATTCAAACTTAGTTTTTCCAAATCTAAATTAGCCTTAGACATCTTTAAAAAATCTTTTCCCAATATGCCATCAAAATTTTTCAAAGGAAAATCTTTCTTTACTATCTGAAAAGAATAATTCACGCTAATATCATTTCCGAAATTTATTTGTCCATGATGTACCCCTAAGGTTTCAACAGTTTGATCTGATATCCCATTTAAGTTAACTTTGAAATCATGATGAATGATAGCCTCATCAACTAAAGAAGTCACTTTTATCAAACTAATTTGAGAACCGGTGTCGACTAAAAATTTGCCTTGAGCACCGTTCATTGTAGGGATTTTTAGCATAACTGAATCTAGTTCAGTACATGAGTTATTAATAGTGAACAAATCAATTTCATTGGGATTACTATAATTATCATTTTCCGAAGCAGGGTAATTATTTACTTGTGAATTCGGGCATTGGAATGGCTCCCTGCAGTCGTTCCAAGCCCTAGCTCGTTTCCCGAGCTTGTACTAGGGTTGTCATTTGCAACTGGATTATTTGAGGTGTTATCTGTATTTTGGCCGTTTTTACGCCTCAATTTATAACAAATATTCAAAGAATGACCAGGTTTCTTGCAATATTTGCATATTACAGTTCCCTGAAAAACATTTACTGGTTCCCTCTTCACTTCTCTTCCTGAAAATCTCGGTGAATTCGATGATGCAGACGGTCTATTGAAGTAACAGTCTTCAGTTTTGTGATTATTTTTGTGGCAAACTTTACACTTGAATTTATTTGGTAAGAATTTTGGGTGAGGTTTAGAACGTAAGTTTCGTTCTTCCTCGACAGCAGCTTCAATCGCTGATGTCAGATCGTCGAATCGGCTTGCTTTTATAATGAGGCGAATACTTGAGTTCAATCCATCGACGAATGCTTTGAGGGCGGATTTTTTATTTAAATTATTTATTGCAACACGCGCTTCTTCTCCTTCGCTTGATACACAAGCGTCACTCAAATCAGATAATAACCGAATAACTCTATTAGAATACGACCTAACGTCTCCTGAGAAATTTTGCCTTATATTCAATAATTCGTTTTGTAATTGACCAATAGTTCTTTGTTCCAAAAATTCAGTTTGCAATTGTGCTCTTAGGTCTTCCCAATTTTCAAAAGAATTATATTTGACAATATTATATGCTTGTCCTGAAAGTTTTGATTTTATTATATTTATGAAAACTGGTTCGTCTCTAGCAAGATCAGCTTTTCCAATCTCTGAGTGAACAATATCGCAACATGTCAAAAACTTATGAAGCATACTCATTTTTAATCATTTAGAAAATCAGTTGTATTTGATTTTTGAGAAGATACGTTTCTGTTAATATCATAAACATCAGGCCAAACCTTGGACTTGTTGAATTCGATGTACGTTCGTTGAATCTTGTTAATTTATTTTTTGGAATATCAAAAATGAATTCTTTATATAGGACGAGTTCAATTTCTCTACTCTTTCTTACATATCTCGAACACCTCAAATTTTCGTGCCCGTCCAAAATATTATTCTTAAGATTTCCGAAATAATTTTCTACAAAAGTATTACTGATGTGACGTTCTATACTCTTCTTTCTCGGAATGATTCCCGTCCAAAGCGAACCAAACGGTGAATATCTTGTGAGAATTAGGTTCAGAAATTTGGCACTGAAATATTGATTAGTATGTATAGCTTTTTCGGGTGATGGGAATTTTTCAATGACTATCATTTCCTTCAATAATTCGTTGACATGTTTATAGAAAATACTTTTTTGTGCAGACCGATTGATTTGACATCAAATTTCCCAAAATCATTTTCAAAAAAAAATCTTTCACTTTTTGGCTCAAACTGTTCGAACATACTCCGTCCTGATCTTTTATGTTTACCAACTTTTCGAAATTGTAATCCGTGATATCGTTTCGTGTTGGATTCAGTAAAATCACGACAATGTACCGAAACCAATTTTCAATTTCGCAAAAATTGTCCATATTTTTCACACATGCCATTATATCTTTCGAAAACCCACGCACTTCAATGCCTACAAAAAATTCATTTATATCTTTGCTAAAGTTTTTGATAATATGAGCACACCACAAATGCACAATTATGAAATCCTTGTCCAGTTCAGTTTTTCCTAGCACGATATTGTAAGTTACTTCTAAATACTGTAATAATTCTAACCTGTTGCATGCTTGTATGATTGCATGAATATTAGCAAAACTGTTGTCGGTAACAACTGATCCAAAAAGAGGCCACTTATCACGTTTTTCACAAATGTCCTGAACTAATAAAACAGCGAAAATATTGATTTTGTATAATGAGTACCCGAGATCATTTCGAATACTGAAAATATTCGTCCTGTGCTAGTTGGAAAAACGGCGGAATATAAATAAACCCTTTTTGTTTTAGGAGTTGGTTTTCTTACTATACCACCAGTTGCATCAAAAAATATTACGGGCAATCTATTCGTTCCGCTCTAGTGCGAAACGTGGAACTGTTCCTCACTAAAAATTTTCACATTGAATGGCATGCATACTTGTTGCAAATACCCTGAATGTTCTTGCATTCTCAAAATATCAATGAAATAATTTTCATCCCTATCCCAATGTGATTCGGCTCTTGATTTGATTTTTCTAATGACACAATCGGACTTGATTTCTTAGAGATTGCCACGTATCAAAATTTCCTCTTTCGCATGAAGAACCGTTTTTCTTTTGTACTCTTTAGACCAAGGCTGCTCAACCTTTTTAACAGTAGGGCCAAACGGTGGATTCACCATCTTCATGACGGACCACTTACAATTCCTAAGTATTTCAATTATTCTCAGGATCGATATGCGCAATAAATCCCAATATTAAGAAATTAAATTATTGTTTATTAGGCAATAATACACATGAACAAGCAGAATGTATTATATGCTAAAATTTAGCAGCTAAATGAAATAAGAAAATTCAACATAAGGATGTATCTTCTCAAATGTAGAACTACAATAAGTCATTGCTGCAATTAATGTGATTTCTGCCATTGTTTGTCTTTTAATAATTTACTTATGTTAGGCGACAAATCCGATGTTGATAGCAACAACAAGTCATAAATATGTTGCTCAGTTAAGGATGTGCGGTATTTATTTTTTACATAATTAAGGTCTGAAAAAACCTTTTCACACACATATGTGGATCCAAAACTACTTAAAAACTGTAACGCCAGGTCAGTTATGGCTGGAAATTCTGCCTTTGGTACTAATTTCCAGAAATCTGCAAAATCTTCTGAAGAATTTTGTGCTTTCGAAGACAATTTGTTGGCAAAAAGGTTTTTTAACGTATCATGATTTTGCAGTTCAACGAGTTCCAACTGAATATTGGCCGGATAACCAACTATGTCCGCCAAACTTATTATAAACGGATTTATAAAAATTTGTATATTTTGTTTTTTGCTTTCAAAGTCTGAAAATCTCTTCTCAAACGACTGTGATAAGCATTGAATTTTGGATTGATATTTAGAATAATTAACAGAATCAATATTAAGCTCCTCTTTCAAATGTTTTAGTGTGGGGAAATGGTCAATATTTTCTGTAGCCAAATTAATTGAAAACAGATTTAATTTTGCTTTGAATCCGCTTATCAAATTAAACATAGTCGGAAGTGAACAGTCTTTACCTTGTAATTTGAGATTCAAAATATTGAGGTAATTCGTAACATCAACAAGAAATGCAAGGTCACTCAACCAGGATGTATTCTTCAGTAAATCGACATCAAATGGTAAAGCCCCTTTCTGTTCTGAAAATTGCAACACCTGTTCTCTCAAGTTGAAGAAATGTTTCAACATGCTGCCCCTTGAAAGCCATCGCACAGCACAATACAGTTGTAACTCTCCATATTCCCTGATTTCTTCTTCAAATAATAGTCTGAATTGACGTCTGTCAAGAGCTTTTGCACGTATGTAATTAATGCAACGTACTACTGGATTCATAATTTCATCCAACTCCATATCCTTTCCACACAACGCTTCCTGGTGAATAATGCAATGATACGAAAATAAGTTTCGACCTAAGAAATTCTGTAACAAAGCCACGCAACCATTTATTTTTCCAGTCATTGCCGGTGCACCATCAGTGCAAATGGATATCAATTTGTCCCATGATAAAGCCTTTTTTTCAATACATTCTTTAATTTTCAAAAATATGTCTTTTCCTTGGGTTGTGCTTTCCAGCTCACAGACTTCTAGTAAATCTTGCAATACATTCCAATTTTCGTCAACACACCGCACAAAAATAGCCAACTGAGATCTACTCGTTAAATCGCAAGTTTCATCTAACGCTAATGAGAAGTATTTGCACTTAGTTACGATTTCTTGAATCTGCTTATTAATGTCAACAGCCATTTCCTCCACCCGTCTCGTGACAGTGTGCCGTGAGAGTGAAACACTGTCCGCTTTAGTTTTGACATGTTTGTCATCACAATTTTGTGCAAAGATCGTTAAAGCCTCTTTAACAATTTCTCCGTCGGAAAATGATTTCTTCTTTTTGGCTAAGAGCAAAGAAATCTCGTAAGATGTTTTGACCATGGATTCAAGCTCGTCGTGCCTTTTAACGAAAATATTCTGTTGGTTAAATAGTTCCCGTTTCTTTTTCTTTAAAAAATCGTCTCTGATAGCACTACCAACAGGGTAGTCTTCTTCAAAATTATTATGATTTTGCTTATAATGCCTTTCTAAATTATATTTTTTTGCGATAGCTACTGTAGCGAAGCAAAGTAAACATGTAGGTTTACGTGCCTTGCTTTCAGTAAAACAATATTCATTTTCCCATTCATCATGAAAAACACGATAGTTCTCTGTTGATTTTGAAGTACTCGGTTTGCTGTGAGCCATACTGAAACAGACCACATTTTGTTTAAACTTTCAAAATAAGTAGGTACCTAAGTTGTATGTAAACATAAATAATGAATAACATACCTACCTTTGACAGCCAATGTAATCACGAAATTGACAAAATATATGGGCCAGTTACTCATCAATACAAACAACTTCACATTTAACAGTCAGTTAAACTATAGGTAACACGTACGCACTCAATCGTTTCTCGAACCATAATGACACGGTATTGCGCGGGCGGGGTCGAAGACTGTCCGTCGTGCGTAGTGTAGGTACCTACACTACGTTCCTTCGCGGCAGGCAATTTGGTGGGATTTTTGAGTTTGGTGCGTATTTCAAAACTTACTTGCGCGGGCCATTTAAAAATCTTTCGCGCGCCACACTGTGGCCCGTGGGCCTGGGGTTGAGCAGCCTTGCTTTAGACCCAAGGTCCAGGGTGAATCTGTTTCTTTTCCAAACTTACATTTTTATTGAACACTGGGTCTAAATAACAGCATATGGCTGAAAAAAAAAATATTTTTTTTTTTTTGAAAAAAATGAGGTATCTTATATGATACGTTGGGTCTAGAGCAGGGATGCACAGACTTATTAAGACTAGGGGCCACTCGGGCAAATTATGAACTGATGGCGGGCCGCCAGAAGTATAAGTAATTAGAGACAATATAGAATTGATAATAATGTATTAAAATTGAAAAAGAATTTATTAACTTGAAGCGTGGCACTGCATAGTGCTTACAATCTTTTTTATATTTGGCTCAAATTTACTTCTAGCAACCACTGAACTATATACATAACTGGAATGCCAATGCATATGAAAATTTTTACGCGTAATTTAACTTCGCGCAGGGTCGTTTCTGCTCATGCGCAGTGAGCATTCATCAGAAATTAATAAGTTACATGTAAACACGATACAGATCCGGCTCAATGTTATAATAATATAATAATAATAAGGTTTATTCACAGTAAACAACTAATAAGTACATACAAAAAGTTTCGATTAAAATTAGAATACAGTAATTCATTATATAAGATAAGAGGTGAATAAACACGGAAAAAACACAGAAGTAGCTGTGAAAGCTACTTGTTTATGTGTATATGGGGGGTGGTACCAAAATTAGTTCAGTTTGAGAGTACAAGTATCCGATATAAAATATCGAATCGAAGTAATAATTATTATAATTATAAAATCTGGAATTTGACATAATCGATAAAAAATGTAATATCTAACACCTAAGTATCCTTGTATAAAAACAACCACAATACTATTATTCACATTCAAGGTATTTTCTCAAATCAGTAATATTCAAAAGTCACAATCAGATTAATTAATTTTACATTTCTGGGGTAACGTCGTGTACTACCGGATAACATGTCATAAAAGACACAGATCCTTGTGAATTCTTCCTAAAACAACGGTAATAGCTGTAATTTACTCTCTTTTCTTTATGGTTTCGGCTTGAAAAAGGTGTTGATTATTGATCTATTACTGACAATCCACTTTTTAATTTTCTTTTTGAATAATTTATAAATAGGTATATTCTTAAGCTCATTCGGTAACAAACTATATATTCTCGGGGCGAGGTAATTTGCACTCCGTTGACCTATAGATTTTTCACTCCTGGGAAATAAAATTGCATCAGCTCTTCTGGTATTGTAAGAATGATCGTGAGGAGTGAGTTGGATCTTATTAGCTTCAACATAAAGTAAAATCTTATTAACAAATATTTGTCTCATATCTCTACATTGAGATTCATTATAAAGTGCGTCAGAAGGAAATGTCAGCTTCTTTCCAAACATGATTTTCAGAACCCATCTCTGCAAAACCTGTACTTGGTTCAAAAAGCAATCATTGACCCCGCCCCAGCCCAAAATCCCATAGGATAGTAAAGACTCTATCAAGGGAGAATAAACAGTTCTCAACTGGGTAATGTTCAAGAAATCCTTCAAGTATTTGAATTTGGATGAAAAATCTCTAATTTTTCCGGATATTTGTTTTGTTTGCATATTTCATTTCATATGTCGATCGACAACGATTCCTAAATACTTTATTTTGTCACCTTTGTGTATTTGAGAGTCTAGTCCTACATTCAAAGACCCAAGATCTGGTAAACCACATGAATATGAGGTGAAAGGTAAGTAAATTGTCTTCTCATAGTTCAATGTTAATTTGTTCCCTTTCAGCCAGTTTGATATGTTGGGAAAGTCGTTCTCTTTCAGTTCTTTCCAGGTTGGCGCTTTGTACACCACTGCAGTATCGTCAGCAGAGCTAATGATTTCACCACTGCTGTTAAGGAATAACATACTGTTTATGTATATACTGAAGAGAAGAGGTCCGAGGACAGTTCCCTGAGGTACTCCGAATGATACTGTTTTTGGTTCACTGATAATTCCATCAGTTTCAACTTTTTGTTCTCTACCCAATAAATAGCTTTCTAGAAGATTATAAATATTTTCTCTTATTCCATAACGTTTCAATTTATCGAGGAGTATTTTGTGACAGACAGTGTCAAAGGCTTTGGACAGGTCTAGAAAAATACTGAGAATAGGAATTTTTTTATTTAACGATTCATATATCATATTCGTCATTCTCAGAATAGCGTCCTCTGTAGATCTCCCCTCTCTAAAGCCATATTGACGATCTGACAAAATATTGAATTTGTTTAAAAGAGAGTATAATCTTTTCTTGATGATTTTTTCGATTATTTTCGACAAGTTAGAGATTAATGTAATGGGCCTCTAAACCTGCACCGGGTATAGATGAAATAGGAGGTCGTATTCTTGATGCCGCATCTAGTGTCATAAGCGTACCACTCTCATATCTCATAAACATATCCTTCATAGAAGGAACATATCCAAATAGTATGAAGATATCGAAGTCTATACCTATATATAAGAATAAAGGTTCAAGAAGTGAGATAACCAACTACAGAAACATATGCTTGCAGAGCCAAATCAGCAAACTATTCGAATCTTGCTACTATGTAGGGGCAGTAAATTTTTTTGAAAAATATAACATAATTCCTCCTAATCAGCATGGCTTTCGGAAAAATGAATCTACCTCATCCGCATTAAGTGAGTTAAGCACATTTATATATGATTCACTGAACAACAAATCATCTCCATTAACTATCTTTTTCGATTTGAGCAGGGCCTTTGATACTATCAATCATGCTCTTCTGGTAGAAAAATTGAATAGGTTGGGAATCCGTGGCAATGCTAACAAATGGATTGAATCATATTCAAGCGAAAGGAAACAGTTGGTTATTATTGACAATGCTAGATGTAGAGAGGTTCACGCTAAAACCGGCGTACCTCAGGGATCTATCCTGGGACCCCTGCTCTCCATACTATTTGTGAATGATCTAAATAAGTTTTGTACAATCCCAAACTTGAGGGTGGTTTACGCGGATGACACTAACTTTGGTATTAGTAGTGAATCAAAAGATAAAAGTATGATGTTGGTAAATTCCAGTGCAGAGGAGTTTCATCAATATTGTAAAAGCAATGGCCTAACAATAAATGAAAGCAAAACGGTTTTCATGACTTTTCTACTAAAAAATATATGTCCCAATTTTAACAGTTTATTAAAAGTGAACGGTCAATGTATTCAAGAAGTTGCCTCTACAAAATTTTTAGGAATTGTGCTAGACAATAAAATGACGTGGGAAAAACACATTGATATGGCAGTGGCTAAATTAAGCTCAGTATGTTTTGTCTTGAGACAGCTGAAAAATACTGTTTCATTAAATATTCTGAAAGTTGCATATTTTGGTCTTGTACAGTCAATACTGTCATATAGACTCATTTTCTGGGGTGCCTCGGCACATTTCGGAGGGGTGTTCACTATGCAAAAGAGAATTGTTAGGTGCATGGCGGGGATGCGGAATCGAGAACCTTGTAGAAACACCTTCATTAAGTTAGAAATAATGACATTGCCATCTCTTTACATATATCTCCTGATCGTCAATTTGATTTGTGATAACTCAATCAGAATTATGAGAAGTGACATTCATGACTATGACACTAGAAGTGGCAGTAAGCTCCGACAGTCCTTTTCCAGACTTGGAGTAGGACAGAATTCATACACCTACCAACAGGTGAAATTTTATAATAAATTTTTGGATATCTTTGGATATATAGAAAATAAATTAAAGAGAACATTAAGTGTATATCTTTTAAGAATGGCGTTTTACTCTACCGAGGAATTTTTAAACATGTAAATGTATTATGTGATGTAGTATTTTACCCTATAACGATACATATGTGAGTATGTATATATCTATGTATAAGTGTAATTTAAGATTGAATAGTGTAAGGACCTCAAACCTTATCTGATCTTTTTTTTGACTAGTCCAATAAGCTTTTGTATACGTTATATTTTGTAACATGTACAATAGTTTCAGATGATGAATAAATGATTGATTGATTGATTAATTAGCGACATATGATTTATTTCCACCTTTATATAGGGGTTTTATTATTCCGCTTTTAAGGATTCTAGGAAAACGCCCCGTATCGAAACATCTATTCACCAAAAATATTAGGGGCTTGGCGATCTCTAATGCTGTTTCTTTCAAAGTTTCTGCCCTCAGTTTGTCAGGTCCAGGAGATTATTTTGGTTTTAAAGTTTTTATTATTGAAATGATTTCATTCTCATTTGTTGGATGTAAGTACATGGTATTATCCAAAAACTCGATTCTGTCGGTATAATTGGGAATATTTGAGAATTTCTCAGCAAGCTTTCGTCCTACGTTACTATAGTAATCATTGAATCTGTCCGCAATATTTTTTTTATTGTTATTTGAATGCCATCTTCATTTTCAATAGCCTCTATTTTTGTTTTAGTTCTACCTTTCCCACAGAGATAATTTACACTTTCCCACAATGCTTTAGATGAGTTTTGATTTTTTTTAATCTGTTTAGGAAAGTAATCTTTTTTTGCCCATTTAGTTATTTTTTCAATCTTATTTTTATAATTCTCATATCTTTCTTTCAATTCTCCATTTTGGGGATATTTCAGAGATAATTTGTAGAGTTTATTTTTTTCGTTAATTGAATTCAGCAAATCTGAGGTCATCCATTTTTGTTTGAACTTGATTTTATTTTTCATTCCAACTTTTTTTGTATGAAACTCTGTATAATATCTCATTTTCTCAATGAATTTTGCTGCAATATTATCGACACTATTTTCTTGATAAAGATCATTCCAAGTTTCATATTGCAAAGAATTCCTCAATTTGTCGTAATCTAAAAATAATTTGAAGTTACTCTGTTCTCTTTCACTTGACTTGTTGGCTTCATTATGAAAAGTAAGTCCAATTGGATTATGATCTGTAATATTATATCTAAATATGAAATATTTCATTTCCATTTCTTTGCAGTTTGAGAAATTGAGAAATATATTATTTTTCGAAAAAATCTGTATGCCTCAATTTCACTTTGTTTGAGGTAAGCTGAAGCCGTCGTTTCAATGGGCATTATTCATGGCGTAGTCCTATAATTGAATTATTTTACGATAACTGAATTTTGCAGAGTATGCAACTAGATGTTTGAAGTCGTGTACTCGCAGTTGCCTACATTATAACACTTCTATTTGTCATGAAGATTTCGCGATTTGTCATGAAGATTTCGCGATTTGTGATCTCGATTTTTTCCAAGAATTGCAAGCGTACAGTATCTGAGGCAAACGATGATTGATTGATTTATATCTACAAAGTTATTTAATATTTTCCAATTTGGTAGTCGGTAATCACTTAAGCAACGTGCTCAAGAGTTGGAAGTTATTTTTAGTTGTTTATGAACCATCCTATAAAGATGAGATCGAAAATTGCTTCCCTCTGTAATACGATTTGATATCGACTATGAGTATTTCTTAATAAAAAACCACAAAGGGCGACTTACAAAACTTCCACCTACCAAATTTCATTAAAATACAAGAAAAATGATGCCCATAATATAACTCATTTGATAAAATGGCATGTATTTTTTCATCCCGTTTTTAGCAAAAAATACCTCAAGCTGACCCCAATACGCATGCAGAACTTTGGAAAATGTTAAATTATATAGGGAAGTGTAAAGAAATATGTGCCTAGAATACACTATACTTTCAGGTAGATAACAGAAAAATATACCAGAAATAAGAATCAAGAAAAACATATATTTATTTACTTTATAAAACAGGAAATATGGGATATTTCAAAACGTCCGACAACTTAACACAACAGCATATACATGAACTTCATCAGAACATCAAATTTAAAAAAATGAAAGAAATTAGATAGTATAGTATAGTATACATGTATAGTATGTAAAAAAGTATGATAATATTAATGTTTATGTTAACATTGAATTGAACTGGCCGATACTTGAAAATCCATATTCAATACTACTTCAATGTACAATCCTCACTACATATAGGTCTACAAAACCGCAACACTTGTTTTGCTATAAAATCGCTGTCTCAAGAAAGATAAATTATTCACCCATTTTCTATCAATAATGACGCTGGAAATCAATGACCAAAAATATACGAATCATAAAAATCAAAATGAGGATAAAATGAGATACAGAGATGCTGATGAATTCTTAATGTGAAATACACATTACTGCTGCTTATTGGTGAGAGAATATTACCATCCTACTCAATTTTTTTCTAGGAATTGTACCTTTCAACCTTTCATTTTGCTTTTTACCAATGAAATGGAACCTGATTTTAACATAAATTGCGGACAGCTGTTTTTATCAATCTTAACTTATGGCTATTCAATAAAGGATTGTCGAAAGTATGATTATCCAGATTTATAAATAATATCTCTTCATATAATTCGGAGCAGATTTTATTTATGAAAATATCGAAGAAATTGGGTCCTTTTGGCAACTGGTTGTCATTCATTTGCAAGAAAAATCGCAATTTTTTTTCGGAAAACAGACAAATTTTCACTAGTTCTGGAGATGGTTCAATGAGACCTCCTCGGTTTTTGCGATTTAGCAGCATGAAGTGCTCACCGTCTACACTTGAGTTTTGCAAATGCTCTACCTCTGTTAAACATTCAGGACATTTGATATTTTTTTGCTACAAAACCAGATATATATGTAACAACATTTTTACTCAACATACTGAGAGTAGGCAAATTTTCAAAGACATATTCAATGCTGTCTTCAATTATTACAGTCATATCAGAAACATCTAAGCTATATTTTTTGATAATAGAAATTTCGTCCGTTGTTATTTCTGCTCCAATTTTCTTTATGTTGCCAGATGTCGTTGTCAAAATAGATGTTTCATCTGAAATACAATTTCCATTTACAGCTTTTATATCATGTCTCAAAGCCAACCTTTTATATGTTGAGTGAAGTTCATAGGCAGTTGGAATGTTATTCCATCCATTCTTGGACCTGAAAATTGTTTAGAATACTGTAAAAATAAATCTTTTCTTAGTAGTTTTCTGGGTTTCCCCTCCCAAAATCTGAAAAAATAGAAGTGCAGACTTTCATCCACCACGACAAGTTGTGTCAATTAAAAAACACCTTCTGGACAGAATAAAAATTAGTCAGCAACTTCTCTTATAACTCAAAATTGATTCTCAAATATTCACATGATGTATTTAAATTATAGGAGAAATTGCTGTATAGATTCCAATATTGATACTTTTTTTTCAGATTGTGGTAGTTTAGAAACCCAGAAAACTATGAAGAAAAATTGATAAGAATGTATTGGTATTGAGTTCTCTTCAAAATAAATAAAAAATGAAGTTTTTATATAACCTCACACAACAGAAGAATAATTCGATGTGATCTTGGCTGAACTTATATGTCAACGAATACTGTAAGGGGGAATTCTTCTTTTTCACATAATCTTCAAATAATCCCATAAGAGAAGTAATTGTTATACAGAAATCTTGAACGGGGTTTTCCTCTTTGTCAAGTAAAGGTATCTTCCTTCCTTAGTTTTCAAGGTTTTTGTATATTCTATGGCTTCATTTAAAAGAAACATCCAATATTCAGCATTTGCCTCTCGAAGAGGTGCTTTACTCCCTCTGGCCCAAGGATTTCTGGAATGACAGATGTCGAAGGCTTTATCAAAAATTCTGATGAATTCTATTGTTCCTGCAGCGTGCTGAAAATCAGGATGCCTTATGTCATTCATCAGAACCTCCAAAGTATCTGCTATGCTATTGCTAATTGTTTGTGCTGCTAAATTAACCTGAAAACATATAATTTTTATTTACAATAAGATACTTACAATTGATTGAACTCACTTTCATTTTCTGTTGTTGACACTTTATGTCTCCTTCCTAATTTGGTACCCATTGTGCATAATTCACTCTCTTGAATGTTATGAAGTTTTCTGATAAGTCCATAGTCCACTTCTCTACCTTTGCTGTCTACAAATACTTCACAGGCACACCAATTACCAGTTTTGCAAATAAATATCTATAAATAAAACAAACAATATTTAGTTCAATAACAAACGTAAGGGATTTATTCACGAAAATGAAACTTTCACATTTTCAATAAAAAGAAAATGTTTAAACGAACAAAAAACTCAAAGGACTCAAACGAAAAAGCAGTCATTCTCGGCATTTTGGCAATATTCCAAACCATCCACGGTTTCTTCTGGTGAAGCAGTATCTTTCTGCAAGTGTTCTATGTAAAAATTTAGTTCAGGAAGGCTTCTCCAGTTTTCTCCGTAGTGTTTGGAAAGGAGGTCAATCATAGTTCATTTATCCCCCTTTATTTCTTTTCCCAGTGGTAATTTCTCAGGAGCCATTGAAGAAAGAGAAAAATTTTTCTTACAAACGCTTTTAGCTTTTCCAACGTCAATGGAGTAATTGGGTTCACCTTGGACTAGAGCTTTTTTTTTATAAAAAATAAACCGCTTTGCCCTATTGAATTCAAAGTGCCATGAACTAGGCAGCTTAATAACTCGTTTTGTTTGTGTTCTCTAATCAAACATATCCCAATCGGTACCGATTTTTCGTATAGTGGAATGCTTTCTGATTAAATCATCGTAGCCGCTAATTTCCACGATAACAGATATTTTTTTATGTTTTTCTCTATAAAGCCGAAGATGCGATCAGGCGGAATAAAGGAATGACCGACGATCGGAAAAATCAATTCAATTTGTTTAATATGTTTCGGCGATTCTTCTAGGAGCCAGTAAGCTAACGTTGCCATCACATTCGTATTTTTGTTTTGTCCGCCGCAACCATCAGCGAACAAACGTACTGTTTCTATGCTGGGATCAAAATCAAAATTCTTTAGAGCATGTTGCAAAGCTGATGCTATTGTATTAGAATCTTTTCGGGAGTCAATTTCTGTCCACAAGTAAGAAAACACATTTCTTGGCCTTAGTTTATCTTTAGAAGTTCCAGCGACAACTGTAAATTTTTTTTTTATTCAACCCGCTTCGACCTCAAAGGGTCATTTGCAGTGGAACAATATAATATTTACAATATGTTGGTAATCTTAATATCATTAATATATTGAATCACTTTTCCATAGTTTGTATTCGAAAGGATGGAGATGTCACTAGGTAGCAGAAGGGCATTTCTGTACTGTTGGTATTGGGGGCAGCTGAATAGATGATGTACAGTTAACACGTTAATCGCCATGTGAAGCGGCATTTGGTTCTCAACTCAAAGAGCCACCCAGGCCCAGTGACATGACATATGGGCTTCAACACTTGCTTTCACTTTATGCTCTGTGAACCTCCGTAAAAGTCACGTATTGCATTGAAACTAATGGAAGATTGAAATATAGGGCCTGGGGGTCCCAAACAACTTCTGAGCCTGAAACTTTCCTCTTCTGATTCAAGGACAATGCATAGGGGGAAACATTAATTCAAAAATAACTTTATTTCCATCTCAAGCACATAGTACCTATAGAAATGATTCAGAAATGATTCACATTATTTTTGACATTTATGAACATCAAAAAAACACGATAAACAATAAAACTTAGCACATTGTTGGAAATGAAACCTTGATTTTGGTGTCTGCAGCTGGGCCTTTTTCCGTCCTTCGTTCATGCTTATTTTCTCGTAGCAAATAACACATCTACGGCGATTTTTTGACAACACTTCATCTAAAACATGTTGTTGATGGGGCCCAAATTCAACGCTTCAAGTTTAAAAGAAACACTTTTTTCAAAGAGAGCACCAGCAACGATCCGAGTCCGTAGCTCCCGCAGTGAAGACCCTAAAACTCATTACGGTTAATGTGCAGTGCCTTACTAACAAATTAATTAATCTAGAATTGTTTGCCAAAAAGGAGAAATCTGACATAATATGTGTACAAGAACACTGGTGTCTTCAAGAAAATATTCAACTCATGAATATACCCGATTATAAATTGGCAGCAAGCTACTGCAGAAACACCAAGTCACATGGTGGTACCATGATATACCTAAATTCAGAAATTGGTTCTGACGTGTTCGTGTTTGATTGTAACCGCTTCTCCGAGGAAAAGACCTTCGAGTGCTGTGCAATTAGATTGAAATCAGGAAAGAGCAGCTGTGTGATAGTGAGTGTCTACAGGAGCCCTGACAGTGAGCTTGCTTGATTCATGGATAGGGGGTATGAGCTACTCATGTATTTATCACATATGTCTGAAACTATATTCATCTGCGGAGATCTTAATGTTAATTATTTGTCGAATAGTACAGAAAAACAGTTACTCCAAGAACTCTTGATTTCTTTTGGCTTAATTGCAATAGCTCCAAATGAACCAACCAGAATAGCTATCTCTAAAAGCGGTATATCCAAAACAAAAATAGACTATATTCTAACAAGTAGTAATAGCGATCTGAATTCATATACTACTCAACCCAACATAGGCGACCATTTAGCAATTGTGAGCTATTTAGATTTGACAAAAAATGTTGACGAAAGTGAAAGCTTCGATTACAAAAGAATGATAAATGATTCTACGTTGAGTATGGCTAAACAACACTTATCACTTGTTGGATTTGAGGAAATATATAATGTAGGTTCTGATGTCGAAAAAGCATTTGAAATTTTCTTATCAATTATAAATTTTGTAATAGAAGTAAACTGTCCTTGGAAATCATCCAAGAACAGATGCACAAGAGGAAAAGGATGGTTGACAGAAAATAAAAAAAGAAGAGAGTAGAAACCTAAAAAATATGTTCAATTCATTGAGGAATAGAAATGATCCCATCATGTGGAAAGCTTACAAAGAACGAAAAAAAAAACAATACAATACCTTAATATTGCAGACTAAAAAGAAATACAATGCGGATAAGATCAGAGAAAGCGAAAATAAACAAAGAACTGTCTGGAGTTTAGTTAACAGGGAAATAGGTAAAAATAAAAGTAGAGAAACTATTAGCTTGACTATAGGAGAGGAAAAGATAACGAATCCAAACGAAGTGGCAAAGTGCTTTGCTTCACATTTTTCTGAAGCTACACACAAAAAATTGAACAACAAATTTGGCGGTGAGAAATCAACTGAATGCACCCTACCAACAAAAAATGTCGTTCGGAGCTTCTACTTTCGATACGCAAATGAACGAGAGGTTTGGAACATCATATCTAACCTGAAAAATAAAAACAGCGTAGGAGATGATAACATAAGTGTTAGAATTATAAAATATTCTAAGGAATATATTGCAGAACCACTGTCGTTTCTTATCAACTTAGCATTCGAGACAGGAATATTTCCGACTCAATTGAAGCTTGGTAAAGTCATACCAATATATAAAAAAGCAAATCGTCATAAAGTTGAAAATTATAGGCCAGTGACTGTTCTCAATGTCATCTCAAAAATTTTCGAGAGAGCATATCACGAAAGAATAATGGACTTTCTGAACACGAATGAGGTTCTGACTTCTAGCCAGCACTGTTTTCGTAAAGGAAAATCTACTGAAAGCGCTGCTCATGAATTCATGGAGAGCATCTATCAATATATTGATAATGGTAGATTGGCTGCCGGCATCTTCTTTGATTTATCGTGTGCTTTTGACAGTTTACAAATAGACTTTATCGTTGAAAAACTGTATAAGAATGGAGTGAGGGGTAAATTTCTTGATGTTCTAAAATCATATCTTATAGAAAGAAAAGCATATGTTCAGCTAGGTGGTCATTGTTCGATCACTACCCCATAGACATAGGAGTACCGCAAGGGTCTGTACTGGGGCCTCTTCTTTTTTTACTATTCGTAAATGACATGCCGGACCATGTATCAGGTGGTCACATCACAATGTTCGCGGATGATTCTTCGGTGGTTGTTTCGGCACAGACGTCTGATGAGTTGGAGGCCACAATTAAATCGGTCACTAAATCATTCGAGAGATGGTGTGTAAGGAACAACCTTATTTTAAATATCGATAAAACTGTGTTCATGAATTTCAAATGCAGAAAAAACAGTCCTGGTTTGGGAGCATCAAATTTACAACTCTCAGAGTCCACCAAATTTTTAGGCCTCCATCTTGATGAAAATATCACCTGGATCAATCACCTTCAGTCTACACTGAAAAAATTTAATAAAGGATTCTTTGCTATCTTGAAACTAAAAGCATCATTGGAAAGGAAGGTATTGATAGATGTGTATTACTCTCTGGTATACTGTCACCTATCATATCACGTTATTCATTGGGGAGACTGTGTGAATTCAGAACGCATTTTTGTAGCCCAAAAGAGAATTATTAGATTGATTTTCTAAAACAGAGAAATAGCTGTAAACAGGTATTCATCGAAAATGGAATCCTAACTTTTCCATGCATTTACATTTATAAGATATTGATTCATGTAAAAAATAATGTACATTTGTTCGATAGAAATTCGAAGTACCATAACTATCCAACAAGGAACGCCAATGCACTGAGTGTTATTCAACATAGGCTGAAAAAATTCGAGAAAAGTCCGGATTACATTGGGGTGAAATTTTTCAATAAATTCAAAATTCTTCAAAATTTGAGCTCATCCATTTTCAAAACAAAAATAAAAAGGCTTCTGGTGCAAAAATCATATTATTCCGTGAACGAGTTTTTAAATGACTGTTTGTTGTAACCAACTGAAATGTCCATGGTAATGGAATATATTTTAGGAATTTTATTATTTATTTAAACATCTTTGTGTTCGTGTAACTGTTTGGTGTTATTAACTCATATGTCCATGGTCATGGAATTGATTTTGGGACTTTTATTATTTATTAAAATAATGTATGTATCTTGTAACTGTATGAAAGTGACGTGTACATCCATCCAACGGATGGCTGCTATGGCAAGTACTAATAAACGATTTTGATTTTTTTTTGATTTTGAATGCTGTTATTGATATATTATCTTTGGTTATCCTTTTATATAGAACATATGCATTTACCAAGGACGTTCCCAATGATAATTTTTTTAATAATAAACGTTTAATCAACCCAAAAACAAAGTATATTTGTTACATAGGGTACCTCTATCGCTAGGTCTTATGATGTAGGTATATTATAAATGAAATAATAGATATATTCCTAAATATCACAGTAAGAAGCCTTTCTTGAAGGGCTTGTCAGTTCGCATAAAAATTTCGCAGTAGTTAAACATCTATAAATTACAGACTAGAATAATATAAAATATAAGTGTAAAAATCACAGTCGTTAATCACAGTTAAATATGTATGACAGTTTAAATGTTGGTTTTTCATGAAAGATGTAGAGGAACATGTTTTCTCATTTTCACCTTGAATTTTGCCAAGTTCAAATTCTTGATGTCACTAGGTAGTTTATTGTACTCTGATACACCTTTGAAAAAAATTGAAGTTAGACCCTGGCGTGAATGCACTTGCGGTAGATATATGTTTTTGCAGTATCTAGTTTCATAGGAGTGAAATTCTCGTCTCAGAGGAAACTGTATTTGTGAGTGCCTTGTCCGATTCAAAACTTGATGAATGAATTCATTCACTTTCACAATATAAATACTCTCTAAAGATCTAATGTTGAATTCATTGTACAGATCAGGTGTATTGTATCTGAACGGTAAGTTATACAGATGGCTTTGTTTTGAAGCGTTTTGAGAGGTTTTATGTGACTCTCATATGCTGAGCCCCATGTAATATTCAAGTATTCAAGATGTGAGTGAATCAGTGAAAAATATACGGATCTTAATAGATATTTTGGTATCAAATGTCCTAATCTTCGAAGGATACCCACAGGACCTACAATTTTTTTCCTAACATGTTCAATATGTTTACACCAGTTTAGGTTTTCGTCTATGATAATACCAAGAAACTTAGTTTCACTACTATACTGCAAGCAACTGTTTTCAAATGACATTTCATTTTGGATATCAGCATTTATCCTACATTTATTAATCCACATGAAGGATGATTTCTTAATATTAAGTGTCAACTTATGGGATGACAGCCACTTGGCCAAACATCTGAGGTCCTTCTTGATGTTCAGAGCGATTGCATCACATGAGTCATCAAAATATACAATTGTTGTGTCATCTGCATACAATCGAACTTCCCCTGTAATGTCTAAGTTTGTCAGTGAATTTATGTAGATCAAGAAAAGGGTGGGACCTAAAATAGAACCCTGTGGTACACCACATGTAATATTTCTCCTCTGACTTTCATATGTGCCAAGACGGACAAATTGCTCTCTGTGGGAGAGATAATCCTCAAACCATGTGGCACAATCACCCCGAACACCAATCAAATTGAGCTTTTTAAGTAGGATTCCATGATTGACAGTGTCAAAGGCCTTACACAGATCAAGAGACACGAGAGCGCTTTTGCTATCCTTGTCAATTTTCATCTGAATTTCGGATATCAAGTCAACAGCAGCACTACAGGTATCGCTCGATCTGCGAAAGCCATATTGTGCTGGAGTTAAAATAAGGTTTTCCTCAAGATATTCCACCAACTGAGTGTTAACAATCCTTTCAAATACTTTTGAAAGTATTGGGAGTACTGATATGGGTCGGTAATTATTTGGATCTTCCTTATTACCAGCCTTATGCACAGGTGACACTCGTGCAACCTTAAGACCACTTGGAAATTTACCACATAACAAAGATTGGTTGATAAGTTTACAAAAAACACTTTTCAGTTCATTTTTGCAAGCCTTCACTGTCTCCACATCAATTTTATCCCAACCTGCTGCCTTGGACGTATCCAAATCATCAATTACTTGTCCTATCTCTCCTGGAGTCACTGGGTTGAATTGGAATCTAGAGTTGCAAGAGTTTTCGTTCTTCAAGTCAAGGTGTTGGGGCGGGATTTTAGAGGCAAGAGTTTCACCAATTTCTACAAAGAACTTGTTCATATAAACACAAATTTCTTCTGATTTTGTGATAGTTCTGTTGTCAGTTGTCTTTATAGTTCCAATGTGGTCTCCATTGCTTGTCGACTTATTCTTCATTATATTGTTGACAGTTTTCCACTTTCTTTTTTGATCTCCATTTGTTTCTGCAAATTTTCCCTCATAAAACTTTTTCTTTGCAGCTCTTATCTCCTTCTTTACAGAATTTTGGGCCGCTTTATGCTGTTTGCAGAAATACTCATTATCTGGGCAAAGCTTTTTTTTTTTGTAGAGATATTCTTGGTGTTTGATTGCTTTCAGAACATTTGAATCGAACCAAGGTTTGGAGTCTTTCCTGAATCTGTTCTTCAGTTTCTCATAATTTGTGTTATTCAGAAAACAATTTGCTATTTTGTAATAGTTTTCATGAACATCAAGGTTATTCTGGAAATTTTCATCTGCCAATAGAAGATCCTGCTTTATTTGCCCCATGTCTATAATTTTCTTTATATAAAATTTGTCAGGAAGTTTTTTGGGGATCTTTGTTTCAATCCTGAGAATTTGCAGTTCGTGATCACTTAAGGTATTCCCAATTATTGAGAGACTTGGAGGGTCTGCGCTGGAGCTGATTAAAATATGATCAATCAATGTTTGGGAATATTGAGTTTTCCGTGTTGGTACATTTTCGTTCATTAGTTGGAATCCATTAGTGACAAAAATATCTTTATAGTAAGACACTGATCTGGAGTCATCTTTAATGTTAATATTGACATCACCCATGATAATCGCTTCCTAGTTTGTGAGGGTTGCTAGTTCTTCATCTAAAAAATCTAGGAAGTGTTGGTTATTACTTGATGGTGGGTTATAAATACTGCCAATGTATTTTTTGAGGTTGCTCATATATATTAAAATATATGACCAATTTTCCGGATTGACAATTTTGATAGTGTTGTATTCAATTGTGTCTCGTATAAAGATAGCAGCCCCTTCTCCTCGTTGTTTCCGGTTTGCAAACACAGCATTGAATCCAGGCAAATTAAAATATTTCTCTGCCTCCTTTGTCATCCAAGTTTCAGATACAATGAGGAGACTCACATTTCCAACCTCATTGAGTAAGATTTCCAGTTCATCAAGTTTGTTTTTGATGGATCTAGCATTAAGGTACATAATAGTCAGATTTTCGATATTTTTTCTGTTCATATTACCACAGCAGTAGCTGTGCACATACATCACTGTACATTGTAACTCCCATAAAAAAATCAAATGGATGGATTCTCTTATTATACCGCTCTCTCCATATGGTAAGACTCCTAGTTAATCAGCAGTTCCTCAACTTGCAAGGGACTCACTTTTCTTATTGCTCTGGTTTCCTCTGACTGGCAGCAATAAACTTGCCCATTTTTTATCCATACAAATTTAAATTCTTTCTCGGATTTCAATCTTTTTGCTTTGTTGAACAAAATCCTCGTTTCTTTTGGTACGTCCTCATTTATGTATATTTTTCGCTTTGGGCCTTCTATATTACATTCGGTTGTGACGATTACCTTTTTCAACTTTCGTTTTTCAATGACAATATTTCTCAGTTCTTCGCTCTTGAATGAAACTAGAACTGGCTTGTTAACAGCTTTACTTGGAATAGTTTTAACAGTGTAATCTTCAGATTGGCACGGTACATTCAATTTCTCTAGGACTTTGTCAACATCTTTACCTTCATTTGTGCCAAAGATCACTAAATTTTTGTTCCTTTCAGATAATTCCTTATGGTTTTTGTTCATGGGTTGAAGATTCAGTACATCATTTTGAAGCTGTTTTATTATTGTTTTCATACCCTGATTTTCTTTTTTTAGTTTGTCATTTTCATTCCTCATTTCTTGAAGTGTCCTACGAACTTCATCGACCATATCACTAAGGAAATTCATTGACGTTTCCATTGTGTCAAACTTTTTGGTCATAACTAATAACAGTTCCTTCACCGTTGGGTTATCTTTACTCAAGATCGCGTCAATATCCACTGGCGTTGATACTTTCATTTTCATTGATTTTCCGGACTTCTTTACTTTGTTTCTTTGATTGGACTTCGTAGCTTCGTCCTCAGCGGAGTCATAGTCACTCTCAGAAGAGTTAACCTCAAGTTTTTGTTCACATGGTTCACCCAGTAATAATACTGGGTTTGTTAATTTCCTCGCCTCGTCTTTTTACTTTTGTAGTTTCCGCTGTGTGGTTTGTACTGAGACAAAGAACATCTCGCTTGTCTTGCAACTACTCCATTATGTTCCCTCGCGATAATCTGGCCTTTCTCGAGTTTTGTCGTTGTTACGTCAGTGGGATTCAATTTTCGAGTTTTTCTAAAGGTACTCACCAAGTGAGCTTCCCTTTTCAGGAGCTCTTGAGCAAGAGAAACACTTGTATACAAATTGTCTGTATAGAGTATTCTACCTTGATGAAACAGTGGCTCCATGAGTTCCAATACAATTTTTGTTGATGCACTTACGTTTGGATCTCTATCATTTCCACAGTAAACTTTCAGATCATAAGTATAGCCTCCTTTGCAACATAATTTATACAGTTTTATACCAAGTTTGAATCTTTTATTTGTAATGTATTGCTTGAAGATGAGGCGTCCTCTAAATGGAACTAGAGTTTCATCAATACAAATTTCACATTCTGGGATATAAACTTCTTTGAATTTATCAGTCAGTAGTGTCAACAATGGGCTCAATTTCGCCAAACGATCACTAGGATTCGCATCTTCATTATTGCTGAAATGAAGCACACGTAGAAGTAATTCAAAGCGATTCCTAGACATTTTTTCAGATATTCTATTTCAATAAAAATGACTTTTCCTCCAATAATCCACCATTTTAGGAAATCTTGCAGGGCCCATCCACAAACGGATAGAAAAAAATATTCTAATTTCTTCTGAATCAGTATCCTTCCATCTATGTAGTCGCGAATTTTGAAGAATCCCTACATTGATTTTTTGTTGTGCGTATCGATTTGTTACAGTAACAATGAGAGAGACTACATCTTCATTGAAAAATATGTTGAAAAAATCAATAGGACCTTTTACCAAATAGTTTTCTCTAATTTCATTTGTGGGGCCCACTGGATCGACTTGGAAATCAAATTTTTCCTGAGACGTCCCTGTAACATGTGACCAAATTATTCCTTCCACATTTTCGTTATCCTCACTCTCATCTTCATCTATGATGCACCGCTTCTATGGTATCTTCTACATTCTCAAGGTGATGAGATTGCCTTGAAGTTGAAGGAAAAGCAGTCAAATCTTTTTGGATACTTTCAACTTCGTTAGAAATTTCGTCATTTGACCTGAAAAATGCGTGATTTGAAAAATGAAATAAAAACTAAATATCTATAGGTACATGAACTGATGTCGGTGATTGGTTTTTCGGAACAGACAACGTTCATATTCTTATGACATGAAATAATGACAAATCTCACCTCTTCATTCTTTTCCGTTGAACAATTTCTCCATCGGAAGAATTTTCACTCTCGGATTCAGGTTTATATTCATCAGAAGACCCACCTTCAAAAGGTTCTTCCTCCGATTCAGAAAGAATATCATTCCATAGTTTTTGTAAACGCGCTTGATTTTTTTCATATTCACCACTCATTTTCTATTTTCAACACCACTTACGAAGTATCAAAACACACTGTCGGTGAATGCGCGAATGTAATGGCATCAAAAGAACAGGTCAAAACATGCAGAAACGCGAGAACCGATATGTGAGTCAGACGGCTGAAACCATGCAGGCATGTATTTTTTCACTCGAGAATGCTCGTAATCAATTTTCGCAACGTTATATGTTATTTTCAATACATAATCAAACAAATTACAGAAAAAAAATGGGGGCTGCGAGACAAATTTTTGATGTCTCATTTGGGCGATTAACGTGTTTACTTCATTTGGAATCATGAATATTTCTCATCTATTTTTCACTGCCTCATAACTTGTTATGAAATTTCTGTTTTAATTTTCAATCATTAAAAAAAAATTTTCGAGAAATTTTAGAGAAACAATATGTTTCATGAATTGTTTTGGAAAACCTTATTGTTTTTTTAAGAAAACTGTATTGGTTTCCAACTAAGGAAATTGAGGTACCATGTCTTGGAGGGGAAAAAAACATTTACATTTTGTGAGTTTTATAATTAACAAAGATACATATAAAAGTGTTATAAATGAAAAACAATTATACATTTTGTTGTTTAACAACATTCAAAGTTTCCTTTATTACCGCTGGTAGTTTCTTGCCGATCATAGCTAATTCATCCAGACCTTTCAGGGCGTTTCGTATTGAATCAGATTTTTCGCAATATTTTTCGAACGTTTCCAATAATTCCGTACGCATATCACTTTTTTCACTCGAAATTTTATCATTTTTTTCAAGCACTTTCTTCATCTTGTCAAAATACTGCTGACAGTTCGATTGTTCACGTTCGTAGTCTTCGTTGGTTGAGGGCTCCTCCATTGGGACGGGAACATCTACCACCTTCGGGAATTTCGAAGCAAGCGAAATTATTTGGTCCACAACTTTTATGATTCTTCTTGTATTCTTCTTCTTGTTGTATTCATTTAGTTTCATCATCAACCTTGGACGTTTTTTAAGTTTCCGTTTCAAAAAGGTATCACTTTTGGTAATGAATTCCTCCACAAGGTCGCCATATTCAGTACGGCAATTCTCGTCGATAGTTTCATTACTTGAGTCATAAATTGGGGTAGAACAATTCATCGGCTTTAGGTTGCTGAATGATCCACTAATGATTTGAATCGAACTGTCACTATTGAATGATTGATTAAACTCTTCCGAGTTCACATCTTTCAACTCTGCTTCTTCTAAGTCTCTTCTCCATTGAGTCAAAGACTCCAACGACTTTCCACGATTGACTTTCATTTTGAAACTGTTGTTTGTACCTTTGTTACTACAAAACTAACTATATTCGAGCTCGATGTTCAGTTTATATAAGAATAAGCAGTCCGCTAATTATCTATAACCACATTATGTATCTTCACCTGCAATTTCTTGCAACTGGACATTTAATTAAGGCAATTTCTACTAGAAAAATATTTGCAACAGACACATTCTTATATGCGGGACAGATGTATTTATTCGAAGTAGTAACAAGCACCCATGTGGGCACAGGTGAAAGAACACACACATGTGGGTACTGGTAATCTTCACCTGCAATTTGTAATCTTGCAACTGGAGATTTAATTACGGCAATTTCTACTAGACATTCAAGATATTCGCGCATTCTCATATGCGGGTAGTTCGCAGTTGTACCATCAGGGATAATATTAAAATAATGAAAGTATATTGTAGGGTATCAGGTGTGATCTCATGGCGTGAATGCCTGATGAGCAGATGGATATTATTGATATGCTATTTGCACTGGCAGGTTTCTGTTTGCTATATTTTCAGTGATTGCATCTATTTTTCAGTTATGCATGGAACAGGTGCATATTACTTACATATCAGGGTGGTAAGATATTCGCAACAGGCGCATTCTCATAGGCGGGTATTAATTAAGGTATTCGCACCATCAGCTACAAATAGGTTGTATGATATGGATATTTTTGCATCTAATTAGTCCAGGTGAATATTTAGGGTGGTCATTTTTGCTATATCTTTATTCTATTATATATTAGTCCAGGTGAATATTTAGATGCATAAGGGTGGTCATTTTTGCTATATTTTTATTCTATTATATATTAGGCCAGGTGTATAAGGGTGGTCATTTTTCACTGCATATTAATTAGGGGCAGGTGCATACATCCCAGGTGTTCGATAATTACATATGAGGGTGCATATTAATTAGGGGCAGGTGTCTGAACGCTAAACCTCCTCTTTCGGTCTGTCAATATATATATATATCTACTTCCACCATATATGTCACCAAATCATCAGTGATAAATAATTTGAAAAAATCGTAGGGATGTCTTTCATACATGTCATAAAATTCTGATTTTATACCGGTATCTTCTCCAACAAAATCGAATTTCTTTAGAGAATTTCCATCCACAGGGCCCCATTTTATATTTCCATTTAATTATAGTCTTTTTCGTCACTACTTGATTCCATAGTAAATCTGGTGACCACATCTGCAATTGATTGGTCGATCTGCAACAATTTTCTCGGTCAGGAAAATATAATGTACACATAAGTTCGGCCAAAACTTGAAACACAATTATCGATATTTGAATGAATAAATACTCACGTTTCCTGTTTCTGCTTCTTCCGTGAATATCTGACCTAGGGAAGAGTCATTCTCATCACTGGAACTATCAATTTCCATATTTCCTTGCACAACAGATGTTTTTCTCATTGGCCTATTTATCTTTCTATTCATAATTTTTTCTTTAGAGGTACCTGCTCTCGCCGATAATTCTGTTTAATTTTTCTCATGTCGTACCCTGGATGAACCACCTTGATTTTGTGAAAGCCTTTTGGAATGTGTGTAAGGCTCATCGTCCGAAGACGACGAAGTAAAATTTTCACTAGATTGATAATCGTCTGATGAATTGTCATCATGAAATGGATCTTCCTCATCTGACAAAATTTCTTGCCAAAGGATTACTAGCCGTTTTTCTTCCTGTTCGTAAGTACCCATGCTCACAGTCAAACACAAACTAAAACTGAGTGAACAAGTGGACCCAGGGTGACGAAGGTTCAGACAAGAAACATACTGTCTGAGACATCCCATTGACCGCACGCGGTCTGATGAATTGAATTGTACTCTTGGGACACCGTGAGGTCAATGTGGTGTCTCACATAAAAACGTCAAAATAAGACAAAAACAATATTTTCTCCCAAAAATATCATGGGCAAATAGAAAATTAGACCGAAATCTACAGAAATATTTAAAAAATTAATGCCGGTCCCGGGAGCCAGATATTTTCGTTTTCAGATTTGTGAAGAGCATAGTGACTTTCATATTTGGGAAATAATTCGATAAAATCCTTTATCTCATCAATTTTATTCGGTGATGTCTTATTTGCAGCTGGAGCCTTTCCTCTGCGGTCGCATAGAGGAGTAGACTCCTGTCCTTTATGTTTGAGAACTCTATCGATCCTTCCAGCTGATACTTTCAAAATATTCTGAAAAAACTCCTTGCACACCTTAACATCAACTCCCCTATCATGTATCAAACAATAAACACGGGTTTTCTGCCTTTTAGAATCATTAGGATTTGCAGTGTGAATGCGTCGCTTATTACACACTTTTATGATAGTAAATAAATATGCTGTTTGAATATTGTAAGTTTCGAGGTTTCAGAATTCATTAAAAATTCATAATTGTCTTTCCTGAGATATTTTTGTGTGACATTTGTTATTACAGGAACATGGACCTATTTTTGGTTGTTTTTGAGGTATTACATTCCCTTTTTTTGTTAACTTATTCCATGGAAGCGTCTCTTATTCCAGTCGGATTGTATTCAGAACAAGAATCACCAAATTCAGGAGGCTCTTCGTCACTCTCGAACAAACCTAATATAAATATTTTTTCATTAAGAAGAAAAGAAGAAATTCACATTTATACTCCCGTTGCAGTTCCTCTTCAACAGATTTATTCATTGTTCTCAATCATTAATTAGATATTCGATAAATAAATTAATTTTGACAGTAAACACACATTTTCATAACCTCAACAAATCACATGTTTGTTCGCTCACAAGTGCAGAAATGGACTAACCCGCTATAGTCCATTCTTGCTCCTCAAAATATTTAAAACTCTAAAATGCAATAACGGTTCACGGGCCGCCATCTAGTGAATATAAAGTAAAAGTGGCTTAGACCATTTTTGTATCAAACTTCATGTTGTATACTTGCTATTAATGTCATTAGCTGAGAATTGTTCATTTTGTGAGTTAGTCCATTATTGCGCTGAAGGCCTCAATTACCACTGAGTCCTAGAAACATACCACTTATAAAGTGATTAAAACATGTACATACATGGAAATTTCAAAACATAGTTACTACTTAACTAATCGAATAAGTTCAACAAGGAAAACTGTCAAGGTCCAATTGATCATTGAGTAAACAGTTTGAAATTTTTAGTTTATTGATTTCCAAACATTTTTAATAATTAGGCCTAATGCCCTTATTTTCAATATTCCGAAATTTTCATCAAAGTCATGACCTTCCTCCAGAAATATGAATGGCATATTATGAGCGTGTTGTTTTCATAATTGGTACGATGTTCACATTTGCGGCTTTTGAATGGCTACCTGTCTGACCTCTCTCTAAATATATATATATATATATATATAAATATATATATATATATATATATATATATATATATATATATATATATCTGAACATAACTTTCAATTCCAAGCAACTTTTCTCCTCAACATATTTCTATATTTTCTGAAATAAGGGTACTTTACTCTTGAACGAAATTTATATTTTTCGGCCTATCCTGTATGGTGATTGTCATAAAGCCATTTCAGGTACACTTGGTATAGTTTTGGAACATGCACCAAATTTTGTCAGGAATGGAATTTTCTGAGAAATCGATAATAAAAAAGTTTCCCATTTGTTGCAGACTTAGTGGACCACACTGTATATATATATATATATATATATATATATATATATATATATATATATATATATATATATATAAAGAGAAGGGTAGTCTTGTTTGCTGACTAGTTAGGAAATGAGTGAGACAATATTTGGGTATGCAGCAGGCCAAAACAGTGTACTCTTATAACACAGATTCCAAGCTTTCGATAATCTTTATTATCATCATCAGGGATGCTACAATATGGTGAAACAAGCGGTTAGATCCATGAAGAGAGATCAGTCAAACAACTTACAGTGTAAGTGAGGTTAAACGGCACGATGAATAAAATTATTTGGACACCACATATCTGCGCGTAGACAATAAAACACGCCAGTCAGGACGTTAACGAACAACAATGTTTCACATAATAAAACGCTTTTTTTTTAAAAAATAATATTTTAAAACCACCTGTTTGTTCCTTGATGAGGAAACGCCGAACACGCGGGAATAATCAGAATGGCGTTGACAAAGGACAACTGTCTAAATGGCGCATGTGCAGTGCCAACCAATGACGATGCCCAAGCTCACGCGGGCTTCGACCCGATATCGATCTGTGACCAGATCACAGCAGGGATGCCAACGGAGCTCGCGCTTCGAGTAGCTGCGTCTACCACATACGTTGGATATTACACGTTCAGTGAAACATTTCTAGTTCCTCAACATCCGTGTTAAAATTGAATTTTGTCTAAACTTAATTAATGAAATGACTGTGAAAAGTGAGAAATTTTTGAATTTTGAAAAATGTACAATTAATTATCAAAGTGAATATTTTTGTAAAACAATGCCTAAATTATCACATTTCTGATGATGTCTTAATTAACTGAAAGGTTCAATCTGTGAGATGAAAGATTTGTGGAGGAAATCTGATGATTTTCTCTCACTTTTGGATTATCCATACAAATTAAGTAGGAGTAAATCTCACTTAGGTGATTCAAGTCTGTTCTTTTATTCAAGGAATTATCAGACTGTGCTATATGTACCATTTCTAAGAAGAGCCTCTTGGCAGAGTTCTTTTCTGTAGATAAAATTTTTACCGAGTTGTAATCCATGCAATGTCCTTCCCTAGAGACATGTTCACTCAATGCACACCTCTCCGGGTGCAATCTACTGTCACTCTTGTGCGCTGTAATTCGATCTTTCAACAATCTGGACGTTTGTCCTATGTATTCTTTATCGCAGCTCTGACAAGGTATACAGTAAACCACATCCGAACAGTTTGTGCAGGGAGTTTTGTCTTTTAGTTTTGAAAAAATTCTGTTAAGAGGTAGAACGTTTTTATTTGAAATTTTAATATTATTTGTAAATGATTTAAAAATTCTAGATATTCCTGGAGAAATATCTTTGATGAAAGGCAAAGAGGCATAAAAAAACGAAACCGGGCTTGATTCAGCGGAATCTGCATTCTCTAAGACATTCTGTGTGGGATTATTTAAAATAGGTATATATATATATATATATATATATATATATATATATATATATATATTATAAGTAGATTGGTAGACTTCGCTGACTAGTCAGGATACAAAGGGAGAGATTTTGGGTGAAGCAGCAAGCAAAAAGTGTACTCTTTCAACACTGTATTTCCAATATTTCGACAGTGACTACTGTCATCTTCAGGGAAGCTACAAGAATTACAAACTCAGTTGAGAAAATGGAGAAAAGTTATAGCAAAACTACTTACTGTGTTAGCGAGGTTGGTTGCAATACAAAAGTTGGTGGTTAAACATTATAAAATAATAGAGCATGATGAACACATGTGATAAATGAATGAACAAATATAAAAACGTCATAAAACAATTTAAAATTGATATTCAATATTTGAAAATAATTTAAAAACAATTTTTCACCGCTTGCGGTCAGTCGCATCGTGGTGAAGGAGGTTGGAGATTGAAATTTTATTGACAATTGACAAAGAAAGAGGAAGTGACACTTATGAAGTATGACAGATATGAAAACAACTATTTGGCTGCTGCTTGATGAACATTCAGCCAATTGACTGATCTCAAAGGAGTGAAGGATCTCCTGTGACAGAAGCGTTAAAGTTATGAAAATTTTTGTAAGTAAAAGGTACAAATAAATTTCGCTCAAATGATCAACATCTGGTTTTTTATTTAGGCATTGGTCCGACTGAGAGATGAAGACCATCTCCATAAACAATCTTTTGGAGTGATTGCGCTCCCTAGTCAAAATTTTTGTATTCTCGAAATTCATACTGTGGCCAGTACTATTTACGTGAAAACCTAGTGCACATCTGTCTTGGTGAAGTCTGCTATTTGCAATTTTTATGTTTTGAAAATCTTTGAAAATCCTAGACAGCTTGGGCGAAACATCTGCTATACAGGGAAAAGAAGTATAAAAAATTGAAGTTAAGATCCACAATCCAATTTATAAACTCCTGATTATCAGATTTTTGTGTTTTATCATTCTTGATGAACCTCCTCAACGTGTTATCTATTCTGTATGCTACCCTTTAATTTTGTTATGTAAAAATGAAGTTATTTTTTCCTTATCAGGTCCTGAATAAGTTCTCACGGACAAAGTATAATGAGCTGTTGTTGTAACCTGCCTTATTGTGAAGGGTCACAATTGGTTACAGAAATGTTGAATTGTTGGTGGTGAAATGATAGACCAAAATCCCATGGACGCCGTTTATTCAAACTTGGAATTAGTGTCGTTGACAAGAAATCGGGTTAGTTATACAATGTTGGTGGTCTGGAACCAACTAACTTATCGTTATGCATGGTCGGACGCTCGCAGGCTGCCCAAGTGCGATGGAAGTAAATTTGATAGTTTTGATGTGAAGAAAATTCTCGAATACAATACAAGTTTCAATGAGTCGACAAAAGTTATTCTATACTTGTTTCTACCTCGAATTCTGCTAGTAAGCTTTTGCTGAGTTGATTCGCATGTACTTGGAAGTAGTTTGAAGTATCTCATTTCTTTAGCTTATCTGGTAGAGAACGTGATTTTAAAAGCTACGTGACAGATAAGAACTGAAGTTTCAAATGACTGTCTGGAATCTCATGGGAACGTTTTAGCAAATGCAAAGAACAATTCATTACGAAAATCTAATATCTACTGGGTCACAACACCTCCCCTGTTGGAAAAAAGATTGAACGTCTAAGAAGACGAGAAATCTTTCGTACCTCTTCTACCTACAATCGGTCTAGCCCTCTGGTTAGTTGTAGGGGGTGAATCAGTGAACTCTATGGAGGCGGCTCCTGGACTATATTGAACTACTGGATCCCTATGATCCGGTTGTTGAGTAGTATTATTATTGATTCTAATGCAAATTCCAGGGATCGCTCCACAACATTTTCTTCCTAATCTACATTTTTTACAACAACAAAAACATAGCATAAAAACTACTACAATAATAAAAATAATAGATAAAACACTAGATGAAAACGTCAACGAGCTGGGCATCCAAGTAAAGTGGTCTAATTCTTCATCAATTTCAGACAATTTTCTACTTGCTAGATTCAAATCATCTAAATGCATGCTGACAGTCTTGAAGTTAGGATTTAAATGTATCTCAGAAATATTAAATTTATTATCTTCTGTTTCACAACAGTCGAAAAGTAAATTTACACTCGGAATGAAATTATTCGATTGTTCAATGATACTAGAATGAATACGATGAGGAATGAGTAAAGCATCTTGCGTGAATGCTTTGCAATTTTCTGAAAGGGTAAGCATACCCATTCCTTTGACAAACTCAGTATAAATATGACTGTCGCAATTTACACTTATTCTTTCTGGACTACTCAAGACGAATATCCATGTATTACTCAAAATTAGTTGATGCCAAATATTCTGATATAGACTCACTAATCTTTTATCACAATTCTCGGGTATCGAACTCGTTGCGTAAAATAACTTGACTTCACAACTTTCATGTTGATGGGTCAAAAGTAATGGCGCTTCTTGTTGGCAAATATATTTCGCATTTCCATATTCTGTACAAGTACCAAACTGTTGTTCAGTTAATAACAAGTATTTCTGCTTTACACTGTTTATAGCCAAGTACTTACTAGTGGGTTGAATAAATATGTACTTATTATCAGCAACATGTACTGGTAAGGGGGTGAGTTTATAAATGTCATACTCTCGATTGTCTGTCATCGGTATAGAAATGATATAAACCAGACGCCTGCTTTTATAAAACACATTCAGCTTCATAAAGTCCAAAAACGCATGAGCGTTCTCTATGATTGGCATAATCGGAAAATGTAGATAGTTATGAGTTGAAATGTTTTGTAATTCTATTATCAGTTTCTCGGGTGTCATAATGAAAGGATGCAATTCGCCTGTTTTGGCTGCCAGTACTGCATTTATCAATGACTGCGTTTCTAACTGATATTGAACATATAGCATAATGAAATTTGAGAAATGTTCGTTTATCTTCAATTTGATCTCTAAAATCTCTACTTCATTCATTTCTTTATTAATATATTTCGTTAGCTTATCTATATTGTCCTTCAAAATGCCTTCATTTATATTTAGTGTACCAACGGTATGATTGAAGTTAGAAATGGTCGTTTGAATGACATGACTTTGGTCTTTTAAAATCTTTATCAGATTTTGTTCATTTGTGGTGAATTCATTGATTTTTTTGTTATAATATTCCGCATCGTCGTCATCCAAATTTCCAAATAAAAACTTTGTTGCCTTACCAACGAAGTTAAATAAACCGCGTTTAGTTCTATGCTTGACCTCCTCCAAATCAATGTTATGACCTATCAATTGATTCAAAAGTTCTTTCTCTTGCAAAATTCTTTCGATAACAGGTTCAGTGGTACGTATAAAGTTAGTACATAGATCTTCAATTTTATTTTTTACTACGTCATGGAGACAAAAGGTTTTTGATCTTGCGAAATAATTTTGCAATATTTGCAACTTCACACTGTGCTCGAAAATGTCTACAAAAGTTATTAATTCATATTGATCATTGTAAAGTTGACACGATCCTAAGTGTTCATAATGAATTCCAGATGATTTTTTGATGTCTGTAAGTGTGTAATTTCCCTCACTTGCTACCTGGGTCAGGCACCAATAGTAGACGAGGATTCTGTAAAAAAAAATTAAAATTGCTTTACTCATGGTAGGGTTTCAATCGGTTTTTGTGAACTTTCACTAATTTGTTACCGCGTCTTATAGTACAGTTTACATCTGAATCGACTGATACTATTCTAAATGGCCCTGTATATCTAGGATGCAACTTTTTACTTCTACTAGTTTTAGTACTTTCATCGGACAATAACACTTTGTCATTCGGTTTGTATTCGATGTTTTTGGAAGTTTTATCATAACTAATCTTGCTTTTTTCTTTGCGATCAATTAGGTTTTGACGGGCTTCCTCTCGCGTGACTTGTAATTTTAATTTCAGATCGGTCAGAAAATCATCATACGTGTACGAAAACGTTGGGGAATGCGTTATGGAACTTGGTAATATAGCCTGTCTCCCATACATTAACTCGTAAGGCGTAAATTTTGTAGTCGTATGAGGTGTGGTATTGAAAGAAAAAACGCAAAATGGAATCCACTCACACCAATCTGATTGGGTTTTATTTACAAAACTTCGCAAATATTCAGCTATCGTTCTATGATTTCTCTCAATTGAATTTGACTCAGGTCGATACGCTGTACAATTTATTTTCTTGATTTTCAGTAGCTTGCAACAATTTACGAATAGATCTGACATGAAATTTGTTCCTTGATCAGTTACAATTGATTTCATAATACCATGTCTGCAGATAACATCGGTAACTAATTTGAGCGCAACTGTTTCTGCCTCCATATTTTTTAAAGGAATTGCTTCTAAAAATTTCGTCAATGAATCTTGACACGTCAAGATATATCTATTACCATTAGAAGTAATCGGAAGTGGACCTACAATATCAAGATAGACCTTGTCGAAAGCTGATTCGGGGGTATCTGTTATTTGTAATGGCATTTTTTGTTTTCGATTGACACACTTATTTTTCTGACAATGGATACAATTTCTTACAAATTCTTTAATGTCTGACTTCAAATTTTTCCAGTTATATTTTTGTTTGATTCTTTTGTACATTCGTTGCACACCAGGATGTCCTCCTGTAGGAGTATTATGGAATTCGTTGAGTAAATTTTGTTTCTGATCATCAGTGATTTCATCATCGCAAATAATACTATTATGGTATACAAAAATTTCAATATTCGTTCCTCTGAATAAATATCTCAATATCATTCTGACCTTTTCCCATTTGATATGTTTGCCTCCTAATTTTGGGATAGAGATTTTTGAAATTTTATGTCTTTGTAGCGTAAGTTTAAAATCTACGAGGGTATTGTAAATATTCTCATAAGTTTCTGTCGTTTCCTCCGTTTGTTTGAATGTTAACAAGTAAATAAATTTGTACTTTTTCAAGGGAATTGAGGTGGTTGTTTCTGCGCTAACAATGCAATCAATCAATTGGTTATGGCATTGCAACATTGCAATTAAATGTTTTTCGTTTTCCTTCAAACATATTTCCTCACTTACTGGAATAGCTAATGAATTTTCAGGTGGTGACTTCAAAATACTATCATTAAACTCTTTTATTGAAATATTTGGTAATACGTGAGAATCTAAATATGAACAGAATTCACTATATGTTTTTTCCTTTTCATTGATGTTCAGAATTATTCTAGAAAGCGCGTCAGCATTCACATTCATTTTTCCGGCTTTAAAAATTGGTTCGAAATCATATTCTGCTAGTTTCAATCTGAATCGAGTAAGTCGTGAACTTGGATCTTTGATATTTTGTAAATATATCAAACTTTTATGGTCTGTTATGACGTAAAATTTTCTGCCGAATAAATATGGACGAAAATGGTTACATAGCCACAGAATAGCGAGAAGTTCTTTTTCAGTAGTACTGTAATTACGTTCCGCTTTGTTCAAAGTTCTAGACGCGTACGCAATTGGTTTATCTTTATTTATTTCTCCTTGACTCAGAATACCACCTATAGCAAATCCAGATGCATCTGAGGTGAGTATGAAAGGTTTTGTGAAATCTGGGTACTGTAGGAGTGGAGGATTGGTTAATTTTGATTTCAACTCGTCAAATGCTAGCTGACATTCATTTGTCCATTCAAAAATTTGATCTTTTTTCAACAAATTCGTTAATGGTTTTGCAATTTTTGAAAAATCTTGTATGAATCTCCGATAATATGAAGCTAACCCCAAAAATGATTTGACATCTTTCGATACTTTGGGGATTGGAAATTTCCTGACTGCATCTACTTTTGATTCGTCCGGCTGAATGCCTTTATCTGTAATTTTATGCCCTAAATATATTACTTCTTTCTTCATGAATTCTTATTTTTTGGACTCAGTTTCAAATTATATTGCCGTAATCTAGAAAAAATATCTCTAATGCTTTGACAATGTTCCTTCAGTGAGCTAGAATAAATACAGATATCGTCAAGGTATGCGAATGCTTTGACGTTCTGTATCCCTGACATGACACTATTTATCAAATATTGAAATGATGATGGAGCCGATTTCAACCCAAACGGCATTCTCTTGTATTCGAAATGTTTTGAATTCGTACTGAAAGCTGTGATGTGCTGGTCTCGCGGATCCATTTCAATCTGATGATAACCGCTCGAAAGACCTAAAGTTGTAAAATATTTGGAGTGCCCTAACTGATCATATATGTCCGTAATATTTGGCAATGGAAAGGAATAACCTATTGTATTTTCGTTTACCTTTCTATAATCTACAACCACTCTCCATTTGATTTCTCCATCTGCATCTCTCTTTTTGGGAACAACCAAAAGAGGTGAATTATAGGGACTTTTACTTTCGACAATAATACCATCTTCAAGCATTTGTTGCGTTTGTTTTTCGATTTCCTCTCTTTGACTGAATGGCAACCTATACTGCCTAACATTTACCGGTTCTGAATTTTGTTTCAAGGGTATTCTGTGTTTAACAGCGTTCGTACATGTCAAAAATTCCCCATCTAAATGGAAGATATCTGAATGTTCTCGTATTATATCAAGTAATGAGCTCTTTTCTTCTGAATTCAGATGTTCTAACCTCAAGGATTCAATAACTTTATCGTATCTTGACCTCTCATCATTTTTAAAACTATACACAGGTGTCGTCAAAATTTCATTATCTTCTAACTCTATCGCTTCTAATTTCAATAGTGGAAGATCGATTTCTACAGGGTTTTCCAATACGTTGATCAAACTCACTACACACATATTCTCTCTCACACGGGTTAAACAATTGCCAAGATAAACACCTTCTATAATTGTTTCACCCTTGCACATGTAGTAGGCCTGATTTTCTATATCTACTACACAATTTGCACTCAATATTTGTTCACATCTTGCTGGTATACATAATTTTCGGGTCATTTTTTCACACAGTGGTATTTCCGGTTCAATCTTGGAATGACTTATTTCATCAAAATTATCATTATCTGAAATGGGAACTGTTTCCATCACAACATTTTCTGGGTTTGCAAATTTAACGCTCCTATCACTGAATCTGAGTAACTGTGACTCGTAATCAATTTTGGCATAATTCAGTTCAAAGAATTCGTTTCCTAAAATTCCTTCACAATCCGACGGGAACGGAAAATCGTCACTTACCAAATGAAAAAATATTTGATTTTTATTTTCAAAGTGTTCAAAAACGATTCCTTTTGTTTTGACTGCTTCGGAAGTAATTCCGGTAATAGCAGTGATAATACTTTTACAAATCGGAGAATTTTCCTTCAATGCTGATATTTTTAACAAGTTTATTGATGCTCCGGTATCAACTAAAAGTCGAGTCTTTCTTGATTTCGCAATATTTAAGTTTAATTCGACATATTTCAAATCTGGACAGTCTATAAAAAATATTTGAACCTCGTTCGGTTCTTTTTCTTCAACCTCGTTCGTTAACTCTAAATTTTCATCAAGTTTCGTGGCACTGCTCAATTCTTCGCCGCCGGTTGGCCACTTCCCGACGGGCGCTGGTAGTTTTCCGACTGTGTACTTTGATTATTTTTTCTCTGAGATTCGTTATAAATTCTTTTCCGACATTCTGCTATCTTATGTCCAATTTTTTTGCAATAATTACACCTGATATTTGGATTTGGGTTTGTAGTTATGTTGAAAGCTCCTGTTGTATTACTAGAATCTTGTCTTCGCTCTGAATTTTGTCTGAAATTTGAACGTCTTGAAAAACTTCTATTTCTAAAAAAACAATCTTTCTCGAAATGACCAGGTTTTTGACAATTGTTACAAATTATTCTTGCCTGGCTAGCAAAATGTGTATTACCCCTAGCGCTAAGTATTTGTCTCTCTTCTTCACGGGCTAATTCAATAGCGTCTTCTAAATTTACGGGATTTCTGGCTTTCAATTGCAACTTAAGGGGATCTACTAAACCTTGAATAAAAACGTTTAAAGCTTGTGATCTCAATAAAGACGATATTTCACTTGCGATATTTTGTGGTTTTCCGATTGTGGAAGCATCTACTAAATTCGATAAACATCTCTCGATCCTATTGCTGTAACTTGCGATATCTTCATTTTTCGATTGAGAACATTTATTGAGTTCTAACTGCCAAAAGCTTATTGAACGCTTCTCTGAAAAAACATCTTCTAGATAAGCTTTAAGTTCATCCCAATTATCAAAATTCCTATATTTCGTTAAAGATCTTGCGCGACCTACAAGTTTCGTTGTTATTAGTTTGAAAAGAAAATCTTCAACTCTTGGGTCAACAGATTTAAGAGCTATGTCACATCTATCTATGAAATCATGAACCCTATCACCGTAAGTACTACCATCATACTCTTTTATCATTTTTACAGCTGTATCTAAAGTGACATAAAATGTTGGACTTGCTGATGTGCTTGATGTATTCGGCGGTGAATCCGGCATCTTTTATTTCACCAAAAAAAAGATTTTATACCCACAAAAATTCGAAAAAAAAGAAGGAATATTGGCTATAACAATGCGAAACAGAAATCAACTTACATTAAGTAGATGAGCATATTAATCCAATATTCAGCTATCCAAAATGATAATCCAAATTTAAAAAGATTGCACACACGAAAGATTTCACTTCACGCAAACACCTTGCACTTCCACTATGTTGAAGAAATGGAACTCTGGAACTCCTTAGTAGTAGATTTGAAGCTTGTAGACGCTTGTATTGCCGCAGGAACTCAGAAACGAAGTGAATCGTTGTTCTCGAATTGTTGCTGTTTTCGATTTACTTATCAGGTAACACTGCTCTCCTCGAAGAACTGCTGCACCAAATTTTCAGGCAATTTTCCACAACTTTACCACAGAAAAGTATCCTCAGATACGTAGTTGTGTACCAGTGGACAAGGAACACTTTTCACCACTCAGTTGGTTCGTCAAATTAAGAACTAATTTGAAAAAATCCACACTCGCTGCCACCACAAAATTTCTGTTGTAACCTGCCTTATTGTGAAGGGTCACAATTGGTTACAGAAATGTTGAATTGTTGGTGGTGAAATGATAGACCAAAATCCCATGGACGCCGTTTATTCAAACTTGGAATTAGTGTCGTTGACAAGAAATCGGGTTAGTTATACAATGTTGGTGGTCTGGAACTAACTAACTTATCGTTATGCATGGTCGGACGCTCGCAGGCTGCCCAAGTGCGATGGAAGTAAATTTGATAGTTTTGATGTGAAGAAAATTCTCGAATACAATACAAGTTTCAATGAGTCGACAAAAGTTATTCTATACTTGTTTCTACCTCGAATTCTGCTAGTAAGCTTTTGCTGAGTTGATTCGCATGTACTTGGAAGTAGTTTGAAGTATCTCATTTCTTTAGCTTATCTGGTAGAGAACGTGATTTCAAAAGCTACGCGACTGATAAGAACTGAAGTTTCAAATGACTGTCTGGAATCTCATGGGAACGTTTTAGCAAATGCAAAGAACAATTCATTACGAAAATCTAATATCTACTGGGTCACAACACTGTTTTCTCGGGTGTAATTCCATATTCTGTTGTTTTGATCCTCTGAAGGATTATTACCACGACGTTTCGGCAAAGTGTCATTTGCTATCTTCTATGTGGTGTCGAAAGTTTCGACCTCCGTACTCGACCAATTCATTCCTCATACTTTTTACGTATACATCTCGAATTTCAAGTCTCTATCTGCTTGCACAGTTTTGATATAGAACGGCGCCTCCGACATGTGTTTCGATCAAATGGACCTTCCTCAGACACCCCTGTCGTTCGATCAAGAGATCACATAGTTAGGTTTATTTACGATAAGATTCTTCTGTGGGGTCAATATTTCCCATAAAATCATCATTGCCATGCTCTTCGAGACCGTCAATACCGTCAGCTTATCTACGGATGGAGCTTCTGAACTAAGCGAGTCAATATTTGAAGGAAGTTTGTCCAAAATAATCATAGACCTGATCTGAAATTATTTTTTTCAGGTTCATGATTCAATCTGAAAAAAAATTATATTATATAAATAACGTACAAAAACCTAGTGGTTCCTTCTGGGACCACTCGTATCATACATCCACAAAATATTTCCATATGTAACGGATAAATTCATTTTCTACGTTATTAGCCATTTTCAAAAAAAACCCCGAAACACGTCGATTTATGTGTTCGAAAAGACACTCTGTGACTTGAAAAAAATCCCCTCTCCTTCACCCCCCTCAAAGTGACAGCTATCCCCCCAATTTTTTTAAATGCAGAAGGGGGTCAAGTGATACCTCCTTTTGAAGGTAATTCAATTTTCTGTACAGCCATATCTTCATTTTTTAATTTCGTGCATGTGTCGAAACAAAAATTGAATAAATTGTTATCTTAATTATTTATTGAAGCGGTAGCAATCAATGTGCAATTATCGGAACTCTTCATATCAAATGTTCAAACTGACAGCCATTTGTTTCTTGACGATAATAAAGACGTTGCTGAAAGTTATCAACAACATCTTGACTTGTTTCGGGAGTGATACGTTCTATTTCTTCCCTAGTACTGATTTGCAAACTTTCAATATTGTTTGGTCTATTGACGTATACTTTGGATTTCAGGTAACCCCACAAAAAGTAGTCAAGCGGTGTCATGTCGGGGGAATGGGCTGGCCATTCTATGGCACCTCGGCCACCAATCCATCTTTTGAGAAAAACTTCATTCAGATATGCACGAACGTCAGCTGCATAATGTGGTGGAGCACCATCTTGCTGATACCAGATACTCCTTTCTATTTGATTTGGATTATATCATCCGTAAAAACTCTTTTCAGCGTTGGAACAGATAAATTTTTCTTAAACGAAGGATCCCGCAGACACCTGGCTTCCATTATTTCGCAAAACTCAGTTCTGCGATCTGGATCGTCTTCGTTGAGTTCATGTACCAATTGTACTTTATAAGGGTGATACTTTTTACTTTTAAAAACACGCAATATCGAAGTTTGACCTATGTCGTAATCGGCGACAAATTGTCGGGTAGGTTTATGTGGATTTTCCTCGATATCTACCAAAATATCCAATTTCTCACCATCGTCAATCAAAACACTCCTGTCTGGTTTTAGAATATCTTTGACATTCCCAAATTCACGGAATTTCGTTTCTATTCTACTAACGGTAGATTGAGAAATGTGATGATCAGGATATTTATCATTGAACATTTTACTTACATTCTTCTGGGTTCTAGTTTTGTCCCCACATCCCAGCATAATCAGCACTTCTATTCTTTGACGTTCAGTCAAATGAGACATTGCTAGAACTTCTAGCCTATTGTCTGAAAGTAATACTGAACGAGAACAACAACTGCAAAACTGTTTTTCTTCAGCACGTTCACAGAAGACATACATTTTTTTACTCAACTGTCACGGCTGACAAACAACGGTTGGTAAAAACAAACAAAAAAATTGCAAGGTGCATGGCATATTGTACAGCGGACGGATTCAATGGAATACCTACGTGATACCTTTCAACACTTGGAATTTTTTGTTTCATCTTGACGCATGCATATTAAAAAATAAAGATATGGCTGAATATTAAATTGAATACCCTTCAAAATGAGGTATCACTTAACCCCATTTTCCATTTAAAAAAATTTGGGGGATTGCTGTCACGTTGAGGGGGGGAGGGAGGGGGGATTGTTTTCATGTCACAGAGTGTCTTCTCGACACATAGATCGACGTGTTTCGGGGTTTTTCTTGAAAATGGCTTATAACGTAGTAAATGAATATATCCGCCACATATGGTGCTCACTGTATAATTTATGATACCTACTGAACAATTCCAAAACTCACCTCAAAATAATTAAAAAGTTCACAAGCGGACAAAATAACGTTTTCGGAGTGTTTTTTTAAGGTAACGCGTGACCTTGCTAACGTAAAATGGTTGAGGCTTTCGTGGACTCCGATTACTTGAATCTTACTCAAGATGTATGAGCCTCTGAAGATGCTGCCAGCGAAACATCAGGAAGAAATTCGAGGAAAAAACGACGGCTCACCCTAACCAAAGTAGTGATACTATTCAAACGTATCTCACATTTACAGCGCCTCGATAAAACTGAAATCAAATCAGCGACGACAGAGGTATCTAATAACGTGTTAACACCTGTGGTTCGAGCTAGCACTTACTAGGCGAAAAAGAAAAACAATTGCATTCATCAGAGTATTTATGGATAATTAGGAATACCAAATATTCAGCAAACTATGAGTGAATTTATGTGAAATGAAAAATTATAAAAATTCGTAACAAACTCTATCGATTTCCTGAAGATCAGATCAGGCGGGTATGAATTTATGTAAAATTATCAAATTTCGTCATGAACTCTTTCAACTCCCTGAAGATCAGATCAGAGAAAACTATAAAAAATGAATTCGTATTAAATGAAAAATTCTAGAAAATTCGTTATAAACTCCCGATTCTCTGAATATCAGATTAAGAAACAAAAACAAAACAGTGTTTCATAATATTTCAATAGGCAGCACAGATGAAGAAATATTCAACTAACACCAACGGAACTGATTCATCTCGGTGAGTACTTCTTGCCAATAGTCCTGCATCCGTTCATTATAATTTATGAATGATGATGATCTTGCTGTTGAGCCAGTTTCACAGTAACCTCTTCTATTCCAGCTGCCTCTGCCTTAAATCGTTCCAGCTCCTTCGTCAGCTCTTCAATTCTTGAAAGTATTCCTGTCCTTTGCTCGTGAATTATTCTCAACTCAGTAGCATTACGATCCATTTGACGCCGCATCTCGACTTTATCTAACTTTATGTTTTTCGAACCAGTTAACTTTTTTATCCATAATTCGAGTTGTTGAGTCAGGATTTGTGGTGCTTCCAAGCTCCGAGACGTTGACGGCACATGAGAGCTCCAGGAAGATGCCTCTGAGGTCCGCGACGTTGATAGTGCCTCCGAAATCTGAGTTGTTTGGTGCCTCCGTGGACGTTTGTTGTTCTTCTGGGAAACATGATGTTGATGGTGTGGGATCTTTTTCGAGTCAATTCTGTCCATTAGTGGCTGTCACTTCAACTTTTGGCACTGTCAAGTATCCCCTTAGTATCGGAAAATCATTTGTTCTGGGTTTTCGTTTGTTTTTTAACTGGACACGTCCACCACGTGTTACGTTTTCAGCCACGGTTGTTGTGTATGACGTACCACATTTTACCAAATTCATTGGTTCTACCAACTACTATTGATGAGATCACCGGTAGGTAAGTTGCTGTTTTCTCTTCTCTAACGATTCTTTCTAAAAACTTAATTTTCCAAATATCCCGAACTTGTGTTGAACTGTTGTTCGAACTAAACAATTTTCGACTTCCCGAAAATAAAATTAACTCAGTCCTAGGTCCATTCACTATACAAACAAAATACTATATTGCAGTTTATAAAATTGAATACTTGTAAATGAAGCCAAGTTCCTGGCCCTAATTCAAGCATCTTATATATTCAAATGAGTTGAATGTAGATAACGAGTCTGTAACCAGTTGACTGAAATATTGAACATGATGGCTGGGAATCATTATTGCCGAATGTATCATTTTGAATGTATGCATTCAGTTTTGGGCGAGGGTTTGAACTTTTCCCCTATTCGAGTTTATTGTTTTGGCTTGAACAAGTATCCCTGCCAAGCGTCGTATCATCATCTCCTTCCATATTTCCGGGATTCTTATCAATTGCCTCTCCTATGTCGTTTTTGACTTATCTTGCAATTTCTGGAATTGAAAGGAATACTGTCTGAATGTCATCATTTTGTTGTGGAGCCATCGAATTTTAGTCCCTGTTTTCAAACTGGAACTGGTTTCCATATACCTGAGGATGTATAAGCCAAAGTATTCGGCACGAAATCTGGATTCACATTCATTGCTAACCTGGCATCCAACTGTATGCAAGTTTCATGTGAACTTTCTTAGCATGGACTTCCATTTTCTGAAACAATTCGGAAGTGTTATTAGTTACTCCAGTATAGCAGTATCTACTTCGTTTTCCTCATGCATCTGGAGCAGGTCTGCTGAGGTTTGTTTTGTAGATTGGTATGTGAGACCATCTGGAACAGAAGATTATAAGCGTTGCCCGTCTTAATTATTGAAATTATGAGGCTGAGCGGAGTAATTATCTCAGCCCGGCGGCACTCCATATTTCTATGTAATATAATTATAATTCAATTGTCTGAAAGTAGGAACCAGACGAATCCCTTCCCTAGTGGGATAATAATGATAAAATATCCAACTCGAGTAAAGCACTCACCCGCTCACCGTTTATATGGGATCGTTCAGCTGGAAGAATTTTGAAACGAGGTAGCGCGATAAGTTGCTTCCACCAGATCGAAGAAAAGTTGAAATCCGTCCTGATAATACAAATTTCTTCTTCTTTTTGTGTTTTTTGGCCGTTGATAATACAAATTTGAAATCAATGGTTGGCTCGATAAGGTGGAATGTGGATTGTTCTATCTTCCTAGATGGGTCGGCTTTTTTATCACCAATTATTATTTGTCAGGTACTGCTTTCGAAAAGAGGTATTATACTATCTGAGTATGTGTTGCTGAAAATATAGCAGAATCAAAAGGCGGTAACACATTTTATTAGCACAAGATATAAAAAAAAAAGATTTTTCTTTAGTGAGAAAATATCGAATAATGAATACAATTAATTTGAATATAGTTTGCGTAATGCGAAATTCGTACAATACTCAGTTTACATATTTAAAAGCTACAACCTCTAAGTGAAATATGTTATGAAGTTATTGAGAGTTTCATCTAAACTCTTGAGGAGAACATCAATTATTTTCAACGCCCAAGGCAGTTGGAGTTGTGAGAAAAAACGAACAAAAGAAATTTGTCTCTGAAAAAAAGGTGCAAGAAAGGAATTCCAACTGTTTAACTGAAGCATTGTTGAAATACCTTCTACACTTGTAAAAATTCAATATTAATTTCTATTTTTTCAGATAATGGTGGGTTAAAAACTCAAAAATGCTAGAAAAATTAATCAGTCTATTATTATAATAATCAAGTACACATTTTTATCATTATTTCACGGTCATTTATTTGAAGTACGATCCGCGTACAAGTTAAAAACTGATTTTCATAGGCAAAAAACAGAGTATCGACACTACAAAGGGAAAATTAACAATGTTAGATGGTAAATAGTGCGGCATTATTAAAAAACTGTGAATACTTTCTTATACGAAGGAAAGAGAAAAATGATTGTAACATTGTAGTGCCAATCGAAAATTTTTACTAATTAGATTGGAGCTGGTTGAAATTCAATGTATATTCATCGGTTACTGTTTTCGAAGTGTTTCGAAAAGTCATTGAATGCAAATTCCAGGTTCTATATGGAGTACCACACAGCGCGTGAAAAATGTTTTTTCAGGACCTTAAATTTTACAAATACATTTTGTGAATAACTTTTGTTAATGATGAAATGAAACCGATGTAAACATAAAAAAAATTTATTCATAATAAAGGAAGCATCAAGTACAAAGCATAGCGATAGATTATCATACATGAAAACATGTGGACCACATAAAGCAAATGGCAATGGAAATTTTTTATCGATTGGTCTGGAATTCTCAGCATGAATGGAATGAGACATGAAAACTTTCAAAATATATTGGAATAAGCTATGAATTGATTATTACATTTATCACCCAATTGTATATGATTTTGAAAATGTCACTCGTTTAATATATACATCATCTCATCCAACTGACCCTGTTGTCGCTCCCGGCACATCATCAGTTGATCCTGACTCCTAGATAACTCGATATTCGACATCTCGATGTCAGCTAATTGAGCTCGAATCTGATCCACCCGTTTCACTAACTAACCTAAGGAGAAAACACGCGGGATGACCTTGACGCAGCCTTTATTGTTATTTGCTCAAATTTGAATGTCAGATGTTATTTTCTCAATCTCACTGTGTCTGAGATACCCATTACCAAGTGGGTATTCCCATTGTGAACGCCTAATAAATCATAGATATGCATTATGACATATTAAATAGGTGATCACTTAATACACCCTGTTTTTAGGTTAGCCCACACTTTGTGGGCTAGTCATCATCATCATCGGTATCAGATGAGATACTGATGGCTGATGGCCAGCTTATGGTGGATGGTAAACTGATAGAATCGATATCAGAACCCTCCACCTGCATCCTATCATGGTACCCTTCTGGGAAACCATAATGTTGAAGTAAAAACTCTGAGTAACTGACGTTTCTCCGAGTATTCACACCATCGGTTGAAGAACTAACTTCTTCAACTTGGGTGGGACCCGTCGCTGGTTCCGAGGGCGGTACACTTCTGGGCTCTGTTGTCGAGTCAGGACTCGTCGACATCGTGCAGAGAATGATATAGAACTCTAGTCTCACATCGTATTCATACAAAAAATGGGTATGGAGAATGGAGGGGAGAGAAAAGTGACGAAAGTTCATGCAATGTTTCATGTTGATTCAACACAGAGATGGCGGCCTATCTTCAACATTGATGAGATCCATAAGCTCATCTCTCAAGCGAGCGGCATCACGCAAGTGGTCGGCGAGTCCGTCACCCATGAGGGCATCCACGAATTCCTGGATCTCCCGATCTACTTGATCCGACGAATCATCAGTACTCGTGATGTGGTGCACTTGTACCCTCGGATCATATTGGCCGTCGAACTCGGGCTGAACGTGAGGTTCGGTAGTGGAATCTGCTGCCGCATATGTAGTTGCCATGGTGCTGATAGCTGCTCTAATCATCATCGTGGCAAGATATCCTGATTTTATAGTCTCGAATAGGTGTGAGGAGTGGAGAAAGGAAGGAAAGAACTGCCCCAACCACGCAGTGCTCCGTGCACACCAACCAACGTATGTGTACTCCGAGGCAGGAAAAAAGAAAAGAAGAATGTGAGGGGGCGGGGGAAGGTGAACTAGGCTGCCACTGCGTCAGTCCCATTTTTGAGCCGCTTTCGCAGATTTCGAACGAGGTCATCCATCCTGCACACCTCCGGGCGAAATCCCCTCGTTGACTCGTCCTCCAGCCGACAATCCTCGTCACAACCGGTGATCTGTACATCGGTCTCGACGAGGCTCTGATCCAACTCCGCCAACTCAGCCACCAACCGCATTCTCCGTTCTACCATCTGCGCGCGCTTGACCTCCAACCGCCGTTTGCGCGCAGTGATATCATCTTTCCTCGCGTCGCTGCCCTCGATGTCCTTCAACCTGGCCCTCCTCTCACGGCAGACCCTGCCGAGAGTCTGGAAGTCCTCGACCAGATTTTCAGACCACTGAGACAATAGCAATTCGTTGCCGTTAACTCCGATCACACCGGCGGTCTACTGCGGGGTGGTTGGTGGCATAGGTAACGTGAAGGCTGGTTCAGCCGAAGTAGATAGCTGCTCCGGAGTTGGTGGCACAACGGCGGTCTTCTGCGGGGTGGCCGATGGCGGGGGTGCCGTGAAGGTCGACACGGCGGCAGTCATTGGAATGGTAAACTGCTCCGACGGCTGCATTCCGGTGGCGATCTTCGGAGGCGCTTTCGTGGTCGGCTTCCTGGTGACCGACCTCGGAGACGGGACGACGACTGGCGGTTTGGTCTTTGGCGGGGTCGGCTTGGTGGTTGCGGATTTTCGCCGCGTCCAGCTGCTTATGCGATGGGGGTTATTTGCATCTCACCTTTCCATAAATTTCTGCAACTCGGACTTCGGCTTCTTGGCGGGCGTCGGCTCCTTGGGAGCCATCGGCTTCTTGGCGGGCGTCGGCTTCTTGGGCATGTCCTTATGGTGGGGTTGGGTTCGACGAAATCGTCCCCGCTGTTATACCCCACGTCTCCTCCGCCGGCTCCAGCATTCAACCCTTTTCGCTGCTTAAGCGGTTGGGGTTTTTCCACCAACTCCACCGGCTCGAGGTTTTACTATTGAGGATACCTTTTTCTGTTTTTTAATATGGAGAAAAGGTGGTCTCATTAAAGTGATACCAAAACTATCACACATCGATCAGAAATCATCATTGTATCTGTTTTCCTCTCTAGTTTCGTTATTAAATCACTTTCTTTAAGAGTCAACTTTTCAGATGCTCGTCCCCCATATGGTTCACTAACAAAAGTTATGAGGCCTGCAGGTGAAACACCAACCATAAATTTTATTCTGCAGCACAGACATTTCGGTTTTTGAATGGTAATTTCAGTACAGTCGATAACAACCCTAACATTACTGAAATCTTCAAAATAGATAGGCATATTTTATTAAAATATCCACAAACGCTATTAAAGTTCAGAAGCACACGAAATTCATCAAAAATCCAAAATTACTGAAGAGTAAACATCATAACTCCATATAAACATATGTAAACTGTAGTATGGCTATCTATCACCGGAGTATTTCCGCAAAAGTCGGTAGGGGGCGTATCGCTTATTTTCTATCGCGAATTCCGATCTGCGTCACCTAGGATCGGAAGATTTCAACAAAAATCAGCTTGATTTTCTCAACTGTATTGGCAGTAGTCACTTCCCTCAAAAATAATCGTGACCTCCACAGAAGGTCTGGTGTTATTAAAAGCAATGTAGGTGTTTCTTGCCTCGAGCAAGAATAAAGAGCTAATTTGCCTCACCAAATAACCCTTCAACGAAGGGCTCCAATTAATTAGAAAAACGGCTCTTATCGGTGTGGTCACTGGCTTTTTCGAGCTGGCAGTTACGTGGACTGAATCCAACATTGAATTCGGGATATTACAATACAAATGCAACTTGTGAGATAGTGAGGCTTCTCAGTTAACTCCCAACAAATCACTACAGGGGAATAGAAAATTTTTCTCGAACTGCCGAATTCAGAATCACCGTCCCGTCCAGATCGTTTCTCTGCAGGGTGGTTTTTCGACTTTTACCCAGTCATCGACCATTGAAATTACTTTGAGAAGGGGTGTATACTAAAACATAAATAGAATAGAAATCTTTCAGAATAACCGTTTCTCATTTTTTTTGTGTTATGTCAAATTTTTTTTGTCAAAAGCATACCCTGCTTTGACATGCCGCGATCTCCTCTCGTAGTTTGTTCTAAGTATCTGAGGTTTGACAAAGATTGAGCAATATATATATATATATATATATATATATATATATATATATATATATATATAAAATTTTGATTTTGATAGATCAAATGCTCCATGCATCCATAAATTGCTCCAATCATTGCTACTGTTTTTGAAATTATATGCTCGATTTGGTTTCGCCAGTTGAATATACCCTTGACAAGTCTTGAATATATGCTCTCGACTTTTCTGCTTCACATGTATGTATGTGAATATCTTTTGTTGTTTTGTTTAGATATCAAATATTTCGTTTCTCTGTGTTGATTATGAGTTAATTCATCAAAAGCCAATTGTTCTATACATTGAGGTCTAAATTTATTCCATCTTGTTCTCATAATTCACATCTATTGGTTTCATATAGTAACCCCGGGGTTATGTGAGGTATAGGCCAGGAACGAAAAAGCGTTCGTTATCAAATGAATTCGCAGCGGTTTCCTCCTGAGCTACCGCTGATACCTGATTGTTGATTGAATCGAATTTTCTTCAACTCAGTTCTCGATGGTGGTTTCCTCCTCTGAAACTGATTTTCTAACATCTTTCGATGTGGTGGTATAGTTAGTTCTCTACTTCTCAATGAATAAAATCATTGCAGTTTCTGCAATCTAAAATTTGGTTGTATGTTATCGAATATACACCATTATATTATTCATCCTTCGTCATGCCAAAAATGTTCTTGTTTACTCGTAGCATTTCATTAACATTATCATGTGAGTGATATGGAGTAACAAAGTACATCAAACAGTTGTTTCTCAACGATTCATATGAATCTCAATTTATGAATTCATCCATCGAACTGTCCGTATCAGTATATAATACCGTGCAATCGTCTCCGAAAGAGTTCGTCATATACTCCTAATGAAAGTTATGACTAGCAGTCTTCACGGACCCCACACTAGCCATACACGCATGATATAGTCATATCAAAATAACTTGCACTTTATTGCAACTTCATACAAGATTTGAATAAACTATATGTATTTTTTTGTGGATGGTAGTGGATGAGCTCGTTATACAATCCTGTAGGAATATCTCCTTTGATAAAATGGGCATCGTGACCGCTCAGACTATTGAAGGCAACTGGTATTGTATGACTATCTTCGAAGTGGGTGTTGGTACTATAACCTTCTTGTACTTTGAAAATTTCTGTTCTTTTGTCGAAATATAAAAATATCCCCAACAAATTCAATATCTGTACAAAAATTATGTCTCTTATTCAAGCTTTCAATTAAAAATTCAGATCTCAAACATACATTTTCCTGGTACAAAATATTTACTCGATGTGTGAAACGTGACCGTTGACTGCAACACGCCTCCGTTCAATATAGAGCCATAAAAGGGCTGTTTTCTTTCCATACTTCATATGAACGAGAACTTTTCATCAACGGTAGAACCGGAAACCATTAATATCGAACATTTTTTCGAATAGTTCAATACGTTCTCGGGATACTTCAGTCCTCTTCTATATACGCACTTTTTCATCATGGATTCATCATAATTGCAAATGTTCGATGAAGGAACGTCTCTGTGGTATTCTTATCTATATTATCGAAAATCACCTATGAAGTTTCTTTGGAAACTACAGCTCTGCAAAGACGGAAAAATACATTCATACGTAGCTGTTGGAGATGTCAACTATCTCTTTAGTGTTACCCACAGGTAACGCAAAAATAATGTCATAAAAATATTTCTTTATGAAGAGCAATTCTAAAAATCAAATCATCAATTACATAGCAAGCCAAAATGGGACTACCTTTGCCTTCTTTGTGATACCAGAAGTTTGTTTATAGATTTTATTGTCAAAAGAGAAGTGTATTATCGAAGAGAAATGAGATTAGTTCAAAATGGGTGTGCTTTTGTACAGTGCCATTTTTTTATCAATTGCTCTGATATGAGCATCCGAATAAACATTTCTGAATAAAACAACAACGACCAAACTTGCTACTACGACAATTGTCAGAGAGCTAAATTCCATTCAACCATGTGGAGACATCAAAAAATTATTTCATATAATAATCATTATCAAATTCATAGGCCCTTGTTAGTATGTTCCTCAGAAAGGCAGATAAGAGTTCAGTCCGGGTACCTTCTTCATCATTGTGGGGCATGCTCCGGCCATACTATGGCCATTTTGACGATTTTATTATTAGAACTGTTTTCAATGCCCCTTCTAACTGAATTTTGAAAGAGCATAAAAACATGAGTTATATGAAAATGAACAAGGAATGTTGGTTCAAAGTTGTGGAAAGTGTTTATTTTTTGAGAAAAGAGCTAATAAATATTTTTTTTATAATCATTTAATTATAGGTAATTAGAAATGAGAATTCTTATGTATGATTTGCCTACGATCTTTCAAAAGAAACTACTCACTGCCGCCAATATATCTGATATCATATATTTCAAAATCCTGTTGGTTTTCACGACAAACTCTTCCCCATCTGCAGATTTGGGATTATTATTCAGGTGCCGCTAAGTAGTGTGGTTTCTAAAATTACCCAAAGTTTTGCTCCGAGAGAACTGAAATTTGGACATCTTGCTGTTGAATGCTGATTAATTTCTGTAATAATGTCTGATAGCCTGAAAAGAAAAATATAATTATTCAAATAAGTCGGTTGGATATTGGCTTTTCACCTTTTGCATCTTGGATACTTTTGCAAAATGTAGAATTTTTTTTGTTGACTGGTGAGGTGTTGCAATTATTGGTGGTATAGAAAATTCATAATTATTAGCAGTGTGATTTCACCCTGACTTGCACTAACAGTATGCTCAATTGGTTTGACCAATGAAGACTCTACAAACAATTTGATCGTTTGAGTTTCCTTTTCCGTTCGGAAAATGAAGATACTTCTTCATCTGATGTTTCCAAGTTTCGGTTCAGTCAGCTGAACCTTTCTTAGTTAATTTTTTGTAGCTTCGAAATCAGCCTCAATCACAAAATAACTGTGTGAAGACTCAGTAGTTGATACTTAACAAAGAACCTAACATAGAGGAGTAAAAATACAGTATGTCTGGAAAATATCTCTACAGACGACGTACATACTATGAGTTAATATATATCATAATCACTTCCAACTGATCCTGATTCAGCCTTTATATGTAGTTAAACCCAAGCTTTGGCAATTATTGGGTCACATCTAGCGCACATGAAATGGTTACTTTCATCTCTTGATGAGTGGACTCTGACAAAAAAAAATCCTCTGAAGAAAATTGATTCCGCATATCGAAATTTATCCAAATGTATCCATATCCTGATATTTATTCGTCTGTATTGTTCTTCAGGTAGATTTTTCAATATTAAGATTACCGAAAACTTCTGAAATGAACTGGTTTTCGAATGAAATAAAAAAAATGCCTTATTACCTTAAGCAAATTGAAAGTGTCATACGAGGAATCATTTCAGAATACTGAAATGAAGCATCTCATATTTTTGAGAGTCACGCTTCAATTCAGTGTTCAGTTAATTCATATTGTCAATGAGTCTGTTGATTCTCTGACAAAATATTATCGTTTAGTGAATATTTACAAAAATATTTGTTTTTAGATGGATATGTCTTTGATGCCAATGCAGTTGTATTGCTGAATAATTGTGAAATCGAAGTTTTATTCGTGTGTTTGTTAACTTGGTAAAAATAAAATTGCTTCATCTGATATATACTAGTCTTGTAATCATATTTTCGCCACTTTTTGGGTGAACATGGCTTTCCGTCAGTTTGAAAGCCACTTTGAATAATTCATTCGTTGCATTTCGAACAAGCTCTTCAAAATGTGAAAAAAGTACAAAATCTTTAGAAATTTCAAATGATTCATGGATTTTTGAGGTTATGAACAACTATGAAGTCATACCTTAATGTTTTTCATCAAGCTATTTCTCAAACATTTGATTGAACGGGAAAATCAGAGCATATTCTCGATTTGCAAAATTGGTCTACTGGATGTATTCATCATGGTTCCAAGTTATTTTTTACATTCAAGTGCACACATTTTTCGATTTCAGTTGGTTTAATCGCTGCTTATTACATCGAATAAAAGCCCTACATTCTCGCAAAGTATGACACATTACAACATTGTTTTCGCAAGAATATTCCCTTTCATATCACCACCACTTGAAAATCAAGGCAATGCTTGCAGGCCATAATCAGTGAAGGGGTTGAAACATTATAACGAGTGAGTGATAACCATGATCGTTTCCAATTTTTTTCTGGAGTAGTATCTCCTAAATCAACAGATTCAACGAATCCTATGGTATTTGTATCAAATGTTTCAGTTTCCTTTTAAGAAACATTTATGTTTTTTCTATTCCCTCATGTGCTTCATTTCCTTCAACAAGAAGAGAACTTCTTTTCGAAACCCAAACGTACCAACAGTATATTCGTAGAAGAAATGATCGATTTGTATACTCAGAATTTGCATTGCTAAAAATGTACTTTTCATTTTTTGTAACACATGTCTTTCCATAAGTTTCGTAACCCTCTATAAACGAACTTGTCTGATTTCAACAACCCCAAGGAAAATTTAGGTGTATGTTACCTAGAAGTCACAATGGGCAGTTAGATTGACCGATTGTGAAATTTATAAAAACAATTTGATGTGGGCGTGAAGCATAGATGATCACTACATTTGCTACACAAAATCTTTGGCACTCCAGCACATTCAGGGAATTTACACCTGCCTCTCTTTTCTGTGAATATAAGCCAGTGGCCTGTATTATCCTTTCTCACATCCTGTGTTGGCATAACTGCAACTTTTACTCTATGCCGTTTCTTTCGAATCCCTTGTTCAACTGTGGACGAGCTTGGACGTCCTCTCTTTCTGTCGCTGTGAAGACCTCTGCTGCATAATGTATTCGCTAGATCAGTTTTGAATTGGAGCAAAGACAACTGATTTTTTTTACGATGCCCCTTCCATCGCAATCACATCCATAAACACGAAAAAGAGGGTGGTTAAATTAAATAAAATTCATTTGAATCAAAGTAATAGTAGTTTCATATATGCACGACAAAATATTTTGTTGCGGCAAGAAAAATTAATTCTTGAATACCAACTGTTGATTTAACCGCATGTTCATTGGATCAAAAGAATCATCCGTTGGACTAACTACATTCATCAGATACTTCAATTCAAAGAAACATTGAATTTAACTGATGTTTTGGTGAAATGATGGTGAAAATGATTTGAATTCAGTAGAAAATTCTGTCAAATAAAGCAGAATCGCAGTCGGTTTCAGTACCAAACTTGATTGAAGCAATCAAATACATTATACATTACAGTGAAAATTATGTTGAAAAAACACTTTATATCAACACATTGAACGAAGTTTTGGCTTGTTTTGCAGATGGAAAAATAGTCATTGAATCAATTTATCCTGTTGAACTAACATCAGATAGATATTGGACGAAAAAAATGTTCAGTTATTACAATTACTTTTTCTTATAGATCGGAGAATTTTATTATTCGAAACGAATATGTAAAATACTGAACAAACAAAATGAAATCACAAATCGTGATTTTTTTCATTTGAATGGATTTTATCATTTGGTAGGAGGAAGTAAATACTTTGTTAAGTCAAATACCAGCAGCTGCTGGGTAGTGCACGTTTAATTTACTGAATATCCCCTTTTTTTTTGTTGTTGAAAAAATATTTCTCAATTCCAACAGTTTGTAAATATATTCGTTGACTGATTTAAATTAAATTGTTGTAGACATTTCATGGGGTTTTCCCCCTTAGAAAGTACCTATATAATGTGACACTTTCAAAAACAGATAGAAAAAAATTATTCTTTTGTGTTAATTTTTATTGTAACTAGGGAATGGGCGCCAGCGGATGATAATCCACGAGGAAGTGGGAACCAAACAAAATAAGGTGCATATCAATTTCAAAATATATAATTACTTAAAATATCAATAGAGAAAAGGTACAAAACGTTGATGCCTTGTAAAACAATAAATTCGATTAGAAAATATCCGAAATCTGGGTAAATCGGGTATTGTTTATGAAACTACTATTAAGTTTTCAGAAAATTTGCAAATACTGTTAATCAGATATAATGGCATACGGAATAAAGACTAGTTCGATTATCTGAATACACAATAAACACTAAAAGGGAAAATTTCTGGCCAGAATATCAAACGATCAATCTACAGCTGTAGACCGGTATACACGGATATAAAAATCATTTCCCAATAAATTATTATAAATAAATGAATTATAAATAGAAACGATAAATTACGTAAACTTCAACAACTAAGTTTATAATAAAACACAGGTTTTCTTCTTTATTATGGGTACCAATAGACGAAACGACGTACTCACTCAGCGCTCAGAAGAAAATTCCTACGTTTACTCAGACTGCTTTTCCTTTGTCATATTTGGGTGGAACTCCCGAATAAGCCTGAGAAATGGTATACTCCTCGCCCAACTGACAGCTACCTGACCGGCAAAGTTACTTTGACACGAGATTAGGTGGCAGCGCAACAGGATGGTTATGTAATACCCCAGGTTGTGACTGATGAGACTCTTGCTTAGGGCGTAGGGTGAAGGTTGATAGGTCAAAAGAAAGACATATCCCAGTACTCAGATCCTAGGTTGAGGATCAATGCCGTACCAAACTCACAGAGTTATGTAAGGGTTGTGCTACGTGCCTGAAACGAGAGTTTCGTTCACGCAAATGGCTTCGACAAGCGAAGTTACAACAGTGAAAATTATTGAAAGAGAATCCATTACCTTAGTTCTCATTAGGCACACATTCCAGCCAACAACGAAAAATCACTTTTCACTATTGTGGCATTGAACAACGACCGTTTTCGGTTCGGCCTACTTGATATCTCGTCACCGAATATCTGCGATTTCGAGTCTCAGGTTTCTCCATCGACCACAGAAACTTTGCAGCAAGGAAACCGAGGTAAACAGTTTTTTCGGAATGCCAATCGCTACCGCTGAGTATACAGGTCGTCTCCTCTACGGGATACCGCGGATTTGAACCGTTACACACCCCCCCTTCCTGAGCAAAAATATTTCAGATCACTGAAATATTTTAACTCTCATTTGAAACTATCAAACGTATAACACTATATACATATATAACATACCTAAACTCGGAATAACCTAGCAAAAAAATATTCGAATACCTCACCTACTTCTTTGAGAGATTTCGATGTCTAGAGACACCAAGCAATTTAGGAGTGAATTTCCGGAGTGATCCTTGGATTCCAAAAAACATAACATCAAGCTTCATATGAACATATCTTGAACTCGCCAAATTCCCGACCGATATCTCAATCATACTTCATAAACACTCATTCACCATTCGTTGCCACATTTATATCCATTTTCATACAATCAGTCCGACTCGGATCCCGTATAAGGTTTCAAGTCCTTCACATGAAACTTGCCAAGATGTTTTCCATCCTCCCCGACTAGATCGTATACCAGTTTAGACACCACCCTCTTCACGGTACAGAGGACGAACTTTGGTGCCAACTTCGAAGCAAAGTGTTCTGCCTTATTCGACAAGACAAAATTCCTTTTCCAGACCTTGTCACCGACGTGGTAAACATCAGATGGACGCTTCCTCAAGTTATAATGTCTAGAGTTCTTTTTATACGCTTCGGCTAATGACCTGCGAACATCAGAATAGAACTGGGGAAGTCGATCAATTTCCGAACCATATTCCTTCCTGTTGATGTTGATCAAATCAATATCATCAACGGATTGCAATCGACCATAATACTGTCCATCCGCTGGGACGTAACGACCAAAATTTAAGAAAGTGGGAGAATAACCAGTAGCCTCGTGAACGGCTGTTCTCAGAGCGAAAGCTATTTTCTGGAGCTCCTGATCCCATGTTCGGTGATCTGAAACATCCAAATACGACCGTATGGCTGTTTCTAAGACCCGATTCACACGCTCTACTGCATTTGTTTGAGCATGGTAATTGGCGTTATAATGTATTTTTGACCCGTACCGTTTAGCTAAATCCCTGAAAACATGGGAGGTAAATTGAACGCCGTTATCACATGCTATTATTTGAGGGGAGCCGAATACCAGAAAAACTTGCTCTTCTATGAACTTCAATATAGGAGAGGTCTTTGCCGCCTTCATAGGATGTACTAAACAGTACTTAGTGAAGTAGTCAGATACAACTAAAATGAATGAGTTTCCGTTTTTTGTTCTCGGAAGGGGTCCTATAATATCAACCGATATGTATTGCCAGGGGAAAGAGACTCGTTTAGGATGGCCCATAAATCCGGGACGGGACGTAGACTCGACCTTTTGAGCAGCACAGACTCTGCACCTCCTCACAAACTTCCTCACATCCTGCAACAATCGAGGCCAATAGTAAACCTCGCGAATCCTCTTCGCGGTTTTATAGACGCCCAAATGTGCGGCCGTAGGAACTTCGTGAAACGAATTGAAAACAGATACTCTTTGTCCTTTCGGGATTACCAATTTCCAATCGCTGAAATTGGTGCGCAAACCCAAAGCAAAAGGAACGTGACGGTACAGTAAGCCGTCCATAACTTTCCAATCGGAATATTTTTCCGGGCATTCAGAGACCTTCCCAATCATACGATGATACCAGGGATCTGCGTCTATTTCGCTCCGCTGTACTTCCAAGACACAAGTTTCCACGGGTGCTCGGGAGAGAGCATCTGGAACGACATTCAGTGCACCTTTCCTATGAAGTATTACCATGTCGTACTGACTTAGCCGCATTGCCCATCTGGCTAGTCGACCTGTAGGATTTTTTAAGTTACTCAACCACAAGAGTGAACTATGGTCTGTTAGAACAGAAAAACGGACTCCATCTATATAGGGCCGAAACTTTTCTACTCCAAAAAGAACAGCAGCGCATTCTTTTTCCGTTACAGTGAACTTTCTTTCTGCTTCAGTGAGAGATCTGGATGCAAAAGACACAACGACTTCCTTGCCGTTATCATCTTGCGTCAATACAGCGCCAAGGCCTACATTTGAAGCATCACACTGGATACAAAAGTCCTTATTGAAGTCTGGGGTAGCAAGGATAGGGGCGGTAACCAAAATTTGCTTCAAACGACAAAAAGCTTCATTGGCTTCTTTGGTCCACTCTATCTTCTGGGATTTTTTCTTACCTTTCAAGACCGCATTGATGGGAGCCGTCACAGATGAGTGATCTTTAACGAATCTTCTATACCAGCTACACATCCCGAGGAACCTTTTCACTTCAGTGGCTGTCTTCGGAACTGGATAGTCCAACATGGCTTTCACCTTATCAGGATCTGTACGTAACCCTGCACAATCGACTACAAATCCTAGATATTTCAAACTGGTCCTACAAAACATGCATTTATCGATGTTGATTGTTAAGTTGGCGTCTTTCATTCTGCTGAAAACAAGACGTAGAATTTCTATGTGTTTTTCGAAACTTGGAGTGGCCACAATGACGTCATCGAGGTAAACGAAGACGTACGGATCAAGCTCAGGTCCCAATACGGAGTCCATCAATTTCTGGAGCATTTGTGCAGCGTTGCATAGAACGAAGGGCATAACCGTGAATTCGAATAATCCACGGCCTGGTACAACAAAAGCCGTTTTCTCACATGAGCTCGGATCCAACGGGATTTGCCAGAAAGCTGATTTAAGATCGATACTGCTTAAAAACTTGGCACCAGATAACTTGTTCAATATGTGATCGACAATAGGAAGTGGGTATGCACACTTTTTCGTCACAGAATTCAACTTCCTGCCGTCAAAGCAGAATCGGGATCCACCATCGGATTTTTCCACAATCAACACGGGGCTAGCCCATGGACTAGTAGAAGGCCTTACCACTCCCCATTCAAGCATTTTATCAAGTTCTTTGTTCAACTCATCCAACTTGTAGGGTGACATGACATGATGCCTTTGTTTTATCGGTTCCACATCACCGGTGTCAATTTTATGAAAACACTTATTGGTCCTGCCTGGTTTAGACGAAGATAAAGTATGAAATTCAGTTATAACCTCATTCAGCACCTCCATTTCACTAGAATTCAAAGTAGACCTATCACGAATTTTCTCCATAGAAAACAAAGGAACATCAGAATTCGATGGAAAGGTTGTATTCAGGTTCTTCGTCCCAACGAAGTACTACTAGTACTTCCACAACTTTCACGACATCATCCAGCTGTAACGGAATATGAACATAACCCTCAATATGTTGGATAGTCCCATCAGCTGTCCTAAGATTCATATCGAAACATTCCCTTGCCTTCAATTCGAAAAGATCCAATAACTGCATACCATCACGGCCCAAGACCGTATGACTTGCACCTGTATCGAGAAGCGCAACTATCAACTTACCAAAAATCTTGACAGAAACAAAGGGCCTATTATCACCCTTTTTCTGAACGAAAATAGCATCACTTTTCTTCACAACCGCTTCCGCAACCGAGTTGTTCGCCTTTGTATATGACCTATAGAAAATTTTAACTCTCTCAAGCCATGTCTTCCACTCGGCTGAAGATGGTTTCGGGACCTTCGAGAAATAGTGAGTGTGGGAGTTACGGCGGTCCGACTGTCGAACTCCACTCCTCAGTTCTTTGAACAACGGGGGCAATTTGGCCGGATCACATCTTTCATACCACAACCAAAGCAAACTAGTTTCCCGGGCGACGATGTCGGCTGTGACTTCCTCTTACAGTCCCGCTTGAGATGACCCATTTCATTACAATTCCAACAATGCAGTTTAGAAGTACGATTGAAACTGCGGTTAGAATTCGACATAACTGAGGGTTGCTCTTCCCTACTAGAAAAACCTTGGCATGATCCACAGTTTTTACAAGCTCCCGAAGGTAGAGATGAATAAACCGCAGGAGGAACATATGCCAAACCAGGCTCCAAGGTAGCAACATTCCTTTTGGGGGGAGGCTTGAAATTCCTTTGGACCCTTTCAGACTCTTCCAATGCTCTGCAAATTTCAACTAACCTAACAATGGTCGTTATATCTTGGAGTGCTATGTGAGAATGGTACTTAGGCAACACCCTCGCTTTGAGTATCCTGAGCTTCTTTTCCTCAGAAGGCTTCTCAGAAAGACAGTCGAATAGATTTTCCATAATAGAAATGTAGATGACTACTGGTTCCTCATCATGTTGGGTACGTCTCTCGATTTGCCTCCATAATTCATCATCATAACCTACAGGTAAGAAGTCGTTTTTTAGAGCTCCAACCAAACTGTCCCAGGAGTCGAAACGTTTTTGCCGTAGCTGTGCCCTGAACCACTCCAATGCTACATCATCAAACAAATCAGAAGCTGCTTCATATAACTGTTGTTTAGAGCATTTTCTCGAAACCATAAGCTCATCGACTTTGCCTAAAAATGAATTGAGTGAGCCGCTGCCTTGTTTGCCGCTAAATTTGACAGACCACTTGTAGACAGGAACAGACCTATCATCATTGGTAGCTACCTGAGGATTGCTAGAATTGTTAACAACAGCACCCCGTCGATAACGATCTATTATTTCATTCGGATCTTCCTCCAAGGCCGACACGACAACGATATTATCGCCCCTGTAATTGGAAATTTCTCCATCTGTACCAACAGGTATTCTTATTAACCTACCCAAGACATGATTGATTCGACTACGTATGCGGTTCGCTAGCTCTTCATTCACCCCATCGTAATCATTCACCAACTCTGTGATAGACCGAATACTCTCATCGATTTCCTTTTTCGAAATATCATGAGAATAATCAACGACATTATAAACAACACCCGGACGAGATTGGTCTTTCTTCAGTTCTCTGCGAAGGAATTTCCGTTTCAAGTCAACATCGACTCTATCGGTATTCACTCCACGGAGAGACAACTCATAATTCAACTCGTTTACTCTCAAATGGTGGGGTTCTATATTATAATTACACGCCATGGGTAATTTATTTGAATTTTCACTCTTACTCAAGTGCACCCTGTATATGAAAACAGACCTATTCAGTCACTCTATCAAATCAATTTCAAATTAAATTAAAAAACAGTTACAGAACTTCAAACGTGAGCACAGAATGGGACGACCTGTATACCAAACGTCCGCATAAAAAAGGCAATCAAAAATCTGTACTAATATGCTAAATCAGGTCAGCTATCAATTCACGCGAGATAAGAGATAAACATTCTCAGAACATCTACTCTCAACAGTTTTTATTTTGATGTTTTTATTTCGAATCTTTTTTTATCGGGATTCCATACCAAAGTAATGATAATTACTATTTATATGCACCTATTTTGTTTGAAGGAAAAATCAGGTAGGGTTTCAAGAAGTTATGCTCCGGTTACAATATCAAGATCGAAATGAAAAACTCGAGCCCCTGAGTTGAGGCGCCAAATATATGTGTGACACTTTCAAAAACAGATAGAAAAAAATTATTCTTTTGTGTTAATTTTTTTTGTAACTAGGGAATGGGCGCCAGCGGATAATAATCCACGAGGAAGTGGGAACCAAACAAAATAAGGTGCATATCAATTTCAAAATATATAATTACTTAAAATATCAATAGAGAAAAGGTACAAAACGTTGATGCCTTGTAAAACAATAAATTCGATTAGAAAATATCCGAAATCTGGGTAAATCGGGTATTGTTTATGAAACTACTATTAAGTTTTCAGAAAATTTGCAAATACTGTTAATCAGATATAATGGCATACGGAATAAAGACTAGTTCGATTATCTGAATACACAATAAACACTAAAAGGGAAAATTTCTGGCCAGAATATCAAACGATCAATCTACAGCTGTAGACCGGTATACACGGATATAAAAATCATTTCCCAATAAATTATTATAAATAAATGAATTATAAATAGAAACGATAAATTACGTAAACTTCAACAACTAAGTTTATAATAAAACACAGGTTTTCTTCTTTATTATGGGTACCAATAGACGAAACGACGTACTCACTCAGCGCTCAGAAGAAAATTCCTACGTTTACTCAGACTGCTTTTCCTTTGTCATATTTGGGTGGAACTCCCGAATAAGCCTGAGAAATGGTATACTCCTCGCCCAACTGACAGCTACCTGACCGGCAAAGTTACTTTGACACGAGATTAGGTGGCAGCGCAACAGGATGGTTATGTAATACCCCAGGTTGTGACTGATGAGACTCTTGCTTAGGGCGTAGGGTGAAGGTTGATAGGTCAAAAGAAAGACATATCCCAGTACTCAGATCCTAGGTTGAGGATCAATGCCGTACCAAACTCACAGAGTTATGTAAGGGTTGTGCTACGTGCCTGAAACGAGAGTTTCGTTCACGCAAATGGCTTCGACAAGCGAAGTTACAACAGTGAAAATTATTGAAAGAGAATCCATTACCTTAGTTCTCATTAGGCACACATTCCAGCCAACAACGAAAAATCACTTTTCACTATTGTGGCATTGAACAACGACCGTTTTCGGTTCGGCCTACTTGATATCTCGTCACCGAATATCTGCGATTTCGAGTCTCAGGTTTCTCCATCGACCACAGAAACTTTGCAGCAAGGAAACCGAGGTAAACAGTTTTTTCGGAATGCCAATCGCTACCGCTGAGTATACAGGTCGTCTCCTCTACGGGATACCGCGGATTTGAACCGTTACAATAAAAAACTAATTAATTAATTTTACAGTAACGCGTTCGGGGCAATTTACCCTTATTGGAACAGCTAATTAATATATCGAAACCCATTTCATCATTAATCTCTGAATTTTGACTTGACTATCACTTTTAATCAGCAGCTGGGGGCATCTTGCGAATATATTCGTAAATATATATAATAATATTGAAAGGAAAAGTTTTTTATGAATAAAATGCGAATAATTCCAATGAAAACATTCATTCAACATATAATTATTTATTTCTACTTGTTAGATTTAAATGAAGACATTCAATAAAAAAACAATAAATAAACGAAAATGAACAAACATTGATCCGTTCCAGAATCTGAATACTGATTTCAGAGAGTATTGTGGGAAAAAGTATCTAAAAGAAAACTATAATGATTTTGAAATAAAACCATATGTTTCTCCATTTGGTAAGCAATTTGAAGAAGTTGGTACATTATTTTTAAAATCGAGAATCTTCGCCAATTCGAAGGAGTTTGTGGAATTTTGAACCCTATAACTTCTCAAATGTAAATTGAAGCTTTCTGTTATTAATGGGGAAATAATAAAAAATATATCATTTCAACTAACCAAAATGTGAACAATTTGACAAAACTGGGAAATGTTATCTATCATATCGAAAATTAAAATAGATTGATCATTATATCTTATACCATTGCACTCAAACGAAGTAATGCATAAATCGTAATTTGAGTCATTCACAAGTTTCTTGAAATAATGTTCATCCTTTGGGAGTTCGTATATATTACCTAAGAGCGATGAATCTTTCAAAATTTTCTGAGACATAACACGATGATGAAGTTTAAGTTGGGACCTTAGTGAAAGGGTAAGTGAAACATTTTTCTACTTGTAGCATGGGCAATTCGAAAAACCTTCATTCAATGAGTATAATATTGATTCGAACCAATTCTATTATTTCACTCAATCACATTTTTTTTTTGGATCATTAATAATAATCACACTTCGATTGATCCAGTATTTATTTCGCTTAATAGAGGTATTCTCAAATCGACATATCAGAAAATTCGTTAACAAGAACTCCATTTGTTCACTGCAAAATCACCCTTCAGTCACTAGAATACATAAGTTGTTTGAAATGAGTAATATTTGATTAAATTAATGAAACAAATTTGATTGAATGCATTTGTTTCAAATGAGAAACCTTTTTTTTTCGTGAAGGAGCTAAGAATTTACCACACATAGATCCATCAAATGGAAGTATATTTTGTGATGCCATTTCTTGCTCCTCATATTAGTCCTATACAGAGCTATGAGAGAATCAACAAGATCGACTCCTCTCTTGAATTGATTGTAAATCGTTACAGCCTGGGGACAATTTACTTATACCCGCGTTTTTGCTTTGTTATCCCATCTCTTTACTGTGGTCATTGGATGAACACCAGTGAAGCTGCTGAGCTGGTAAACAGGTTTGTTGTCATACCATTTTATGGCTGTGAACTCTACACCATCAACTGTTGCTCTTTTTTTCTTCCACAGTTCCTCTTCCTTGTTTTCTCATCTTTTTATCAGTGGAAAATGTGCAACCACCCAGACGATTATAACGCACTATACCCAGACTCAAAATTCCCTGTTTTGAGAGTTCAACTTGAAGCTTGGGGCTGTTGAACCAATTGTCAAAATATATTTTATGGTAATCATTTCTGGGTATTATTTTGGCCAATTTCATCACTACATTTCCACTAATACCCACATCTGTGTATGACCCATGGTAAAGACGTAGAATATCTTCGTCGAATTCCCAGGTCCGAATTCGACGAAGATATTCTACAACGTCTTTACCATGGTCGCCTCGTACATAAGAACTATTGAATATTCGAAGAATCTCCTTCTTCAAAACTGTAAAGTGACCTCGTTTTGAGTATACTTTCAATACTTTCTTTACAGCTTTAGAAGAGAAAATCATCTTTAATTCTTTGATAGTACCTTTGTCCAAATTAGTCTTTTTACGACTTCGCAAGTACGTCATTTGGTATAAGGATGACCATGGAAAGTCATGGTAGTTGAGAGAGGAACGGAAACAAAAAAGATGCAGATGTTCAACATAATATGCAAGGAAAAGAAAGAACATGAGAAAAAGTTTGCTATTAAAAAATAATTTACAGGTGGTAGGGGGAGGCATAAGTGACAAGAATGGATAGCGGAAGAAAAAAAGCGTGAGCTGTCGAATCCGACGTTTCTTCACGAACTTACGAAAACGAGCCTTGCACCGGCTCCTCTTCAATGTTACATGAACAGGAGTCCTGACGCCTCGGCGTCGTCTTTGTAGTCTCGGATTAGAGGAATCACTGGGAGTGTCACCAATAGGTACATGCTCAGGAATGACACCCGTTTGAGCAAACACAGAGACATAACACGATGATAAAATTTAAGTTGAGACTTTAGTGAAAGAGTAAGTAAAACATTTATCTACTTATTTTAGCATGGGCGATTCGAAAAACTTTCATTCGATAGGTATAATATTGATTCAAACAAATTCTATTATTTCACTTAATCACATAATTTTTTTTGGATCATTAATTTACACATTTCGATTGATCCAGTATTTATTTCGCTCAATAGAGGTATTCTCAAATCGACATATCAGAAAAATTGTTAACAAGAACTCCATTTGTTCACTGCAAAATCACCCTTCAGTCACTAGAATACATAAGTAGTTTGAAATGAGTAATATTTGATTGAATTAATGAAACAAATTTGATTGAATGCATTTGTTTCGAATAAGAAATCTTTTTTTTTTTTCGTGAAGGAGCTAAAAATTTACACCACACATAGATCCATCAAATGGAAATATATTTTGTGATGCCATTCCTTGCTCCTCATATTAGTCCTATACATAGCTATGAGAGAATCAACAAGATCGACTCCCCCCATGAATTGATTGTAAATCGTTACAGCCTGGGGACAATTTACATATACCCGCGTTTTTGCTTTGTTATCTCATCTCTTTACTGTGGTCATTGGATGAACACCAGTAAAGCTGCTGAGCTGTTGAACAGGTTTGTTGTCATACCATTTTATGGCTGTGAACTCTACACCATCAACTGTTGCTCTTTTTTCTTACACAGTTCCTCTTTCCCGTTTTCTCATCTCTTTATCAGTGGAAAATGTGCAACCACCCAGACGGTTATAACGCACTGTACCCAGACTCAAAATTTCCTATTTTGAGAGATCAACTTGAAGCTTGGGGCTGTTGAACCAATTGTCAAAATATATTTCATGGTAATCATTTCTGGGTATTATTTTGGCCAATTTCATCACTACATTCCCAGGTCTGAATTCGACGAAGATATTCTACAACGTCTTTACCATGGTCGCCTCGTACATAAGAACTATTGAATATTCGAAGAATCTCCTTCTTCAAAACTGTAAAGTGACCTCGTTTTGAGTATACTTTCAATACTTTCTTTACAGCTTTAGAAGAGAAAATCATCTTTAATTCTTTGATAGTACCTTTGTCCAAATTAGTCTTTTTACGACTTCGCAAGTACGTCATTTGGTATAAGGATGACCATGGAAAGTCATGGTAGTTGAGAGAGGAACGGAAACAAAAAAGATGCAGATGTTCAACATAATATGCAAGGAAAAGAAAGAACATGAGAAAAAGTTTGCTATTAAAAAATAATTTACAGGTGGTAGGGGGAGGCATAAGTGACAAGAATGGATAGCGGAAGAAAAAAAGCGTGAGCTGTCGAATCCGACGTTTTTTCACGAACTTACGAAAACGAGCCTTGCACCGGCTCCTCTTCAATGTTACATGAACAGGAGTCCTGACGCCTCGGCGTCGTCTTTGTAGTCTCGGATTAGAGGAATCACTGGGAGTGTCACCAATAGGTACATGCTCAGGAATGACACCCGTTTGAGCAAACACAGAGACATAACACGATGATAAAATTTAAGTTGAGACTTATTGAAAGAGTAAGTGAAACATTTATCTACTTATTGTAGCATGGGCGATTCGAAAAACTTTCATTCAATAGATATAATATTGATTCAAACAAATTCTATTATTTCACTCAATCACATAATTTTTTTTGGATCATTAATATACACATTTCGATTGATCCAGTATTTATTTCGCTTAATAAAGGTATTCTCAAATCGACATATCAGAAAAATTGTTAACAAGAACTCCATTTGTTCACTGCAAAATCACCCTTCAGTCACTAGAATACATAAGTTGTTTGAAATGAGTAATATTTGATGAAATTAATGAAACAAATTTGATTGAATGCATCTGTTTCGAATAAGAAATCTTTTTTTTTCGTGAAGGAGCTAAAAATTTACACCACACATAGATCCATCAAATGGAAATATATTTTGTGATGCCATTCCTTGCTCCTCATATTAGTCCTATACATAGCTATGAGAGAATCAACAAGATCGACTCCCCCCATGAATTGATTGTAAATCGTTACAGCCTGGGGACAATTTACATATACCCGCGTTTTTGCTTTGTTATCCCATCTCTTTACTGCGGTCATTGGATGAACACCAGTGAAGCTGCTGAGCTGTTGAACAGGTTTGTTGTCATACCATTTTATGGCTGTGAACTCTACACCATCAACTGTTGCTCTTTTTTCTTCCACAGTTCCTCTTCCCCGTTTTCTCATCTCTTTATCAGTGGAAAATGTGCAACCACCCAGACGGTTATAACGCACTGTACCTAGACTCAAAATTTCCTGTTTTGAGAGTTCAACTTGAAGCTTGGGGCTGTTGAACCAATTGTCGAAATATATTTCATGGTAATCATTTCTGGATATCATTTTGGCCAATTTCATCACTACATTCCCAGGTCTGAATTCGACGAAGATATTCTACAACGTCTTTACCATGGTCGCCTCGTACATAAGAACTATTGAATATTCGAAGAATCTCCTTCTTCAAAACTGTAAAGTGACCTCGTTTTGAGTATACTTTCAATACTTTCTTTACAGCTTTAGAAGAGAAAATCATCTTTAATTCTTTGATAGTACCTTTGTCCAAATTAGTCTTTTTACGACTTCGCAAGTACGTCATTTGGTATAAGGATGACCATGGAAAGTCATGGTAGTTGAGAGAGGAACGGAAACAAAAAAGATGCAGATGTTCAACATAATATGCAAGGAAAAGAAAGAACACGAGAAAAAGTTTGCTATTAAAAAAGAATTTACAGGTGGTAGGGGGAGGCATAAGTGACAAGAATGGATAGCGGAAGAAAAAAAGCGTGAGCTGTCGAATCCGACGTTTTTTCACGAACTTACGAAAACGAGCCTTGCACCGACTCCTCTTCAATGTTACATGAACAGGAGTCCTGACGCCTCGGCGTCGTCTTCGAAGTCTCAGATTAGAGGAATCACTGGGAGTGTCACCAATAGGTACATGCTCAGGAATGACACCCGTTTGAGCAAACACAGAGACATAACACGATGATAAAATTTAAGTTGAGACTTATTGAAAGAGTAAGTGAAACATTTATCTACTTATTGTAGCATGGGCGATTCGAAAAACTTTCATTCAATAGATATAATATTGATTCAAACAAATTCTATTATTTCACTCAATCACATAATTTTTTTTGGATTATTAATATACACATTTCGATTGATCCAGTATTTATTTCGCTTAATAAAGGTATTCTCAAATCGACATATCAGAAAAATTGTTAACAAGAACTCCATTTGCTCACTGCAAAATCACCCTTCAGTCACTAGAATACATAAGTTGTTTGAAATGAGTAATATTTGATGAAATTAATGAAACAAATTTGATTGAATGCATCTGTTTCGAATGAGAAATCTTTTTTTTTTCGTGAAGGAGCTAAAAATTTACACCACACATAGATCCATCAAATGGAAATATATTTTGTGATGCCATTCCTTGCTCCTCATATTAGTCCTATACATAGCTATGAGAGAATCAACAAGATCGACTCCCCCTATGAATTGATTGTAAATCGTTATAGCCTGGGGACAATTTACATATACCCGCGTTTTTGCTTTGTTATCCCATCTCTTTACTGTGGTCATTGGATGAACACCAGTGAAGCTCCTGAGCTGTTGAACAGGTTTGTTGTCATACCATTTTATGGCTGTGAACTCTACACCATCAACTGTTGCTCTTTTTTCTTCCACAGTTCCTCTTCCCCGTTTTCTCATCTCTTTATCAGTGGAAAATGTGCAACCACCCAGACGGTTATAACGCACTGTACCTAGACTCAAAATTTGCTGTTTTGAGAGTTCAACTTGAAGCTTGGGGCTGTTGAACCAATTGTCGAAATATATTTCATGGTAATCATTTCTGGGTATTATTTTGGCCAATTTCATCACTACATTCCCAGGTCTGAATTCGACGAAGATATTCTACAACGTCTTTACCATGGTCGCCTCGTACATAAGAACTATTGAATATTCGAAGAATCTCCTTCTTCAAAACTGTAAAGTGACCTCGTTTTGAGTATACTTTCAATACTTTCTTTACAGCTTTAGAAGAGAAAATCATCTTTAATTCTTTGATAGTACCTTTGTCCAAATTAGTCTTTTTACGACTTCGCAAGTACGTCATTTGGTATAAGGATGACCATGGAAAGTCATGGTAGTTGAGAGAGGAACGGAAACAACAAAGATGCAGATGTTCAACATAATATGCAAGGAAAAGAAAGAACATGAGAAAAAGTTTGCTATTAAAAAAGAATTTACAGGTGGTAGGGGGAGGCATAAGTGACAAGAATGGATAGCGGAAGAAAAAAAGCGTGAGCTGTCGAATCCGACGTTTTTTCACGAACTTACGAAAACGAGCCTTGCACCGGCTCCTCTTCAATGTTACATGAACAGGAGTCCTGACGCCTCGGCGTCGTCTTTGTAGTCTCGGATTAGAGGAATCACTGGGAGTGTCACCAATAGGTACATGCTCAGGAATGACACCCGTTTGAGCAAACACAGAGACATAACACGATGATAAAATTCAAGTTGAGACTTACTGAAAGAGTAAGTGAAACATTTATCTACTTATTGTAGCATGGGCGATTCGAAAAACTTTCATTCAATAGATATAATATTGATTCAAACAAATTCTATTATTTCACTCAATCACATAATTTTTTTTGGATCATTAATATACACATTTCGATTGATCCAGTATTTATTTCGCTTAATAAAGGTATTCTCAAATCGACATATCAGAAAAATTGTTAACAAGAACTCCATTTGTTCACTGCAAAATCACCCTTCAGTCACTAGAATACATAAGTTGTTTGAAATGAGTAATATTTGATGAAATTAATGAAACAAATTTGATTGAATGCATCTGTTTCGAATAAGAAATCTTTTTTTTTCGTGAAGGAGCTAAAAATTTACACCACACATAGATCCATCAAATGGAAATATATTTTGTGATGCCATTCCTTGCTCCTCATATTAGTCCTATACATAGCTATGAGAGAATCAACAAGATCGACTCCCCCCATGAATTGATTGTAAATCGTTACAGCCTGGGGACAATTTACATATACCCGCGTTTTTGCTTTGTTATCCCATCTCTTTACTGCGGTCATTGGATGAACACCAGTGAAGCTGCTGAGCTGTTGAACAGGTTTGTTGTCATACCATTTTATGGCTGTGAACTCTACACCATCAACTGTTGGTCTTTTTTCTTCCACAGTTCCTCTTCCCCGTTTTCTCATCTCTTTATCAGTGGAAAATGTGCAACCACCCAGACGGTTATAACGCACTGTACCCAGACTCAAAATTTCCTGTTTTGAGAGATCAACTTGAAGCTTGGGGCTGTTGAACCAATTGTCAAAATATATTTCATGGTAATCATTTCTGGATATCATTTTGGCCAATTTCATCACTACATTCCCAGGTCTGAATTCGACGAAGATATTCTACAACGTCTTTACCATGGTCGCCTCGTACATAAGAACTATTGAATATTCGAAGAATCTCCTTCTTCAAAACTGTAAAGTGACCTCGTTTTGAGTATACTTTCAATACTTTCTTTACAGCTTTAGAAGAGAAAATCATCTTTAATTCTTTGATAGTACCTTTGTCCAAATTAGTCTTTTTACGACTTCGCAAGTACGTCATTTGGTATAAGGATGACCATGGAAAGTCATGGTAGTTGAGAGAGGAACGGAAACAAAAAAGATGCAGATGTTCAACATAATATGCAAGGAAAAGAAAGAACACGAGAAAAAGTTTGCTATTAAAAAAGAATTTACAGGTGGTAGGGGGAGGCATAAGTGACAAGAATGGATAGCGGAAGAAAAAAAGCGTGAGCTGTCGAATCCGACGTTTTTTCACGAACTTACGAAAACGAGCCTTGCACCGACTCCTCTTCAATGTTACATGAACAGGAGTCCTGACGCCTCGGCGTCGTCTTCGAAGTCTCAGATTAGAGGAATCACTGGGAGTGTCACCAATAGGTACATGCTCAGGAATGACACCCGTTTGAGCAAACACAGAGACATAACACGATGATGAAATTTAAGTTGAGACTTATTGAAAGAGTAAGTGAAACATTTATCTACTTATTGTAGCATGGGCGATTCGAAAAACTTTCATTCAATAGATATAATATTGATTCAAACAAATTCTATTATTTCACTCAATCACATAATTTTTTTTGGATTATTAATATACACATTTCGATTGATCCAGTATTTATTTCGCTTAATAAAGGTATTCTCAAATCGACATATCAGAAAAATTGTTAACAAGAACTCCATTTGCTCACTGCAAAATCACCCTTCAGTCACTAGAATACATAAGTTGTTTGAAATGAGTAATATTTGATGAAATTAATGAAACAAATTTGATTGAATGCATCTGTTTCGAATGAGAAATCTTTTTTTTTTTCGTGAAGGAGCTAAAAATTTACACCACACATAGATCCATCAAATGGAAATATATTTTGTGATGCCATTCCTTGCTCCTCATATTAGTCCTATACATAGCTATGAGAGAATCAACAAGATCGACTCCCCCCATGAATTGATTGTAAATCGTTACAGCCTGGGGACAATTTACATATACCCGCGTTTTTGCTTTGTTATCCCATCTCTTTACTGTGGTCATTGGATGAACACCAGTGAAGCTGCTGAGCTGTTGAACAGGTTTGTTGTCATACCATTTTATGGCTGTGAACTCTACACCATCAACTGTTGCTCTTTTTTCTTCCACAGTTCCTCTTCCCCGTTTTCTCATCTCTTTATCAGTGGAAAATGTGCAACCACCCAGACGGTTATAACGCACTGTACCTAGACTCAAAATTTCCTGTTTTGAGAGTTCAACTTGAAGCTTGGGGCTGTTGAACCAATTGTCGAAATATATTTCATGGTAATCATTTCTGGGTATTATTTTGGCCAATTTCATCACTACATTCCCAGGTCTGAATTCGACGAAGATATTCTACAACGTCTTTACCATGGTCGCCTCGTACATAAGAACTATTGAATATTCGAAGAATCTCCTTCTTCAAAACTGTAAAGTGACCTCGTTTTGAGTATACTTTCAATACTTTCTTTACAGCTTTAGAAGAGAAAATCATCTTTAATTCTTTGATAGTACCTTTGTCCAAATTAGTCTTTTTACGACTTCGCAAGTACGTCATTTGGTATAAGGATGACCATGGAAAGTCATGGTAGTTGAGAGAGGAACGGAAACAAAAAAGATGCAGATGTTCAACATAATATGCAAGGAAAAGAAAGAACATGAGAAAAAGTTTGCTATTAAAAAAGAATTTACAGGTGGTAGGGGGAGGCATAAGTGACAAGAATGGATAGCGGAAGAAAAAAAGCGTGAGCTGTCGAATCCGACGTTTTTTCACGAACTTACGAAAACGAGCCTTGCACCGGCTCCTCTTCAATGTTACATGAACAGGAGTCCTGACGCCTCGGCGTCGTCTTTGTAGTCTCGGATTAGAGGAATCACTGGGAGTGTCACCAATAGGTACATGCTCAGGAATGACAACCGTTTGAGCAAACACAGAGACATAACACGATGATAAAATTCAAGTTGAGACTTATTGAAAGAGTAAGTGAAACATTCATCTACTTATTGTAGCATGGGCGATTCGAAAAACTTTCATTCAATAGATATAATATTGATTCAAACAAATTCTATTATTTCACTCAATCACATAATTTTTTTTGGATCATTAATATACACATTTCGATTGATCCAGTATTTATTTCGCTTAATAAAGGTATTCTCAAATCGACATATCAGAAAAATTGTTAACAAGAACTCCATTTGTTCACTGCAAAATCACCCTTCAGTCACTAGAATACATAAGTTGTTTGAAATGAGTAATATTTGATGAAATTAATGAAACAAATTTGATTGAATGCATCTGTTTCGAATAAGAAATCTTTTTTTTTCGTGAAGGAGCTAAAAATTTACACCACACATAGATCCATCAAATGGAAATATATTTTGTGATGCCATTCCTTGCTCCTCATATTAGTCCTATACATAGCTATGAGAGAATCAACAAGATCGACTCCCCCCATGAATTGATTGTAAATCGTTACAGCCTGGGGACAATTTACATATACCCGCGTTTTTGCTTTGTTATCCCATCTCTTTACTGTGGTCATTGGATGAACACCAGTGAAGCTGCTGAGCTGTTGAACAGGTTTGTTGTCATACCATTTTATGGCTGTGAACTCTACACCATCAACTGTTGCTCTTTTTTCTTCCACAGTTCCTCTTTCCCGTTCTCTCATCTCTTTATCAGTGGAAAATGTGCAACCACCCAGACGGTTATAACGCACTGTACCTAGACTCAAAATTGCCTGTTTTGAGAGTTCAACTTGAAGCTTGGGGCTGTTGAACCAATTGTCGAAATATATTTCATGGTAATCATTTCTGGGTATTATTTTGGCCAATTTCATCACTACATTCCCAGGTCTGAATTCGACGAAGATATTCTACAACGTCTTTACCATGGTCGCCTCGTACATAAGAACTATTGAATATTCGAAGAATCTCCTTCTTCAAAACTGTAAAGTGACCTCGTTTTGAGTATACTTTCAATACTTTCTTTACAGCTTTAGAAGAGAAAATCATCTTTAATTCTTTGATAGTACCTTTGTCCAAATTAGTCTTTTTACGACTTCGCAAGTACGTCATTTGGTATAAGGATGACCATGGAAAGTCATGGTAGTTGAGAGAGGAACGGAAACAAAAAAGATGCAGATGTTCAACATAATATGCAAGGAAAAGAAAGAACATGAGAAAAAGTTTGCTATTAAAAAAGAATTTACAGGTGGTAGGGGGAGGCATAAGTGACAAGAATGGATAGCGGAAGAAAAAAAGCGTGAGCTGTCGAATCCGACGTTTTTTCACGAACTTACGAAAACGAGCCTTGCACCGGCTCCTCTTCAATGTTACATGAACAGGAGTCCTGACGCCTCGGCGTCGTCTTTGTAGTCTCGGATTAGAGGAATCACTGGGAGTGTCACCAATAGGTACATGCTCAGGAATGACACCCGTTTGAGCAAACACAGAGACATAACACGATGATAAAATTCAAGTTGAGACTTATTGAAAGAGTAAGTGAAACATTTATCTACTTATTGTAGCATGGGCGATTCGAAAAACTTTCATTCAATAGATATAATATTGATTCAAACAAATTCTATTATTTCACTCAATCACATAATTTTTTTTGGATCATTAATATACACATTTCGATTGATCCAGTATTTATTTCGCTTAATAAAGGTATTCTCAAATCGACATATCAGAAAAATTGTTAACAAGAACTCCATTTGTTCACTGCAAAATCACCCTTCAGTCACTAGAATACATAAGTTGTTTGAAATGAGTAATATTTGATGAAATTAATGAAACAAATTTGATTGAATGCATCTGTTTCGAATAAGAAATCTTTTTTTTTTCGTGAAGGAGCTAAAAATTTACACCACACATAGATCCATCAAATGGAAATATATTTTGTGATGCCATTCCTTGCTCCTCATATTAGTCCTATACATAGCTATGAGAGAATCAACAAGATCGACTCCCCCCATGAATTGATTGTAAATCGTTACAGCCTGGGGACAATTTACATATACCCGCGTTTTTGCTTTGTTATCCCATCTCTTTACTGCGGTCATTGGATGAACACCAGTGAAGCTGCTGAGCTGTTGAACAGGTTTGTTGTCATACCATTTTATGGCTGTGAACTCTACACCATCAACTGTTGGTCTTTTTTCTTCCACAGTTCCTCTTCCCCGTTTTCTCATCTCTTTATCAGTGGAAAATGTGCAACCACCCAGACGGTTATAACGCACTGTACCTAGACTCAAAATTTCCTGTTTTGAGAGTTCAACTTGAAGCTTGGGGCTGTTGAACCAATTGTCGAAATATATTTCATGGTAATCATTTCTGGATATCATTTTGGCCAATTTCATCACTACATTCCCAGGTCTGAATTCGACGAAGATATTCTACAACGTCTTTACCATGGTCGCCTCGTACATAAGAACTATTGAATATTCGAAGAATCTCCTTCTTCAAAACTGTAAAGTGACCTCGTTTTGAGTATACTTTCAATACTTTCTTTACAGCTTTAGAAGAGAAAATCATCTTTAATTCTTTGATAGTACCTTTGTCCAAATTAGTCTTTTTACGACTTCGCAAGTACGTCATTTGGTATAAGGATGACCATGGAAAGTCATGGTAGTTGAGAGAGGAACGGAAACAAAAAAGATGCAGATGTTCAACATAATATGCAAGGAAAAGAAAGAACACGAGAAAAAGTTTGCTATCAAAAAAGAATTTACAGGTGGTAGGGGGAGGCATAAGTGACAAGAATGGATAGCGGAAGAAAAAAAGCGTGAGCTGTCGAATCCGACGTTTTTTCACGAACTTACGAAAACGAGCCTTGCACCGACTCCTCTTCATTGTTACATGAACAGGAGTCCTGACGCCTCGGCGTCGTCTTCGAAGTCTCAGATTAGAGGAATCACTGGGAGTGTCACCAATAGGTACATGCTCAGGAATGACACCCGTTTGAGCAAACACAGAGACATAACACGATGATAAAATTTAAGTTGAGACTTATTGAAAGAGTAAATGAAACATTTATCTACTTATTGTAGCATGGGCGATTCGAAAAACTTTCATTCAATAGATATAATATTGATTCAAACAAATTCTATTATTTCACTCAATCACATAATTTTTTTTGGATTATTAATATACACATTTCGATTGATCCAGTATTTATTTCGCTTAATAAAGGTATTCTCAAATCGACATATCAGAAAAATTGTTAACAAGAACTCCATTTGTTCACTGCAAAATCACCCTTCAGTCACTAGAATACATAAGTTGTTTGAAATGAGTAATATTTGATGAAATTAATGAAACAAATTTGATTGAATGCATCTGTTTCGAATAAGAAATCTTTTTTTTTCGTGAAGGAGCTAAAAATTTACACCACACATAGATCCATCAAATGGAAATATATTTTGTGATGCCATTCCTTGCTCCTCATATTAGTCCTATACATAGCTATGAGAGAATCAACAAGATCGACTCCCCCCATGAATTGATTGTAAATCGTTACAGCCTGGGGACAATTTACATATACCTGCGTTTTTGCTTTGTTATCCCATCTCTTTACTGTGGTCATTGGATGAACACCAGTGAAGCTGCTGAGCTGTTGAACAGGTTTGTTGTCATACCATTTTATGGCTGTGAACTCTACACCATCAACTGTTGCTCTTTTTTCTTCCACAGTTCCTCTTTCCCGTTTTCTCATCTCTTTATCAGTGGAAAATGTGCAATCACCCAGACGGTTATAACGCACTGTACCTAGACTCAAAATTGCCTGTTTTGAGAGTTCAACTTGAAGCTTGGGGCTGTTGAACCAATTGTCGAAATATATTTCATGGTAATCATTTCTGGGTATTATTTTGGCCAATTTCATCACTACATTCCCAGGTCTGAATTCGACGAAGATATTCTACAACGTCTTTACCATGGTCGCCTCGTACATAAGAACTATTGAATATTCGAAGAATCTCCTTCTTCAAAACTGTAAAGTGACCTCGTTTTGAGTATACTTTCAATACTTTCTTTACAGCTTTAGAAGAGAAAATCATCTTTAATTCTTTGATAGTACCTTTGTCCAAATTAGTCTTTTTACGACTTCGCAAGTACGTCATTTGGTATAAGGATGACCATGGAAAGTCATGGTAGTTGAGAGAGGAACGGAAACAAAAAAGATGCAGATGTTCAACATAATATGCAAGGAAAAGAAAGAACACGAGAAAAAGTTTGCTATCAAAAAAGAATTTACAGGTGGTAGGGGGAGGCATAAGTGACAAGAATGGATAGCGGAAGAAAAAAAGCGTGAGCTGTCGAATCCGACGTTTTTTCACGAACTTACGAAAACGAGCCTTGCACCGACTCCTCTTCATTGTTACATGAACAGGAGTCCTGACGCCTCGGCGTCGTCTTCGAAGTCTCAGATTAGAGGAATCACTGGGAGTGTCACCAATAGGTACATGCTCAGGAATGACACCCGTTTGAGCAAACACAGAGACATAACACGATGATAAAATTTAAGTTGAGACTTATTGAAAGAGTAAATGAAACATTTATCTACTTATTGTAGCATGGGCGATTCGAAAAACTTTCATTCAATAGATATAATATTGATTCAAACAAATTCTATTATTTCACTCAATCACATAATTTTTTTTGGATTATTAATATACACATTTCGATTGATCCAGTATTTATTTCGCTTAATAAAGGTATTCTCAAATCGACATATCAGAAAAATTGTTAACAAGAACTCCATTTGCTCACTGCAAAATCACCCTTCAGTCACTAGAATACATAAGTTGTTTGAAATGAGTAATATTTGATGAAATTAATGAAACAAATTTGATTGAATGCATCTGTTTCGAATGAGAAATCTTTTTTTTTTCGTGAAGGAGCTAAAAATTTACACCACACATAGATCCATCAAATGGAAATATATTTTGTGATGCCATTCCTTGCTCCTCATATTAGTCCTATACATAGCTATGAGAGAATCAACAAGATCGACTCCCCCCATGAATTGATTGTAAATCGTTACAGCCTGGGGACAATTTACATATACCCGCGTTTTTGCTTTGTTATCCCATCTCTTTACTGTGGTCATTGGATGAACACCAGTGAAGCTGCTGAGCTGTTGAACAGGTTTGTTGTCATACCATTTTATGGCTGTGAACTCTACACCATCAACTGTTGCTCTTTTTTCTTCCACAGTTCCTCTTCCCCGTTTTCTCATCTCTTTATCAGTGGAAAATGTGCAACCACCCAGACGGTTATAACGCACTGTACCCAGACTCAAAATTTCCTGTTTTGAGAGTTCAACTTGAAGCTTGGGGCTGTTGAACCAATTGTCAAAATATATTTCATGGTAATCATTTCTGGGTATTATTTTGGCCAATTTCATCACTACATTCCCAGGTCTGAATTCGACGAAGATATTCTACAACGTCTTTACCATGGTCGCCTCGTACATAAGAACTATTGAATATTCGAAGAATCTCCTTCTTCAAAACTGTAAAGTGACCTCGTTTTGAGTATACTTTCAATACTTTCTTTATAGCTTTAGAAGAGAAAATCATCTTTAATTCTTTGATAGTACCTTTGTCCAAATTAGTCTTTTTACGACTTCGCAAGTACGTCATTTGGTATAAGGATGACCATGGAAAGTCATGGTAGTTGAGAGAGGAACGGAAACAAAAAAGATGCAGATGTTCAACATAATATGCAAGGAAAAGAAAGAACATGAGAAAAAGTTTGCTATTAAAAAAGAATTTACAGGTGGTAGGGGGAGGCATAAGTGACAAGAATGGATAGCGGAAGAAAAAAAGCGTGAGCTGTCGAATCCGACGTTTTTTCACGAACTTACGAAAACGAGCCTTGCACCGGCTCCTCTTCAATGTTACATGAACAGGAGTCCTGACGCCTCGGCGTCGTCTTTGTAGTCTCGGATTAGAGGAATCACTGGGAGTGTCACCAATAGGTACATGCTCAGGAATGACACCCGTTTGAGCAAACACAGAGACATAACACGATGATAAAATTTAAGTTGAGACTTATTGAAAGAGTAAGTGAAACATTTATCTACTTATTGTAGCATGGGCGATTCGAAAAACTTTCATTCAATAGATATAATATTGATTCAAACAAATTCTATTATTTCACTCAATCACATAATTTTTTTTGGATCATTAATATACACATTTCGATTGATCCAGTATTTATTTCGCTTAATAAAGGTATTCTCAAATCGACATATCAGAAAAATTGTTAACAAGAACTCCATTTGTTCACTGCAAAATCACCCTTCAGTCACTAGAATACATAAGTTGTTTGAAATGAGTAATATTTGATGAAATTAATGAAACAAATTTGATTGAATGCATCTGTTTCGAATAAGAAATCTTTTTTTTTTCGTGAAGGAGCTAAAAATTTACACCACACATAGATCCATCAAATGGAAATATATTTTGTGATGCCATTCCTTGCTCCTCATATTAGTCCTATACATAGCTATGAGAGAATCAACAAGATAGACTCCCCCCATGAATTGATTGTAAATCGTTACAGCCTGGGGACAATTTACATATACCCGCGTTTTTGCTTTGTTATCCCATCCCTTTACTGCGGTCATTGGATGAACACCAGTGAAGCTGCTGAGCTGTTGAACAGGTTTGTTGTCATACCATTTTATGGCTGTGAACTCTACACCATCAACTGTTGGTCTTTTTTCTTCCACAGTTCCTCTTCCCCGTTCTCTCATCTCTTTATCAGTGGAAAATGTGCAACCACCCAGACGGTTATAACGCACTGTACCTAGACTCAAAATTTCCTGTTTTGAGAGTTCAACTTGAAGCTTGGGGCTGTTGAACCAATTGTCGAAATATATTTCATGGTAATCATTTCTGGATATTATTTTGGCCAATTTCATCACTACATTCCCAGGTCTGAATTCGACGAAGATATTCTACAACGTCTTTGCCATGGTCGCCTCGTACATAAGAACTATTGAATATTCGAAGAATCTCCTTCTTCAAAACTGTAAAGTGACCTCGTTTTGAGTATACTTTCAATACTTTCTTTACAGCTTTAGAAGAGAAAATCATCTTTAATTCTTTGATAGTACCTTTGTCCAAATTAGTCTTTTTACGACTTCGCAAGTACGTCATTTGGTATAAGGATGACCATGGAAAGTCATGGTAGTTGAGAGAGGAACGGAAACAAAAAAGATGCAGATGTTCAACATAATATGCAAGGAAAAGAAAGAACACGAGAAAAAGTTTGCTATTAAAAAAGAATTTACAGGTGGTAGGGGGAGGCATAAGTGACAAGAATGGATAGCGGAAGAAAAAAAGCGTGAGCTGTCGAATCCGACGTTTTTTCACGAACTTACGAAAACGAGCCTTGCACCGACTCCTCTCCAATGTTACATGAACAGGAGTCCTGACGCCTCGGCGTCGTCTTCGAAGTCTCAGATTAGAGGAATCACTGGGAGTGTCACCAATAGGTACATGCTCAGGAATGACACCCGTTTGAGCAAACACAGAGACATAACACGATGATAAAATTTAAGTTGAGACTTATTGAAAGAGTAAGTGAAACATTTATCTACTTATTGTAGCATGGGCGATTCGAAAAACTTTCATTCAATAGATATAATATTGATTCAAACAAATTCTATTATTTCACTCAATCACATAATTTTTTTTGGATTATTAATATACACATTTCGATTGATCCAGTATTTATTTCGCTTAATAAAGGTATTCTCAAATCGACATATCAGAAAAATTGTTAACAAGAACTCCATTTGCTCACTGCAAAATCACCCTTCAGTCACTAGAATACATAAGTTGTTTGAAATGAGTAATATTTGATGAAATTAATGAAACAAATTTGATTGAATGCATCTGTTTCGAATGAGAAATCTTTTTTTTTTCGTGAAGGAGCTAAAAATTTACACCACACATAGATCCATCAAATGGAAATATATTTTGTGATGCCATTCCTTGCTCCTCATATTAGTCCTATACATAGCTATGAGAGAATCAACAAGATCGACTCCCCCCATGAATTGATTGTAAATCGTTACAGCCTGGGGACAATTTACATATACCCGCGTTTTTGCTTTGTTATCCCATCTCTTTACTGTGGTCATTGGATGAACACCAGTGAAGCTGCTGAGCTGTTGAACAGGTTTGTTGTCATACCATTTTATGGCTGTGAACTCTACACCATCAACTGTTGCTCTTTTTTCTTCCACAGTTCCTCTTCCCCGTTTTCTCATCTCTTTATCAGTGGAAAATGTGCAACCACCCAGACGGTTATAACGCACTGTACCTAGACTCAAAATTTCCTGTTTTGAGAGTTCAACTTGAAGCTTGGGGCTGTTGAACCAATTGTCGAAATATATTTCATGGTAATCATTTCTGGGTATTATTTTGGCCAATTTCATCACTACATTCCCAGGTCTGAATTCGACGGAGATATTCTACAACGTCTTTACCATGGTCGCCTCGTACATAAGAACTATTGAATATTCGAAGAATCTCCTTCTTCAAAACTGTAAAGTGACCTCGTTTTGAGTATACTTTCAATACTTTCTTTACAGCTTTAGAAGAGAAAATCATCTTTAATTCTTTGATAGTACCTTTGTCCAAATTAGTCTTTTTACGACTTCGCAAGTACGTCATTTGGTATAAGGATGACCATGGAAAGTCATGGTAGTTGAGAGAGGAACGGAAACAAAAAAGATGCAGATGTTTAACATAATATGCAAGGAAAAGAAAGAACATGAGAAAAAGTTTGCTATTAAAAAAGAATTTACAGGTGGTAGGGGGAGGCATAAGTGACAAGAATGGATAGCGGAAGAAAAAAAGCGTGAGCTGTCGAATCCGACGTTTTTTCACGAACTTACGAAAACGAGCCTTGCACCGGCTCCTCTTCAATGTTACATGAACAGGAGTCCTGACGCCTCGGCGTCGTCTTTGTAGTCTCGGATTAGAGGAATCACTGGGAGTGTCACCAATAGGTACATGCTCAGGAATGACACCCGTTTGAGCAAACACAGAGACATAACTCGATGATAAAATTTAAGTTGAGACGTATTGAAAGAGTAAGTGAAACATTTATCTACTTATTGTAGCATGGGCGATTCGAAAAACTTTCATTCAATAGATATAATATTGATTCAAACAAATTCTATTATTTCACTCAATCACATAATTTTTTTTGGATCATTAATATACACATTTCGATTGATCCAGTATTTATTTCGCTTAATAAAGGTATTCTCAAATCGACATATCAGAAAAATTGTTTACAAGAACTCCATTTGTTCACTGCAAAATCACCCTTCAGTCACTAGAATACATAAGTTGTTTGAAATGAGTAATATTTGATGAAATTAATGAAACAAATTTGATTGAATGCATCTGTTTCGAATAAGAAATCTTTTTTTTTTCGTGAAGGAGCTAAAAATTTACACCACACATAGATCCATCAAATGGAAATATATTTTGTGATGCCATTCCTTGCTCCTCATATTAGTCCTATACATAGCTATGAGAGAATCAACAAGATCGACTCCCCCCATGAATTGATTGTAAATCGTTACAGCCTGGGGACAATTTACATATACCCGCGTTTTTGCTTTGTTATCCCATCTCTTTACTGCGGTCATTGGATGAACACCAGTGAAGCTGCTGAGCTGTTGAACAGGTTTGTTGTCATACCATTTTATGGCTGTGAACTCTACACCATCAACTGTTGGTCTTTTTTCTTCCACAGTTCCTCTTCCCCGTTTTCTCATCTCTTTATCAGTGGAAAATGTGCAACCACCCAGACGGTTATAACGCACTGTACCTAGACTCAAAATTTCCTGTTTTGAGAGTTCAACTTGAAGCTTGGGGCTGTTGAACCAATTGTCGAAATATATTTCATGGTAATCATTTCTGGATATTATTTTGGCCAATTTCATCACTACATTCCCAGGTCTGAATTCGACGAAGATATTCTACAACGTCTTTACCATGGTCGCCTCGTACATAAGAACTATTGAATATTCGAAGAATCTCCTTCTTCAAAACTGTAAAGTGACCTCGTTTTGAGTATACTTTCAATACTTTCTTTACAGCTTTAGAAGAGAAAATCATCTTTAATTCTTTGATAGTACCTTTGTCCAAATTAGTCTTTTTACGACTTCGCAAGTACGTCATTTGGTATAAGGATGACCATGGAAAGTCATGGTAGTTGAGAGAGGAACGGAAACAAAAAAGATGCAGATGTTCAACATAATATGCAAGGAAAAGAAAGAACACGAGAAAAAGTTTGCTATTAAAAAAGAATTTACAGGTGGTAGGGGGAGGCATAAGTGACAAGAATGGATAGCGGAAGAAAAAAAGCGTGAGCTGTCGAATCCGACGTTTTTTCACGAACTTACGAAAACGAGCCTTGCACCGACTCCTCTTCAATGTTACATGAACAGGAGTCCTGACGCCTCGGCGTCGTCTTCGAAGTCTCAGATTAGAGGAATCACTGGGAGTGTCACCAATAGGTACATGTTCAGGAATGACACCCGTTTGAGCAAACACAGAGACATAACACGATGATAAAATTCAAGTTGACACTTATTGAAAGAGTAAATGAAACATTTATCTACTTATTGTAGCGTGAGCGATTCGAAAAACTTTCATTCAATAGATATAATATTGATTCAAACAAATTCTATTATTTCACTCAATCACATAATTTTTTTTGGATTATTAATATACACATTTCGATTGATCCAGTATTTATTTCGCTTAATAAAGGTATTCTCAAATCGACATATCAGAAAAATTGTTAACAAGAACTCCATTTGCTCACTGCAAAATCACCCTTCAGTCACTAGAATACATAAGTTGTTTGAAATGGGTAATATTTGATGAAATTAATGAAACAAATTTGATTGAATGCATCTGTTTCGAATGAGAAATCTTTTTTTTTTCGTGAAGGAGCTAAAAATTTACACCACACATAGATCCATCAAATGGAAATATATTTTGTGATGCCATTCCTTGCTCCTCATATTAGTCCTATACATAGCTATGAGAGAATCAACAAGATAGACTCCCCCCATGAATTGATTGTAAATCGTTACAGCCTGGGGACAATTTACATATACCCGCGTTTTTGCTTTGTTATCCCATCCCTTTACTGCGGTCATTGGATGAACACCAGTGAAGCTGCTGAGCTGTTGAACAGGTTTGTTGTCATACCATTTTATGGCTGTGAACTCTACACCATCAACTGTTGGTCTTTTTTCTTCCACAGTTCCTCTTCCCCGTTCTCTCATCTCTTTATCAGTGGAAAATGTGCAACCACCCAGACGGTTATAACGCACTGTACCTAGACTCAAAATTTCCTGTTTTGAGAGTTCAACTTGAAGCTTGGGGCTGTTGAACCAATTGTCGAAATATATTTCATGGTAATCATTTCTGGATATTATTTTGGCCAATTTCATCACTACATTCCCAGGTCTGAATTCGACGAAGATATTCTACAACGTCTTTGCCATGGTCGCCTCGTACATAAGAACTATTGAATATTCGAAGAATCTCCTTCTTCAAAACTGTAAAGTGACCTCGTTTTGAGTATACTTTCAATACTTTCTTTACAGCTTTAGAAGAGAAAATCATCTTTAATTCTTTGATAGTACCTTTGTCCAAATTAGTCTTTTTACGACTTCGCAAGTACGTCATTTGGTATAAGGATGACCATGGAAAGTCATGGTAGTTGAGAGAGGAACGGAAACAAAAAAGATGCAGATGTTCAACATAATATGCAAGGAAAAGAAAGAACACGAGAAAAAGTTTGCTATTAAAAAAGAATTTACAGGTGGTAGGGGGAGGCATAAGTGACAAGAATGGATAGCGGAAGAAAAAAAGCGTGAGCTGTCGAATCCGACGTTTTTTCACGAACTTACGAAAACGAGCCTTGCACCGACTCCTCTTCAATGTTACATGAACAGGAGTCCTGACGCCTCGGCGTCGTCTTCGAAGTCTCAGATTAGAGGAATCACTGGGAGTGTCACCAATAGGTACATGCTCAGGAATGACACCCGTTTGAGCAAACACAGAGACATAACACGATGATAAAATTTAAGTTGAGACTTATTGAAAGAGTAAGTGAAACATTCATCTACTTATTGTAGCATGGGCGATTCGAAAAACTTTCATTCAATAGATATAATATTGATTCAAACAAATTCTATTATTTCACTCAATCACATAATTTTTTTTGGATTATTAATATACACATTTCGATTGATCCAGTATTTATTTCGCTTAATAAAGGTATTCTCAAATCGACATATCAGAAAAATTGTTAACAAGAACTCCATTTGCTCACTGCAAAATCACCCTTCAGTCACTAGAATACATAAGTTGTTTGAAATGGGTAATATTTGATGAAATTAATGAAACAAATTTGATTGAATGCATCTGTTTCGAATGAGAAATCTTTTTTTTTTTCGTGAAGGAGCTAAAAATTTACACCACACATAGATCCATCAAATGGAAATATATTTTGTGATGCCATTCCTTGCTCCTCATATTAGTCCTATACATAGCTATGAGAGAATCAACAAGATCGACTCCCCCTATGAATTGATTGTAAATCGTTATAGCCTGGGGACAATTTACATATACCCGCGTTTTTGCTTTGTTATCCCATCTCTTTACTGTGGTCATTGGATGAACACCAGTGAAGCTCCTGAGCTGTTGAACAGGTTTGTTGTCATACCATTTTATGGCTGTGAACTCTACACCATCAACTGTTGCTCTTTTTTCTTCCACAGTTCCTCTTCCCCGTTTTCTCATCTCTTTATCAGTGGAAAATGTGCAACCACCCAGACGGTTATAACGCACTGTACCTAGACTCAAAATTTCCTGTTTTGAGAGTTCAACTTGAAGCTTGGGGCTGTTGAACCAATTGTCGAAATATATTTCATGGTAATCATTTCTGGGTATTATTTTGGCCAATTTCATCACTACATTCCCAGGTCTGAATTCGACGGAGATATTCTACAACGTCTTTACCATGGTCGCCTCGTACATAAGAACTATTGAATATTCGAAGAATCTCCTTCTTCAAAACTGTAAAGTGACCTCGTTTTGAGTATACTTTCAATACTTTCTTTACAGCTTTAGAAGAGAAAATCATCTTTAATTCTTTGATAGTACCTTTGTCCAAATTAGTCTTTTTACGACTTCGCAAGTACGTCATTTGGTATAAGGATGACCATGGAAAGTCATGGTAGTTGAGAGAGGAACGGAAACAAAAAAGATGCAGATGTTTAACATAATATGCAAGGAAAAGAAAGAACATGAGAAAAAGTTTGCTATTAAAAAAGAATTTACAGGTGGTAGGGGGAGGCATAAGTGACAAGAATGGATAGCGGAAGAAAAAAAGCGTGAGCTGTCGAATCCGACGTTTTTTCACGAACTTACGAAAACGAGCCTTGCACCGGCTCCTCTTCAATGTTACATGAACAGGAGTCCTGACGCCTCGGCGTCGTCTTTGTAGTCTCGGATTAGAGGAATCACTGGGAGTGTCACCAATAGGTACATGCTCAGGAATGACACCCGTTTGAGCAAACACAGAGACATAACTCGATGATAAAATTTAAGTTGAGACGTATTGAAAGAGTAAGTGAAACATTTATCTACTTATTGTAGCATGGGCGATTCGAAAAACTTTCATTCAATAGATATAATATTGATTCAAACAAATTCTATTATTTCACTCAATCACATAATTTTTTTTGGATCATTAATATACACATTTCGATTGATCCAGTATTTATTTCGCTTAATAAAGGTATTCTCAAATCGACATATCAGAAAAATTGTTTACAAGAACTCCATTTGTTCACTGCAAAATCACCCTTCAGTCACTAGAATACATAAGTTGTTTGAAATGAGTAATATTTGATGAAATTAATGAAACAAATTTGATTGAATGCATCTGTTTCGAATAAGAAATCTTTTTTTTTTCGTGAAGGAGCTAAAAATTTACACCACACATAGATCCATCAAATGGAAATATATTTTGTGATGCCATTCCTTGCTCCTCATATTAGTCCTATACATAGCTATGAGAGAATCAACAAGATCGACTCCCCCCATGAATTGATTGTAAATCGTTACAGCCTGGGGACAATTTACATATACCCGCGTTTTTGCTTTGTTATCCCATCTCTTTACTGCGGTCATTGGATGAACACCAGTGAAGCTGCTGAGCTGTTGAACAGGTTTGTTGTCATACCATTTTATGGCTGTGAACTCTACACCATCAACTGTTGGTCTTTTTTCTTCCACAGTTCCTCTTCCCCGTTTTCTCATCTCTTTATCAGTGGAAAATGTGCAACCACCCAGACGGTTATAACGCACTGTACCTAGACTCAAAATTTGCTGTTTTGAGAGTTCAACTTGAAGCTTGGGGCTGTTGAACCAATTGTCGAAATATATTTCATGGTAATTATTTCTGGATATTATTTTGGCCAATTTCATCACTACATTCCCAGGTCTGAATTCGACGAAGATATTCTACAACGTCTTTACCATGGTCGCCTCGTACATAAGAACTATTGAATATTCGAAGAATCTCCTTCTTCAAAACTGTAAAGTGACCTCGTTTTGAGTATACTTTCAATACTTTCTTTACAGCTTTAGAAGAGAAAATCATCTTTAATTCTTTGATAGTACCTTTGTCCAAATTAGTCTTTTTACGACTTCGCAAGTACGTCATTTGGTATAAGGATGACCATGGAAAGTCATGGTAGTTGAGAGAGGAACGGAAACAAAAAAGATGCAGATGTTCAACATAATATGCAAGGAAAAGAAAGAACACGAGAAAAAGTTTGCTATTAAAAAAGAATTTACAGGTGGTAGGGGGAGGCATAAGTGACAAGAATGGATAGCGGAAGAAAAAAAGCGTGAGCTGTCGAATCCGACGTTTTTTCACGAACTTACGAAAACGAGCCTTGCACCGACTCCTCTTCAATGTTACATGAACAGGAGTCCTGACGCCTCGGCGTCGTCTTCGAAGTCTCAGATTAGAGGAATCACTGGGAGTGTCACCAATAGGTACATGCTCAGGAATGACACCCGTTTGAGCAAACACAGAGACATAACACGATGATAAAATTTAAGTTGAGACTTATTGAAAGAGTAAGTGAAACATTCATCTACTTATTGTAGCATGGGCGATTCGAAAAACTTTCATTCAATAGATATAATATTGATTCAAACAAATTCTATTATTTCACTCAATCACATAATTTTTTTTGGATTATTAATATACACATTTCGATTGATCCAGTATTTATTTCGCTTAATAAAGGTATTCTCAAATCGACATATCAGAAAAATTGTTAACAAGAACTCCATTTGCTCACTGCAAAATCACCCTTCAGTCACTAGAATACATAAGTTGTTTGAAATGGGTAATATTTGATGAAATTAATGAAACAAATTTGATTGAATGCATCTGTTTCGAATGAGAAATCTTTTTTTTTTTCGTGAAGGAGCTAAAAATTTACACCACACATAGATCCATCAAATGGAAATATATTTTGTGATGCCATTCCTTGCTCCTCATATTAGTCCTATACATAGCTATGAGAGAATCAACAAGATCGACTCCCCCTATGAATTGATTGTAAATCGTTATAGCCTGGGGACAATTTACATATACCCGCGTTTTTGCTTTGTTATCCCATCTCTTTACTGTGGTCATTGGATGAACACCAGTGAAGCTCCTGAGCTGTTGAACAGGTTTGTTGTCATACCATTTTATGGCTGTGAACTCTACACCATCAACTGTTGCTCTTTTTTCTTCCACAGTTCCTCTTCCCCGTTTTCTCATCTCTTTATCAGTGGAAAATGTGCAACCACCCAGACGGTTATAACGCACTGTACCTAGACTCAAAATTTCCTGTTTTGAGAGTTCAACTTGAAGCTTGGGGCTGTTGAACCAATTGTCGAAATATATTTCATGGTAATCATTTCTGGGTATTATTTTGGCCAATTTCATCACTACATTCCCAGGTCTGAATTCGACGGAGATATTCTACAACGTCTTTACCATGGTCGCCTCGTACATAAGAACTATTGAATATTCGAAGAATCTCCTTCTTCAAAACTGTAAAGTGACCTCGTTTTGAGTATACTTTCAATACTTTCTTTACAGCTTTAGAAGAGAAAATCATCTTTAATTCTTTGATAGTACCTTTGTCCAAATTAGTCTTTTTACGACTTCGCAAGTACGTCATTTGGTATAAGGATGACCATGGAAAGTCATGGTAGTTGAGAGAGGAACGGAAACAAAAAAGATGCAGATGTTTAACATAATATGCAAGGAAAAGAAAGAACATGAGAAAAAGTTTGCTATTAAAAAAGAATTTACAGGTGGTAGGGGGAGGCATAAGTGACAAGAATGGATAGCGGAAGAAAAAAAGCGTGAGCTGTCGAATCCGACGTTTTTTCACGAACTTACGAAAACGAGCCTTGCACCGGCTCCTCTTCAATGTTACATGAACAGGAGTCCTGACGCCTCGGCGTCGTCTTTGTAGTCTCGGATTAGAGGAATCACTGGGAGTGTCACCAATAGGTACATGCTCAGGAATGACACCCGTTTGAGCAAACACAGAGACATAACTCGATGATAAAATTTAAGTTGAGACGTATTGAAAGAGTAAGTGAAACATTTATCTACTTATTGTAGCATGGGCGATTCGAAAAACTTTCATTCAATAGATATAATATTGATTCAAACAAATTCTATTATTTCACTCAATCACATAATTTTTTTTGGATCATTAATATACACATTTCGATTGATCCAGTATTTATTTCGCTTAATAAAGGTATTCTCAAATCGACATATCAGAAAAATTGTTTACAAGAACTCCATTTGTTCACTGCAAAATCACCCTTCAGTCACTAGAATACATAAGTTGTTTGAAATGAGTAATATTTGATGAAATTAATGAAACAAATTTGATTGAATGCATCTGTTTCGAATAAGAAATCTTTTTTTTTCGTGAAGGAGCTAAAAATTTACACCACACATAGATCCATCAAATGGAAATATATTTTGTGATGCCATTCCTTGCTCCTCATATTAGTCCTATACATAGCTATGAGAGAATCAACAAGATCGACTCCCCCCATGAATTGATTGTAAATCGTTACAGCCTGGGGACAATTTACATATACCCGCGTTTTTGCTTTGTTATCCCATCTCTTTACTGCGGTCATTGGATGAACACCAGTGAAGCTGCTGAGCTGTTGAACAGGTTTGTTGTCATACCATTTTATGGCTGTGAACTCTACACCATCAACTGTTGGTCTTTTTTCTTCCACAGTTCCTCTTCCCCGTTTTCTCATCTCTTTATCAGTGGAAAATGTGCAACCACCCAGACGGTTATAACGCACTGTACCTAGACTCAAAATTTGCTGTTTTGAGAGTTCAACTTGAAGCTTGGGGCTGTTGAACCAATTGTCGAAATATATTTCATGGTAATTATTTCTGGATATTATTTTGGCCAATTTCATCACTACATTCCCAGGTCTGAATTCGACGAAGATATTCTACAACGTCTTTACCATGGTCGCCTCGTACATAAGAACTATTGAATATTCGAAGAATCTCCTTCTTCAAAACTGTAAAGTGACCTCGTTTTGAGTATACTTTCAATACTTTCTTTACAGCTTTAGAAGAGAAAATCATCTTTAATTCTTTGATAGTACCTTTGTCCAAATTAGTCTTTTTACGACTTCGCAAGTACGTCATTTGGTATAAGGATGACCATGGAAAGTCATGGTAGTTGAGAGAGGAACGGAAACAAAAAAGATGCAGATGTTCAACATAATATGCAAGGAAAAGAAAGAACATGAGAAAAAGTTTGCTATTAAAAAAGAATTTACAGGTGGTAGGGGGAGGCATAAGTGACAAGAATGGATAGCGGAAGAAAAAAAGCGTGAGCTGTCGAATCCGACGTTTTTTCACGAACTTACGAAAACGAGCCTTGCACCGACTCCTCTTCAATGTTACATGAACAGGAGTCCTGACGCCTCGGCGTCGTCTTCGAAGTCTCGGATTAGAGGAATCACTGGGAGTGTCACCAATAGGTACATGTTCAGGAATGACACCCGTTTGAGCAAACACAGAGACATAACACGATGATAAAATTCAAGTTGACACTTATTGAAAGAGTAAATGAAACATTTATCTACTTATTGTAGCGTGAGCGATTCGAAAAACTTTCATTCAATAGATATAATATTGATTCAAACAAATTCTATTATTTCACTCAATCACATAATTTTTTTTGGATTATTAATATACACATTTCGATTGATCCAGTATTTATTTCGCTTAATAAAGGTATTCTCAAATCGACATATCAGAAAAATTGTTAACAAGAACTCCATTTGCTCACTGCAAAATCACCCTTCAGTCACTAGAATACATAAGTTGTTTGAAATGGGTAATATTTGATGAAATTAATGAAACAAATTTGATTGAATGCATCTGTTTCGAATGAGAAATCTTTTTTTTTTCGTGAAGGAGCTAAAAATTTACACCACACATAGATCCATCAAATGGAAATATATTTTGTGATGCCATTCCTTGCTCCTCATATTAGTCCTATACATAGCTATGAGAGAATCAACAAGATCGACTCCCCCCATGAATTGATTGTAAATCGTTACAGCCTGGGGACAATTTACATATACCCGCGTTTTTGCTTTGTTATCCCATCCCTTTACTGCGGTCATTGGATGAACACCAGTGAAGCTGCTGAGCTGTTGAACAGGTTTGTTGTCATACCATTTTATGGCTGTGAACTCTACACCATCAACTGTTGGTCTTTTTTCTTCCACAGTTCCTCTTCCCCGTTCTCTCATCTCTTTATCAGTGGAAAATGTGCAACCACCCAGACGGTTATAACGCACTGTACCTAGACTCAAAATTTCCTGTTTTGAGAGTTCAACTTGAAGCTTGGGGCTGTTGAACCAATTGTCGAAATATATTTCATGGTAATCATTTCTGGATATTATTTTGGCCAATTTCATCACTACATTCCCAGGTCTGAATTCGACGAAGATATTCTACAACGTCTTTGCCATGGTCGCCTCGTACATAAGAACTATTGAATATTCGAAGAATCTCCTTCTTCAAAACTGTAAAGTGACCTCGTTTTGAGTATACTTTCAATACTTTCTTTACAGCTTTAGAAGAGAAAATCATCTTTAATTCTTTGATAGTACCTTTGTCCAAATTAGTCTTTTTACGACTTCGCAAGTACGTCATTTGGTATAAGGATGACCATGGAAAGTCATGGTAGTTGAGAGAGGAACGGAAACAAAAAAGATGCAGATGTTCAACATAATATGCAAGGAAAAGAAAGAACACGAGAAAAAGTTTGCTATTAAAAAAGAATTTACAGGTGGTAGGGGGAGGCATAAGTGACAAGAATGGATAGCGGAAGAAAAAAAGCGTGAGCTGTCGAATCCGACGTTTTTTCACGAACTTACGAAAACGAGCCTTGCACCGACTCCTCTTCAATGTTACATGAACAGGAGTCCTGACGCCTCGGCGTCGTCTTCGAAGTCTCAGATTAGAGGAATCACTGGGAGTGTCACCAATAGGTACATGCTCAGGAATGACACCCGTTTGAGCAAACACAGAGACATAACACGATGATAAAATTTAAGTTGAGACTTATTGAAAGAGTAAGTGAAACATTTATCTACTTATTGTAGCATGGGCGATTCGAAAAACTTTCATTCAATAGATATAATATTGATTCAAACAAATTCTATTATTTCACTCAATCACATAATTTTTTTTGGATTATTAATATACACATTTCGATTGATCCAGTATTTATTTCGCTTAATAAAGGTATTCTCAAATCGACATATCAGAAAAATTGTTAACAAGAACTCCATTTGCTCACTGCAAAATCACCCTTCAGTCACTAGAATACATAAGTTGTTTGAAATGGGTAATATTTGATGAAATTAATGAAACAAATTTGATTGAATGCATCTGTTTCGAATGAGAAATCTTTTTTTTTTTCGTGAAGGAGCTAAAAATTTACACCACACATAGATCCATCAAATGGAAATATATTTTGTGATGCCATTCCTTGCTCCTCATATTAGTCCTATACATAGCTATGAGAGAATCAACAAGATCGACTCCCCCTATGAATTGATTGTAAATCGTTATAGCCTGGGGACAATTTACATATACCCGCGTTTTTGCTTTGTTATCCCATCTCTTTACTGTGGTCATTGGATGAACACCAGTGAAGCTGCTGAGCTGTTGAACAGGTTTGTTGTCATACCATTTTATGGCTGTGAACTCTACACCATCAACTGTTGCTCTTTTTTCTTCCACAGTTCCTCTTCCCCGTTTTCTCATCTCTTTATCAGTGGAAAATGTGCAACCACCCAGACGGTTATAACGCACTGTACCTAGACTCAAAATTTCCTGTTTTGAGAGTTCAACTTGAAGCTTGGGGCTGTTGAACCAATTGTCGAAATATATTTCATGGTAATCATTTCTGGGTATTATTTTGGCCAATTTCATCACTACATTCCCAGGTCTGAATTCGACGGAGATATTCTACAACGTCTTTACCATGGTCGCCTCGTACATAAGAACTATTGAATATTCGAAGAATCTCCTTCTTCAAAACTGTAAAGTGACCTCGTTTTGAGTATACTTTCAATACTTTCTTTACAGCTTTAGAAGAGAAAATCATCTTTAATTCTTTGATAGTACCTTTGTCCAAATTAGTCTTTTTACGACTTCGCAAGTACGTCATTTGGTATAAGGATGACCATGGAAAGTCATGGTAGTTGAGAGAGGAACGGAAACAAAAAAGATGCAGATGTTCAACATAATATGCAAGGAAAAGAAAGAACATGAGAAAAAGTTTGCTATTAAAAAAGAATTTACAGGTGGTAGGGGGAGGCATAAGTGACAAGAATGGATAGCGGAAGAAAAAAAGCGTGAGCTGTCGAATCCGACGTTTTTTCACGAACTTACGAAAACGAGCCTTGCACCGGCTCCTCTTCAATGTTACATGAACAGGAGTCCTGACGCCTCGGCGTCGTCTTTGTAGTCTCGGATTAGAGGAATCACTGGGAGTGTCACCAATAGGTACATGCTCAGGAATGACACCCGTTTGAGCAAACACAGAGACATAACACGATGATAAAATTTAAGTTGAGACTTATTGAAAGAGTAAGTGAAACATTTATCTACTTATTGTAGCATGGGCGATTCGAAAAACTTTCATTCAATAGATATAATATTGATTCAAACAAATTCTATTATTTCACTCAATCACATAATTTTTTTTGGATCATTAATATACACATTTCGATTGATCCAGTATTTATTTCGCTTAATAAAGGTATTCTCAAATCGACATATCAGAAAAATTGTTAACAAGAACTCCATTTGTTCACTGCAAAATCACCCTTCAGTCACTAGAATACATAAGTTGTTTGAAATGAGTAATATTTGATGAAATTAATGAAACAAATTTGATTGAATGCATCTGTTTCGAATAAGAAATCTTTTTTTTTTCGTGAAGGAGCTAAAAATTTACACCACACATAGATCCATCAAATGGAAATATATTTTGTGATGCCATTCCTTGCTCCTCATATTAGTCCTATACATAGCTATGAGAGAATCAACAAGATCGACTCCCCCCATGAATTGATTGTAAATCGTTACAGCCTGGGGACAATTTACATATACCCGCGTTTTTGCTTTGTTATCCCATCTCTTTACTGTGGTCATTGGATGAACACCAGTGAAGCTGCTGAGCTGTTGAACAGGTTTGTTGTCATACCATTTTATGGCTGTGAACTCTACACCATCAACTGTTGCTCTTTTTTCTTCCACAGTTCCTCTTCCCCGTTTTCTCATCTCTTTATCAGTGGAAAATGTGCAACCACCCAGACGGTTATAACGCACTGTACCTAGACTCAAAATTTGCTGTTTTGAGAGTTCAACTTGAAGCTTGGGGCTGTTGAACCAATTGTCGAAATATATTTCATGGTAATCATTTCTGGGTATTATTTTGGCCAATTTCATCACTACATTCCCAGGTCTGAATTCGACGAAGATATTCTACAACGTCTTTACCATGGTCGCCTCGTACATAAGAACTATTGAATATTCGAAGAATCTCCTTCTTCAAAACTGTAAAGTGACCTCGTTTTGAGTATACTTTCAATACTTTCTTTACAGCTTTAGAAGAGAAAATCATCTTTAATTCTTTGATAGTACCTTTGTCCAAATTAGTCTTTTTACGACTTCGCAAGTACGTCATTTGGTATAAGGATGACCATGGAAAGTCATGGTAGTTGAGAGAGGAACGGAAACAAAAAAGATGCAGATGTTCAACATAATATGCAAGGAAAAGAAAGAACATGAGAAAAAGTTTGCTATTAAAAAAGAATTTACAGGTGGTAGGGGGAGGCATAAGTGACAAGAATGGATAGCGGAAGAAAAAAAGCGTGAGCTGTCGAATCCGACGTTTTTTCACGAACTTACGAAAACGAGCCTTGCACCGACTCCTCTCCAATGTTACATGAACAGGAGTCCTGACGCCTCGGCGTCGTCTTTGTAGTCTCGGATTAGAGGAATCACTGGGAGTGTCACCAATAGGTACATGCTCAGGAATGACAACCGTTTGAGCAAACACAGAGACATAACACGATGATAAAATTCAAGTTGAGACTTATTGAAAGAGTAAGTGAAACATTTATCTACTTATTGTAGCATGGGCGATTCGAAAAACTTTCATTCAATAGATATAATATTGATTCAAACAAATTCTATTATTTCACTCAATCACATAATTTTTTTTGGATCATTAATATACACATTTCGATTGATCCAGTATTTATTTCGCTTAATAAAGGTATTCTCAAATCGACATATCAGAAAAATTGTTAACAAGAACTCCATTTGTTCACTGCAAAATCACCCTTCAGTCACTAGAATACATAAGTTGTTTGAAATGAGTAATATTTGATGAAATTAATGAAACAAATTTGATTGAATGCATCTGTTTCGAATAAGAAATCTTTTTTTTTTCGTGAAGGAGCTAAAAATTTACACCACACATAGATCCATCAAATGGAAATATATTTTGTGATGCCATTCCTTGCTCCTCATATTAGTCCTATACATAGCTATGAGAGAATCAACAAGATCGACTCCCCCCATGAATTGATTGTAAATCGTTACAGCCTGGGGACAATTTACATATACCCGCGTTTTTGCTTTGTTATCCCATCTCTTTACTGTGGTCATTGGATGAACACCAGTGAAGCTGCTGAGCTGTTGAACAGGTTTGTTGTCATACCATTTTATGGCTGTGAACTCTACACCATCAACTGTTGCTCTTTTTTCTTCCACAGTTCCTCTTTCCCGTTTTCTCATCTCTTTATCAGTGGAAAATGTGCAACCACCCAGACGGTTATAACGCACTGTACCTAGACTCAAAATTTCCTGTTTTGAGAGTTCAACTTGAAGCTTGGGGCTGTTGAACCAATTGTCGAAATATATTTCATGGTAATCATTTCTGGGTATTATTTTGGCCAATTTCATCACTACATTCCCAGGTCTGAATTCGACGAAGATATTCTACAACGTCTTTACCATGGTCGCCTCGTACATAAGAACTATTGAATATTCGAAGAATCTCCTTCTTCAAAACTGTAAAGTGACCTCGTTTTGAGTATACTTTCAATACTTTCTTTACAGCTTTAGAAGAGAAAATCATCTTTAATTCTTTGATAGTACCTTTGTCCAAATTAGTCTTTTTACGACTTCGCAAGTACGTCATTTGGTATAAGGATGACCATGGAAAGTCATGGTAGTTGAGAGAGGAACGGAAACAAAAAAGATGCAGATGTTCAACATAATATGCAAGGAAAAGAAAGAACACGAGAAAAAGTTTGCTATCAAAAAAGAATTTACAGGTGGTAGGGGGAGGCATAAGTGACAAGAATGGATAGCGGAAGAAAAAAAGCGTGAGCTGTCGAATCCGACGTTTTTTCACGAACTTACGAAAACGAGCCTTGCACCGACTCCTCTTCATTGTTACATGAACAGGAGTCCTGACGCCTCGGCGTCGTCTTCGAAGTCTCAGATTAGAGGAATCACTGGGAGTGTCACCAATAGGTACATGCTCAGGAATGACACCCGTTTGAGCAAACACAGAGACATAACACGATGATAAAATTTAAGTTGAGACTTATTGAAAGAGTAAATGAAACATTTATCTACTTATTGTAGCATGGGCGATTCGAAAAACTTTCATTCAATAGATATAATATTGATTCAAACAAATTCTATTATTTCACTCAATCACATAATTTTTTTTGGATTATTAATATACACATTTCGATTGATCCAGTATTTATTTCGCTTAATAAAGGTATTCTCAAATCGACATATCAGAAAAATTGTTAACAAGAACTCCATTTGCTCACTGCAAAATCACCCTTCAGTCACTAGAATACATAAGTTGTTTGAAATGAGTAATATTTGATGAAATTAATGAAACAAATTTGATTGAATGCATCTGTTTCGAATGAGAAATCTTTTTTTTTTCGTGAAGGAGCTAAAAATTTACACCACACATAGATCCATCAAATGGAAATATATTTTGTGATGCCATTCCTTGCTCCTCATATTAGTCCTATACATAGCTATGAGAGAATCAACAAGATCGACTCCCCCCATGAATTGATTGTAAATCGTTACAGCCTGGGGACAATTTACATATACCCGCGTTTTTGCTTTGTTATCCCATCTCTTTACTGTGGTCATTGGATGAACACCAGTGAAGCTGCTGAGCTGTTGAACAGGTTTGTTGTCATACCATTTTATGGCTGTGAACTCTACACCATCAACTGTTGCTCTTTTTTCTTCCACAGTTCCTCTTCCCCGTTTTCTCATCTCTTTATCAGTGGAAAATGTGCAACCACCCAGACGGTTATAACGCACTGTACCCAGACTCAAAATTTCCTGTTTTGAGAGTTCAACTTGAAGCTTGGGGCTGTTGAACCAATTGTCAAAATATATTTCATGGTAATCATTTCTGGGTATTATTTTGGCCAATTTCATCACTACATTCCCAGGTCTGAATTCGACGAAGATATTCTACAACGTCTTTACCATGGTCGCCTCGTACATAAGAACTATTGAATATTCGAAGAATCTCCTTCTTCAAAACTGTAAAGTGACCTCGTTTTGAGTATACTTTCAATACTTTCTTTATAGCTTTAGAAGAGAAAATCATCTTTAATTCTTTGATAGTACCTTTGTCCAAATTAGTCTTTTTACGACTTCGCAAGTACGTCATTTGGTATAAGGATGACCATGGAAAGTCATGGTAGTTGAGAGAGGAACGGAAACAAAAAAGATGCAGATGTTCAACATAATATGCAAGGAAAAGAAAGAACATGAGAAAAAGTTTGCTATTAAAAAAGAATTTACAGGTGGTAGGGGGAGGCATAAGTGACAAGAATGGATAGCGGAAGAAAAAAAGCGTGAGCTGTCGAATCCGACGTTTTTTCACGAACTTACGAAAACGAGCCTTGCACCGGCTCCTCTTCAATGTTACATGAACAGGAGTCCTGACGCCTCGGCGTCGTCTTTGTAGTCTCGGATTAGAGGAATCACTGGGAGTGTCACCAATAGGTACATGCTCAGGAATGACACCCGTTTGAGCAAACACAGAGACATAACACGATGATAAAATTTAAGTTGAGACTTATTGAAAGAGTAAGTGAAACATTTATCTACTTATTGTAGCATGGGCGATTCGAAAAACTTTCATTCAATAGATATAATATTGATTCAAACAAATTCTATTATTTCACTCAATCACATAATTTTTTTTGGATCATTAATATACACATTTCGATTGATCCAGTATTTATTTCGCTTAATAAAGGTATTCTCAAATCGACATATCAGAAAAATTGTTAACAAGAACTCCATTTGTTCACTGCAAAATCACCCTTCAGTCACTAGAATACATAAGTTGTTTGAAATGAGTAATATTTGATGAAATTAATGAAACAAATTTGATTGAATGCATCTGTTTCGAATAAGAAATCTTTTTTTTTTCGTGAAGGAGCTAAAAATTTACACCACACATAGATCCATCAAATGGAAATATATTTTGTGATGCCATTCCTTGCTCCTCATATTAGTCCTATACATAGCTATGAGAGAATCAACAAGATAGACTCCCCCCATGAATTGATTGTAAATCGTTACAGCCTGGGGACAATTTACATATACCCGCGTTTTTGCTTTGTTATCCCATCCCTTTACTGCGGTCATTGGATGAACACCAGTGAAGCTGCTGAGCTGTTGAACAGGTTTGTTGTCATACCATTTTATGGCTGTGAACTCTACACCATCAACTGTTGGTCTTTTTTCTTCCACAGTTCCTCTTCCCCGTTCTCTCATCTCTTTATCAGTGGAAAATGTGCAACCACCCAGACGGTTATAACGCACTGTACCTAGACTCAAAATTTCCTGTTTTGAGAGTTCAACTTGAAGCTTGGGGCTGTTGAACCAATTGTCGAAATATATTTCATGGTAATCATTTCTGGATATTATTTTGGCCAATTTCATCACTACATTCCCAGGTCTGAATTCGACGAAGATATTCTACAACGTCTTTGCCATGGTCGCCTCGTACATAAGAACTATTGAATATTCGAAGAATCTCCTTCTTCAAAACTGTAAAGTGACCTCGTTTTGAGTATACTTTCAATACTTTCTTTACAGCTTTAGAAGAGAAAATCATCTTTAATTCTTTGATAGTACCTTTGTCCAAATTAGTCTTTTTACGACTTCGCAAGTACGTCATTTGGTATAAGGATGACCATGGAAAGTCATGGTAGTTGAGAGAGGAACGGAAACAAAAAAGATGCAGATGTTCAACATAATATGCAAGGAAAAGAAAGAACACGAGAAAAAGTTTGCTATTAAAAAAGAATTTACAGGTGGTAGGGGGAGGCATAAGTGACAAGAATGGATAGCGGAAGAAAAAAAGCGTGAGCTGTCGAATCCGACGTTTTTTCACGAACTTACGAAAACGAGCCTTGCACCGACTCCTCTCCAATGTTACATGAACAGGAGTCCTGACGCCTCGGCGTCGTCTTCGAAGTCTCAGATTAGAGGAATCACTGGGAGTGTCACCAATAGGTACATGCTCAGGAATGACACCCGTTTGAGCAAACACAGAGACATAACACGATGATAAAATTTAAGTTGAGACTTATTGAAAGAGTAAGTGAAACATTTATCTACTTATTGTAGCATGGGCGATTCGAAAAACTTTCATTCAATAGATATAATATTGATTCAAACAAATTCTATTATTTCACTCAATCACATAATTTTTTTTGGATTATTAATATACACATTTCGATTGATCCAGTATTTATTTCGCTTAATAAAGGTATTCTCAAATCGACATATCAGAAAAATTGTTAACAAGAACTCCATTTGCTCACTGCAAAATCACCCTTCAGTCACTAGAATACATAAGTTGTTTGAAATGAGTAATATTTGATGAAATTAATGAAACAAATTTGATTGAATGCATCTGTTTCGAATGAGAAATCTTTTTTTTTTCGTGAAGGAGCTAAAAATTTACACCACACATAGATCCATCAAATGGAAATATATTTTGTGATGCCATTCCTTGCTCCTCATATTAGTCCTATACATAGCTATGAGAGAATCAACAAGATAGACTCCCCCCATGAATTGATTGTAAATCGTTACAGCCTGGGGACAATTTACATATACCCGCGTTTTTGCTTTGTTATCCCATCTCTTTACTGTGGTCATTGGATGAACACCAGTGAAGCTGCTGAGCTGTTGAACAGGTTTGTTGTCATACCATTTTATGGCTGTGAACTCTACACCATCAACTGTTGCTCTTTTTTCTTCCACAGTTCCTCTTTCCCGTTTTCTCATCTCTTTATCAGTGGAAAATGTGCAACCACCCAGACGGTTATAACGCACTGTACCCAGACTCAAAATTTCCTGTTTTGAGAGTTCAACTTGAAGCTTGGGGCTGTTGAACCAATTGTCAAAATATATTTCATGGTAATCATTTCTGGGTATTATTTTGGCCAATTTCATCACTACATTCCCAGGTCTGAATTCGACGAAGATATTCTACAACGTCTTTACCATGGTCGCCTCGTACATAAGAACTATTGAATATTCGAAGAATCTCCTTCTTCAAAACTGTAAAGTGACCTCGTTTTGAGTATACTTTCAATACTTTCTTTACAGCTTTAGAAGAGAAAATCATCTTTAATTCTTTGATAGTACCTTTGTCCAAATTAGTCTTTTTACGACTTCGCAAGTACGTCATTTGGTATAAGGATGACCATGGAAAGTCATGGTAGTTGAGAGAGGAACGGAAACAAAAAAGATGCAGATGTTCAACATAATATGCAAGGAAAAGAAAGAACATGAGAAAAAGTTTGCTATTAAAAAAGAATTTACAGGTGGTAGGGGGAGGCATAAGTGACAAGAATGGATAGCGGAAGAAAAAAAGCGTGAGCTGTCGAATCCGTGGTTTTTTCACGAACTTACGAAAACGAGCCTTGCACCGGCTCCTCTTCAATGTTACATGAACAGGAGTCCTGACGCCTCGGCGTCGTCTTTGTGGTCTCGGATTAGAGGAATCACTGGGAGTGTCACCAATAGGTACATGCTCAGGAATGACACCCGTTTGAGCAAACACAGAGACATAACACGATGATGAAATTTAAGTTGAGACTTATTGAAAGAGTAAGTGAAACATTTATCTACTTATTGTAGCATGGGCGATTCGAAAAACTTTCATTCAATAGATATAATATTGATTCAAACAAATTCTATTATTTCACTCAATCACATAATTTTTTTTGGATCATCAATATACACATTTCGATTGATCCAGTATTTATTTCGCTTAATAAAGGTATTCTCAAATCGACATATCAGAAAAATTGTTAACAAGAACTCCATTTGTTCACTGCAAAATCACCCTTCAGTCACTAGAATACATAAGTTGTTTGAAATGAGTAATATTTGATGAAATCAATGAAACAAATTTGATTGAATGCATCTGTTTCGAATAAGAAATCTTTTTTTTTCGTGAAGGAGCTAAAAATTTACACCACACATAGATCCATCAAATGGAAATATATTTCGTGATGCCATTCCTTGCTCCTCATATCAGTCCTATACATAGCTATGAGAGAATCAACAAGATCGACTCCCCCCATGAATTGATTGTAAATCGTTACAGCCTGGGGACAATTTACATATACCCGCGTTTTTGCTTTGTTATCCCATCTCTTTACTGCGGTCATTGGATGAACACCAGTGAAGCTGCTGAGCTGTTGAACAGGTTTGTTGTCATACCATTTTATGGCTGTGAACTCTACACCATCAACTGTTGCTCTTTTTTCTTCCACAGTTCCTCTTTCCCGTTTTCTCATCTCTTTATCAGTGGAAAATGTGCAACCACCCAGACGGTTATAACGCACTGTACCTAGACTCAAAATTTCCTGTTTTGAGAGTTCAACTTGAAGCTTGGGACTGTTGAACCAATTGTCGAAATATATTTCATGGTAATCATTTCTGGGTATTATTTTGGCCAATTTCATCACTACATTCCCAGGTCTGAATTCGACGAAGATATTCTACAACGTCTTTACCATGGTCGCCTCGTACATAAGAACTATTGAATATTCGAAGAATCTCCTTCTTCAAAACTGTAAAGTGACCTCGTTTTGAGTATACTTTCAATACTTTCTTTACAGCTTCGAGAGAGAAAATCATCTTTAATTCTTTGATAGTACCTTTGTCCAAATTAGTCTTTTTACGACTTCGCAAGTACGTCATTTGGTATAAGGATGACCATGGAAAGTCATGGTAGTTGAGAGAGGAACGGAAACAAAAAAGATGCAGATGTTTAACATAATATGCAAGGAAAAGAAAGAACATGAGAAAAAGTTTGCTATTAAAAAAGAATTTACAGGTGGTAGGGGGAGGCATAAGTGACAAGAATGGATAGCGGAAGAAAAAAAGCGTGAGCTGTCGAATCCGACGTTTTTTCACGAACTTACGAAAACGAGCCTTGCACCGGCTCCTCTTCAATGTTACATGAACAGGAGTCCTGACGCCTCGGCGTCGTCTTTGTAGTCTCGGATTAGAGGAATCACTGGGAGTGTCACCAATAGGTACATGCTCAGGAATGACACCCGTTTGAGCAAACACAGAGACATAACTCGATGATAAAATTTAAGTTGAGACGTATTGAAAGAGTAAATGAAACATTTATCTACTTATTGTAGCGTGAGCGATTCGAAAAACTTTCATTCAATAGATATAATATTGATTCAAACAAATTCCATTATTTCACTCAATCACATAATTTTTTTTGGATTATTAATATACACATTTCGATTGATCCAGTATTTATTTCGCTTAATAAAGGTATTCTCAAATCGACATATCAGAAAAATTGTTAACAAGAACTCCATTTGCTCACTGCAAAATCACCCTTCAGTCACTAGAATACATAAGTTGTTTGAAATGAGTAATATTTGATGAAATTAATGAAACAAATTTGATTGAATGCATCTGTTTCGAATGAGAAATCTTTTTTTTTTCGTGAAGGAGCTAAAAAATTTACACCACACATAGATCCATCAAATGGAAATATATTTTGTGATGCCATTCCTTGCTCCTCATATCAGTCCTATACATAGCTATGAGAGAATCAACAAGATCGACTCCCCCCATGAATTGATTGTAAATCGTTACAGCCTGGGGACAATTTACATATACCCGCGTTTTTGCTTTGTTATCCCATCTCTTTACTGTGGTCATTGGATGAACACCAGTGAAGCTGCTGAGCTGTTGAACAGGTTTGTTGTCATACCATTTTATGGCTGTGAACTCTACACCATCAACTGTTGCTCTTTTTTCTTCCACAGTTCCTCTTCCCCGTTTTCTCATCTCTTTATCAGTGGAAAATGTGCAACCACCCAGACGGTTATAACGCACTGTACCCAGAATCAAAATTTCCTGTTTTGAGAGTTTAACTTGAAGCTTGGGGCTGTTGAACCAATTGTCAAAATATATTTCATGGTAATCATTTCTGGGTATTATTTTGGCCAATTTCATCACCACATTCCCAGGTCTGAATTCGACGAAGATATTCTACAACGTCTTTACCATGGTCGCCTCGTACATAAGAACTATTGAATATTCGAAGAATCTCCTTCTTCAAAACTGTAAAGTGACCTCGTTTTGAGTATACTTTCAATACTTTCTCTATAGCTTTAGAAGAGAAAATCATCTTTAATTCTTTGATAGTACCTTTGTCCAAATTAGTCTTTTTACGACTTCGCAAGTACGTCATTTGGTATAAGGATGACCATGAAAAGTCATGGTAGTTGAGAGAGGAACGGAAACAAAAAAGATGCAGATGTTCAACATAATATGCAAAGAAAAGAAAGAACATGAGAAAAAGTTTGCTATTAAAAAAGAATTTACAGGTGGTAGGGGGAGGCATAAGTGACAAGAATGGATAGCGGAAGAAAAAAAGCGTGAGCTGTCGAATCCGACGTTTTTTCACGAACTTTCGAAAACGAGCCTTGCACCGGCTCCTCTTCAATGTTACATGAACAGGAGTCCTGACGCCTCGGCGTCGTCTTTGTAGTCTCGGATTAGAGGAAACACTGGGAGTGTCACCAATAGGTACATGCTCAGGAATGACACCCGTTTGAGCAAACACAGAGACATAACACGATGATAAAATTTAAGTTGAGACTTATTGAAAGAGTAAGTGAAACATTTATCTACTTATTGTAGCATGGGCGATTCGAAAAACTTTCATTCAATAGATATAATATTGATTCAAACAAATTCTATTATTTCACTCAATCACATAATTTTTTTTGGATCATCAATATACACATTTCGATTGATCCAGTATTTATTTCGCTTAATAAAGGTATTCTCAAATCGACATATCAGAAAAATTGTTAACAAGAACTCCATTTGTTCACTGCAAAATCACCCTTCAGTCACTAGAATACATAAGTTGTTTGAAATGAGTAATATTTGATGAAATCAATGAAACAAATTTGATTGAATGCATCTGTTTCGAATAAGAAATCTTTTTTTTTCGTGAAGGAGCTAAAAATTTACACCACACATAGATCCATCAAATGGAAATATATTTCGTGATGCCATTCCTTGCTCCTCATATCAGTCCTATACATAGCTATGAGAGAATCAACAAGATCGACTCCCCCCATGAATTGATTGTAAATCGTTACAGCCTGGGGACAATTTACATATACCCGCGTTTTTGCTTTGTTATCCCATCTCTTTACTGCGGTCATTGGATGAACACCAGTGAAGCTGCTGAGCTGTTGAACAGGTTTGTTGTCATACCATTTTATGGCTGTGAACTCTACACCATCAACTGTTGCTCTTTTTTCTTCCACAGTTCCTCTTTCCCGTTTTCTCATCTCTTTATCAGTGGAAAATGTGCAACCACCCAGACGGTTATAACGCACTGTACCTAGACTCAAAATTTCCTGTTTTGAGAGTTCAACTTGAAGCTTGGGACTGTTGAACCAATTGTCGAAATATATTTCATGGTAATCATTTCTGGGTATTATTTTGGCCAATTTCATCACTACATTCCCAGGTCTGAATTCGACGAAGATATTCTACAACGTCTTTACCATGGTCGCCTCGTACATAAGAACTATTGAATATTCGAAGAATCTCCTTCTTCAAAACTGTAAAGTGACCTCGTTTTGAGTATACTTTCAATACTTTCTTTACAGCTTCGAGAGAGAAAATCATCTTTAATTCTTTGATAGTACCTTTGTCCAAATTAGTCTTTTTACGACTTCGCAAGTACGTCATTTGGTATAAGGATGACCATGGAAAGTCATGGTAGTTGAGAGAGGAACGGAAACAAAAAAGATGCAGATGTTTAACATAATATGCAAGGAAAAGAAAGAACATGAGAAAAAGTTTGCTATTAAAAAAGAATTTACAGGTGGTAGGGGGAGGCATAAGTGACAAGAATGGATAGCGGAAGAAAAAAAGCGTGAGCTGTCGAATCCGTGGTTTTTTCACGAACTTACGAAAACGAGCCTTGCACCGGCTCCTCTTCAATGTTACATGAACAGGAGTCCTGACGCCTCGGCGTCGTCTTTGTGGTCTCGGATTAGAGGAATCACTGGGAGTGTCACCAATAGGTACATGCTCAGGAATGACACCCGTTTGAGCAAACACAGAGACATAACACGATGATGAAATTTAAGTTGAGACTTATTGAAAGAGTAAGTGAAACATTTATCTACTTATTGTAGCATGGGCGATTCGAAAAACTTTCATTCAATAGATATAATATTGATTCAAACAAATTCTATTATTTCACTCAATCACATAATTTTTTTTGGATCATCAATATACACATTTCGATTGATCCAGTATTTATTTCGCTTAATAAAGGTATTCTCAAATCGACATATCAGAAAAATTGTTAACAAGAACTCCATTTGTTCACTGCAAAATCACCCTTCAGTCACTAGAATACATAAGTTGTTTGAAATGAGTAATATTTGATGAAATCAATGAAACAAATTTGATTGAATGCATCTGTTTCGAATAAGAAATCTTTTTTTTTCGTGAAGGAGCTAAAAATTTACACCACACATAGATCCATCAAATGGAAATATATTTCGTGATGCCATTCCTTGCTCCTCATATCAGTCCTATACATAGCTATGAGAGAATCAACAAGATCGACTCCCCCCATGAATTGATTGTAAATCGTTACAGCCTGGGGACAATTTACATATACCCGCGTTTTTGCTTTGTTATCCCATCTCTTTACTGCGGTCATTGGATGAACACCAGTGAAGCTGCTGAGCTGTTGAACAGGTTTGTTGTCATACCATTTTATGGCTGTGAACTCTACACCATCAACTGTTGCTCTTTTTTCTTCCACAGTTCCTCTTTCCCGTTTTCTCATCTCTTTATCAGTGGAAAATGTGCAACCACCCAGACGGTTATAACGCACTGTACCTAGACTCAAAATTTCCTGTTTTGAGAGTTCAACTTGAAGCTTGGGACTGTTGAACCAATTGTCGAAATATATTTCATGGTAATCATTTCTGGGTATTATTTTGGCCAATTTCATCACTACATTCCCAGGTCTGAATTCGACGAAGATATTCTACAACGTCTTTACCATGGTCGCCTCGTACATAAGAACTATTGAATATTCGAAGAATCTCCTTCTTCAAAACTGTAAAGTGACCTCGTTTTGAGTATACTTTCAATACTTTCTTTACAGCTTCGAGAGAGAAAATCATCTTTAATTCTTTGATAGTACCTTTGTCCAAATTAGTCTTTTTACGACTTCGCAAGTACGTCATTTGGTATAAGGATGACCATGGAAAGTCATGGTAGTTGAGAGAGGAACGGAAACAAAAAAGATGCAGATGTTTAACATAATATGCAAGGAAAAGAAAGAACATGAGAAAAAGTTTGCTATTAAAAAAGAATTTACAGGTGGTAGGGGGAGGCATAAGTGACAAGAATGGATAGCGGAAGAAAAAAAGCGTGAGCTGTCGAATCCGACGTTTTTTCACGAACTTACGAAAACGAGCCTTGCACCGGCTCCTCTTCAATGTTACATGAACAGGAGTCCTGACGCCTCGGCGTCGTCTTTGTAGTCTCGGATTAGAGGAATCACTGGGAGTGTCACCAATAGGTACATGCTCAGGAATGACACCCGTTTGAGCAAACACAGAGACATAACTCGATGATAAAATTTAAGTTGAGACGTATTGAAAGAGTAAATGAAACATTTATCTACTTATTGTAGCGTGAGCGATTCGAAAAACTTTCATTCAATAGATATAATATTGATTCAAACAAATTCCATTATTTCACTCAATCACATAATTTTTTTTGGATTATTAATATACACATTTCGATTGATCCAGTATTTATTTCGCTTAATAAAGGTATTCTCAAATCGACATATCAGAAAAATTGTTAACAAGAACTCCATTTGCTCACTGCAAAATCACCCTTCAGTCACTAGAATACATAAGTTGTTTGAAATGAGTAATATTTGATGAAATTAATGAAACAAATTTGATTGAATGCATCTGTTTCGAATGAGAAATCTTTTTTTTTTCGTGAAGGAGCTAAAAAATTTACACCACACATAGATCCATCAAATGGAAATATATTTTGTGATGCCATTCCTTGCTCCTCATATCAGTCCTATACATAGCTATGAGAGAATCAACAAGATCGACTCCCCCCATGAATTGATTGTAAATCGTTACAGCCTGGGGACAATTTACATATACCCGCGTTTTTGCTTTGTTATCCCATCTCTTTACTGTGGTCATTGGATGAACACCAGTGAAGCTGCTGAGCTGTTGAACAGGTTTGTTGTCATACCATTTTATGGCTGTGAACTCTACACCATCAACTGTTGCTCTTTTTTCTTCCACAGTTCCTCTTCCCCGTTTTCTCATCTCTTTATCAGTGGAAAATGTGCAACCACCCAGACGGTTATAACGCACTGTACCCAGAATCAAAATTTCCTGTTTTGAGAGTTTAACTTGAAGCTTGGGGCTGTTGAACCAATTGTCAAAATATATTTCATGGTAATCATTTCTGGGTATTATTTTGGCCAATTTCATCACCACATTCCCAGGTCTGAATTCGACGAAGATATTCTACAACGTCTTTACCATGGTCGCCTCGTACATAAGAACTATTGAATATTCGAAGAATCTCCTTCTTCAAAACTGTAAAGTGACCTCGTTTTGAGTATACTTTCAATACTTTCTCTATAGCTTTAGAAGAGAAAATCATCTTTAATTCTTTGATAGTACCTTTGTCCAAATTAGTCTTTTTACGACTTCGCAAGTACGTCATTTGGTATAAGGATGACCATGAAAAGTCATGGTAGTTGAGAGAGGAACGGAAACAAAAAAGATGCAGATGTTCAACATAATATGCAAAGAAAAGAAAGAACATGAGAAAAAGTTTGCTATTAAAAAAGAATTTACAGGTGGTAGGGGGAGGCATAAGTGACAAGAATGGATAGCGGAAGAAAAAAAGCGTGAGCTGTCGAATCCGACGTTTTTTCACGAACTTTCGAAAACGAGCCTTGCACCGGCTCCTCTTCAATGTTACATGAACAGGAGTCCTGACGCCTCGGCGTCGTCTTTGTAGTCTCGGATTAGAGGAAACACTGGGAGTGTCACCAATAGGTACATGCTCAGGAATGACACCCGTTTGAGCAAACACAGAGACATAACACGATGATAAAATTTAAGTTGAGACTTATTGAAAGAGTAAGTGAAACATTTATCTACTTATTGTAGCATGGGCGATTCGAAAAACTTTCATTCAATAGATATAATATTGATTCAAACAAATTCTATTATTTCACTCAATCACATAATTTTTTTTGGATCATCAATATACACATTTCGATTGATCCAGTATTTATTTCGCTTAATAAAGGTATTCTCAAATCGACATATCAGAAAAATTGTTAACAAGAACTCCATTTGTTCACTGCAAAATCACCCTTCAGTCACTAGAATACATAAGTTGTTTGAAATGAGTAATATTTGATGAAATCAATGAAACAAATTTGATTGAATGCATCTGTTTCGAATAAGAAATCTTTTTTTTTTCGTGAAGGAGCTAAAAATTTACACCACACATAGATCCATCAAATGGAAATATATTTCGTGATGCCATTCCTTGCTCCTCATATCAGTCCTATACATAGCTATGAGAGAATCAACAAGATCGACTCCCCCCATGAATTGATTGTAAATCGTTACAGCCTGGGGACAATTTACATATACCCGCGTTTTTGCTTTGTTATCCCATCTCTTTACTGCGGTCATTGGATGAACACCAGTGAAGCTGCTGAGCTGTTGAACAGGTTTGTTGTCATACCATTTTATGGCTGTGAACTCTACACCATCAACTGTTGCTCTTTTTTCTTCCACAGTTCCTCTTTCCCGTTTTCTCATCTCTTTATCAGTGGAAAATGTGCAACCACCCAGACGGTTATAACGCACTGTACCTAGACTCAAAATTTCCTGTTTTGAGAGTTCAACTTGAAGCTTGGGACTGTTGAACCAATTGTCGAAATATATTTCATGGTAATCATTTCTGGGTATTATTTTGGCCAATTTCATCACTACATTCCCAGGTCTGAATTCGACGAAGATATTCTACAACGTCTTTACCATGGTCGCCTCGTACATAAGAACTATTGAATATTCGAAGAATCTCCTTCTTCAAAACTGTAAAGTGACCTCGTTTTGAGTATACTTTCAATACTTTCTTTACAGCTTCGAGAGAGAAAATCATCTTTAATTCTTTGATAGTACCTTTGTCCAAATTAGTCTTTTTACGACTTCGCAAGTACGTCATTTGGTATAAGGATGACCATGGAAAGTCATGGTAGTTGAGAGAGGAACGGAAACAAAAAAGATGCAGATGTTTAACATAATATGCAAGGAAAAGAAAGAACATGAGAAAAAGTTTGCTATTAAAAAAGAATTTACAGGTGGTAGGGGGAGGCATAAGTGACAAGAATGGATAGCGGAAGAAAAAAAGCGTGAGCTGTCGAATCCGACGTTTTTTCACGAACTTACGAAAACGAGCCTTGCACCGGCTCCTCTTCAATGTTACATGAACAGGAGTCCTGACGCCTCGGCGTCGTCTTTGTAGTCTCGGATTAGAGGAATCACTGGGAGTGTCACCAATAGGTACATGCTCAGGAATGACACCCGTTTGAGCAAACACAGAGACATAACTCGATGATAAAATTTAAGTTGAGACGTATTGAAAGAGTAAGTGAAACATTTATCTACTTATTGTAGCATGGGCGATTCGAAAAACTTTCATTCAATAGATATAATATTGATTCAAACAAATTCTATTATTTCACTCAATCACATAATTTTTTTTGGATCATCAATATACACATTTCGATTGATCCAGTATTTATTTCGCTTAATAAAGGTATTCTCAAATCGACATATCAGAAAAATTGTTAACAAGAACTCCATTTGTTCACTGCAAAATCACCCTTCAGTCACTAGAATACATAAGTTGTTTGAAATGAGTAATATTTGATGAAATCAATGAAACAAATTTGATTGAATGCATCTGTTTCGAATAAGAAATCTTTTTTTTTTCGTGAAGGAGCTAAAAATTTACACCACACATAGATCCATCAAATGGAAATATATTTCGTGATGCCATTCCTTGCTCCTCATATCAGTCCTATACATAGCTATGAGAGAATCAACAAGATCGACTCCCCCCATGAATTGATTGTAAATCGTTACAGCCTGGGGACAATTTACATATACCCGCGTTTTTGCTTTGTTATCCCATCTCTTTACTGCGGTCATTGGATGAACACCAGTGAAGCTGCTGAGCTGTTGAACAGGTTTGTTGTCATACCATTTTATGGCTGTGAACTCTACACCATCAACTGTTGCTCTTTTTTCTTCCACAGTTCCTCTTCCCCGTTTTCTCATCTCTTTATCAGTGGAAAATGTGCAACCACCCAGACGGTTATAACGCACTGTACCTAGACTCAAAATTTCCTGTTTTGAGAGTTCAACTTGAAGCTTGGGGCTGTTGAACCAATTGTCGAAATATATTTCATGGTAATCATTTCTGGGTATTATTTTGGCCAATTTCATCACTACATTCCCAGGTCTGAATTCGACGAAGATATTCTACAACGTCTTTACCATGGTCGCCTCGTACATAAGAACTATTGAATATTCGAAGAATCTCCTTCTTCAAAACTGTAAAGTGACCTCGTTTTGAGTATACTTTCAATACTTTCTTTACAGCTTTAGAGAGAGAAAATCATCTTTAATTCTTTGATAGTACCTTTGTCCAAATTAGTCTTTTTACGACTTCGCAAGTACGTCATTTGGTATAAGGATGACCATGGAAAGTCATGGTAGTTGAGAGAGGAACGGAAACAAAAAAGATGCAGATGTTTAACATAATATGCAAGGAAAAGAAAGAACACGAGAAAAAGTTTGCTATTAAAAAAGAATTTACAGGTGGTAGGGGGAGGCATAAGTGACAAGAATGGATAGCGGAAGAAAAAAAGCGTGAGCTGTCGAATCCGACGTTTTTTCACGAACTTACGAAAACGAGCCTTGCACCGGCTCCTCTTCAATGTTACATGAACAGGAGTCCTGACGCCTCGGCGTCGTCTTTGTAGTCTCGGATTAGAGGAATCACTGGGAGTGTCACCAATAGGTACATGCTCAGGAATGACACCCGTTTGAGCAAACACAGAGACATAACACGATGATAAAATTTAAGTTGAGACTTATTGAAAGAGTAAATGAAACATTTATCTACTTATTGTAGCGTGAGCGATTCGAAAAACTTTCATTCAATAGATATAATATTGATTCAAACAAATTCTATTATTTCACTCAATCACATAATTTTTTTTGGATTATTAATATACACATTTCGATTGATCCAGTATTTATTTCGCTTAATAAAGGTATTCTCAAATCGACATATCAGAAAAATTGTTAACAAGAACTCCATTTGCTCACTGCAAAATCACCCTTCAGTCACTAGAATACATAAGTTGTTTGAAATGAGTAATATTTGATGAAATTAATGAAACAAATTTGATTGAATGCATCTGTTTCGAATGAGAAATCTTTTTTTTTTCGTGAAGGAGCTAAAAAATTTACACCACACATAGATCCATCAAATGGAAATATATTTTGTGATGCCATTCCTTGCTCCTCATATCAGTCCTATACATAGCTATGAGAGAATCAACAAGATCGACTCCCCCCATGAATTGATTGTAAATCGTTACAGCCTGGGGACAATTTACATATACCCGCGTTTTTGCTTTGTTATCCCATCTCTTTACTGTGGTCATTGGATGAACACCAGTGAAGCTGCTGAGCTGTTGAACAGGTTTGTTGTCATACCATTTTATGGCTGTGAACTCTACACCATCAACTGTTGCTCTTTTTTCTTCCACAGTTCCTCTTCCCCGTTTTCTCATCTCTTTATCAGTGGAAAATGTGCAACCACCCAGACGGTTATAACGCACTGTACCCAGAATCAAAATTTCCTGTTTTGAGAGTTTAACTTGAAGCTTGGGGCTGTTGAACCAATTGTCAAAATATATTTCATGGTAATCATTTCTGGGTATTATTTTGGCCAATTTCATCACCACATTCCCAGGTCTGAATTCGACGAAGATATTCTACAACGTCTTTACCATGGTCGCCTCGTACATAAGAACTATTGAATATTCGAAGAATCTCCTTCTTCAAAACTGTAAAGTGACCTCGTTTTGAGTATACTTTCAATACTTTCTCTATAGCTTTAGAAGAGAAAATCATCTTTAATTCTTTGATAGTACCTTTGTCCAAATTAGTCTTTTTACGACTTCGCAAGTACGTCATTTGGTATAAGGATGACCATGAAAAGTCATGGTAGTTGAGAGAGGAACGGAAACAAAAAAGATGCAGATGTTCAACATAATATGCAAAGAAAAGAAAGAACATGAGAAAAAGTTTGCTATTAAAAAAGAATTTACAGGTGGTAGGGGGAGGCATAAGTGACAAGAATGGATAGCGGAAGAAAAAAAGCGTGAGCTGTCGAATCCGACGTTTTTTCACGAACTTTCGAAAACGAGCCTTGCACCGGCTCCTCTTCAATGTTACATGAACAGGAGTCCTGACGCCTCGGCGTCGTCTTTGTAGTCTCGGATTAGAGGAAACACTGGGAGTGTCACCAATAGGTACATGCTCAGGAATGACACCCGTTTGAGCAAACACAGAGACATAACACGATGATAAAATTTAAGTTGAGACTTATTGAAAGAGTAAGTGAAACATTTATCTACTTATTGTAGCATGGGCGATTCGAAAAACTTTCATTCAATAGATATAATATTGATTCAAACAAATTCTATTATTTCACTCAATCACATAATTTTTTTTGGATCATCAATATACACATTTCGATTGATCCAGTATTTATTTCGCTTAATAAAGGTATTCTCAAATCGACATATCAGAAAAATTGTTAACAAGAACTCCATTTGTTCACTGCAAAATCACCCTTCAGTCACTAGAATACATAAGTTGTTTGAAATGAGTAATATTTGATGAAATCAATGAAACAAATTTGATTGAATGCATCTGTTTCGAATAAGAAATCTTTTTTTTTTCGTGAAGGAGCTAAAAATTTACACCACACATAGATCCATCAAATGGAAATATATTTCGTGATGCCATTCCTTGCTCCTCATATCAGTCCTATACATAGCTATGAGAGAATCAACAAGATCGACTCCCCCCATGAATTGATTGTAAATCGTTACAGCCTGGGGACAATTTACATATACCCGCGTTTTTGCTTTGTTATCCCATCTCTTTACTGCGGTCATTGGATGAACACCAGTGAAGCTGCTGAGCTGTTGAACAGGTTTGTTGTCATACCATTTTATGGCTGTGAACTCTACACCATCAACTGTTGCTCTTTTTTCTTCCACAGTTCCTCTTCCCCGTTTTCTCATCTCTTTATCAGTGGAAAATGTGCAACCACCCAGACGGTTATAACGCACTGTACCTAGACTCAAAATTTCCTGTTTTGAGAGTTCAACTTGAAGCTTGGGACTGTTGAACCAATTGTCGAAATATATTTCATGGTAATCATTTCTGGGTATTATTTTGGCCAATTTCATCACTACATTCCCAGGTCTGAATTCGACGAAGATATTCTACAACGTCTTTACCATGGTCGCCTCGTACATAAGAACTATTGAATATTCGAAGAATCTCCTTCTTCAAAACTGTAAAGTGACCTCGTTTTGAGTATACTTTCAATACTTTCTTTACAGCTTCGAGAAGAGAAAATCATCTTTAATTCTTTGATAGTACCTTTGTCCAAATTAGTCTTTTTACGACTTCGCAAGTACGTCATTTGGTATAAGGATGACCATGGAAAGTCATGGTAGTTGAGAGAGGAACGGAAACAAAAAAGATGCAGATGTTTAACATAATATGCAAGGAAAAGAAAGAACATGAGAAAAAGTTTGCTATTAAAAAAGAATTTACAGGTGGTAGGGGGAGGCATAAGTGACAAGAATGGATAGCGGAAGAAAAAAAGCGTGAGCTGTCGAATCCGACGTTTTTTCACGAACTTACGAAAACGAGCCTTGCACCGGCTCCTCTTCAATGTTACATGAACAGGAGTCCTGACGCCTCGGCGTCGTCTTTGTAGTCTCGGATTAGAGGAAACACTGGGAGTGTCACCAATAGGTACATGCTCAGGAATGACACCCGTTTGAGCAAACACAGAGACATAACACGATGATAAAATTTAAGTTGAGACTTATTGAAAGAGTAAGTGAAACATTTATCTACTTATTGTAGCATGGGCGATTCGAAAAACTTTCATTCAATAGATATAATATTGATTCAAACAAATTCTATTATTTCACTCAATCACATAATTTTTTTTGGATCATTAATATACACATTTCGATTGATCCAGTATTTATTTCGCTTAATAAAGGTATTCTCAAATCGACATATCAGAAAAATTGTTAACAAGAACTCCATTTGTTCACTGCAAAATCACCCTTCAGTCACTAGAATACATAAGTTGTTTGAAATGAGTAATATTTGATGAAATTAATGAAACAAATTTGATTGAATGCATCTGTTTCGAATAAGAAATCTTTTTTTTTTCGTGAAGGAGCTAAAAATTTACACCACACATAGATCCATCAAATGGAAATATATTTTGTGATGCCATTCCTTGCTCCTCATATTAGTCCTATACATAGCTATGAGAGAATCAACAAGATCGACTCCCCCCATGAATTGATTGTAAATCGTTACAGCCTGGGGACAATTTACATATACCCGCGTTTTTGCTTTGTTATCCCATCTCTTTACTGTGGTCATTGGATGAACACCAGTGAAGCTGCTGAGCTGTTGAACAGGTTTGTTGTCATACCATTTTATGGCTGTGAACTCTACACCATCAACTGTTGCTCTTTTTTCTTCCACAGTTCCTCTTCCCCGTTTTCTCATCTCTTTATCAGTGGAAAATGTGCAACCACCCAGACGGTTATAACGCACTGTACCCAGACTCAAAATTTCCTGTTTTGAGAGTTCAACTTGAAGCTTGGGGCTGTTGAACCAATTGTCAAAATATATTTCATGGTAATCATTTCTGGGTATTATTTTGGCCAATTTCATCACTACATTCCCAGGTCTGAATTCGACGAAGATATTCTACAACGTCTTTACCATGGTCGCCTCGTACATAAGAACTATTGAATATTCGAAGAATCTCCTTCTTCAAAACTGTAAAGTGACCTCGTTTTGAGTATACTTTCAATACTTTCTTTACAGCTTTAGAAGAGAAAATCATCTTTAATTCTTTGATAGTACCTTTGTCCAAATTAGTCTTTTTACGACTTCGCAAGTACGTCATTTGGTATAAGGATGACCATGGAAAGTCATGGTAGTTGAGAGAGGAACGGAAACAAAAAAGATGCAGATGTTCAACATAATATGCAAGGAAAAGAAAGAACACGAGAAAAAGTTTGCTATTAAAAAAGAATTTACAGGTGGTAGGGGGAGGCATAAGTGACAAGAATGGATAGCGGAAGAAAAAAAGCGTGAGCTGTCGAATCCGACGTTTTTTCACGAACTTACGAAAACGAGCCTTGCACCGACTCCTCTCCAATGTTACATGAACAGGAGTCCTGACGCCTCGGCGTCGTCTTCGAAGTCTCAGATTAGAGGAATCACTGGGAGTGTCACCAATAGGTACATGCTCAGGAATGACACCCGTTTGAGCAAACTCATCGACCCATTCAAGATTTGCCGGTTCTTGGAAAGCAGGGTTTCTGGCATTGAAGGACGAGCTCTTCCTCACCCTCGAGACTCGTTCGGGCTTCGGAGGCAGCCGAAAGGTCAAAGCAGGATCCATTTATTACTGCCAAAGAATTGAGTCAGAGTCATATCTCAAGTTCGATATGTTGTTTTTTTTAGTAAATTTTCTTGAAATTGTTATGGTTTTCTTATTGAGCAAATGAATTTGTTCGTTTTAGAACTAGAAATAGCGCCGGAGGAAGCTGAAGCAAGCTCAAAAACTCACCAGAAAATTTAGAAAGATTATTCCAGATAAAACATAAAACAAACATGTTGCCAGTTGGACACTCAATCAGTTTCTTTTTCTAATATATATTGGGGATTGGGGGAAAATGATTTTTTTACCGGTAAATCCTAGCATACCCAATGATATCCGAAACGATGGGGTATAATTCGAATTCCATTGAACGCTAAATTCGGTTTAAAATCCGGGTGGCGATCTAGAAAAAGAATTCGACATAATTCACATGCATTTTCTGTCAAATCCGTAGTTCAAACTCCACACCATATTCGAACTGAATCTATAAAACCAGCCCTTAGTTATGCACGGCCTCACAAACATGGCGTAGGTGACGTTTTGCGGCAGATAAACCATACTCAGACACCGTGGTCGTTCGATCATGCGAGCAGATAGTTACTTGAAATTTGAGATGTGTATGTAAAAAAGTATGAAGAATCAGAATCTGGCATCGAAAAAATTCTAAAAAAATGATCTTGGCTTGTAGGGCCTATGAAATTTTTGATATGGGCCCTCAAAGCCAAGTTAATTTTTTTTTGGAATTTTTCAATGCCAGATTCCGATACTACATACTTTTTTGCATACACATCTCAAATTTCAAGTTTCTATCTGCTCGCATATGGCCCATGAAATTTTTGATATGGGCCCTCAAAGCCAAGATGATTTTTTCTTTGAATTTTTTTGATGCCAGATTCTGATACTACATACTTTTCTACATACACATCTCAAATTTCGAGTCTCTATCTGCTCGAATAGGGCCCATAAAATTTTTGATATGGGCCTTCAAAGCCAAGATATTTTTTTTTTGGATTTTTTTGATGCCAGATTCTGATTCTACATACTTTTTTACATACACATCTCGAATTTCAACTCTCTATCTGCTCGCATGATCGAAAGACAGGGCTGTCTCGGGATGGTGTATTCAACCGAAACACATGTCGAGCGCGCCGCTATGTGATAACCATATGCGAGCAGATAGAGATTTGAAATTCGAGATATGTATGTAAAAAGGTATGGAGAATCAGAAGCTGGTATCGAAAAAATTCGAAAAAATTATCTTGGCTTGTAGGGCCCATGAAATTTTTGATATGGGCCCTCAAAGCCAAGATTTTTTTTTTATTTTTTCAATGCCAGATTCCGATACTACATACTCTTTTACATACACATCTCGAATTTCAGCTCTCTATCTGCTCGCATGATCGATAGACAGGGGTGTCTCGGGAAGGTGTATTCAACCGAAACACATGTCAGGCGCGCCGCTATGTGAAAACCATATGCGAGCAGATAGAGATTTGAAATTCGAGATATGTATGTAAAAAGGTATGGAGAATCAGAAGCTGGCATCGAAAAATTCAAAAAAATTATCTTATCATTCATCAAAAACGCTTATTCAGTTCCGAAAAGTCATAGAAATTTCAATAGAGGGCGCAATACATTGCAATCATGGTGTACTCACTAGAGTACGGCAGGCAAGAATGGGTTGCGGCCACTTGCCTTTCGGCTTTTTTGCAGGTCTGTTTTACGTGTTCGTTGTGTATAAGCTGATCATTCAGCCACATCCCCAGATATTTGACATATTTTTTTGGAATGATAGTCGTTCCTGTGACGAAGGAGGTGATTCCATCCCTTTTTCTAGGCCCCTCTAATAATTATGTCTTCGGTTTTTTTCTGGTGCCATTTCTAGACCGTTTAACTGTAGCCACCTTCCTAGTGCCTGCAAGCTCTCGTTCGCCTTCTCCATCAGTTCGTCTCCTTTACCGGCTCTTACGAACAGTGCCAGGTAATCAGCGTAGGCCGCCGTGTGGCATCCCTGCGGGGGATTAACTCGGAGGATTCCATCGTACAGGACGTTCCACAGTGTCGGCCCGAGAACCTACCCCTGCGGGACGCCCTGCGACATATCCTGCTGGTGTTGTGCTATGGTTAGTTTCCTTTCGCTTAGGTAGTTGCCTATGATTATTCTTATATATGGACTGACTCCAGCTTCTTCTAGTGTGTTGTTGATGATGTTCCATTTCATCGTGTTGACTGCGTTTCTGATATCCATGAGAATTACTGCTCCCCAGACTGCACCGGGAGCGTGGGCTTTATCGACAATATACTGGACAGCCGAGATGGGGGAACGTTTAGGCCTGAAACCGAATTATACTTGTGAAATGGCGGAGTGTTCCTCTAGCTCCAACTCTAATCTATTTTTGATTATATGCTCGAAGAGCTTGCTTGCAGCATACAGAAGACATATCGGCCTGTATTTAGCCAGCTATGGGTTTCTTTTGGTGATCAGGATTACTTTTGCCTATTTCCACTCCAACAGCCCGCATCATTTCTTCTTCGGATATCTTTGTTGGTGGATTCCTATTTTCCAGTATTTCCAGTCTTAGCAGGCTGTTCGTGGGGTCATCCGGAAAAAGCTCCCTTACCAGCTGTTCTTTCCGCTCCGTTGTCACCTCGTATGGCTCCATCAGCTTCCTTGTTACGATTTTGTAACCCTGTCTCCAGGGGTCCTCTTCTAATTGATCACACAGTCTTGCACATTCCTGGGTTCTCGCTCTCTTGATCTCTTTCGAGAGGGCTTTCCTTTCTGCTTTATATTGTGTTTCCATTGCCTCTATGTTTTATGGATGGACTCGTGCTCCGCGCAGTCTAGTTAATGTTTTTCTCGTTTTGTTGCAGCGTTTCCTGTATACTTCGATCTCACCACTCCACCAAATCGGTTTTTCTTGTATTCTCTCCCCTGCCTTTGTCGTAGTATTCGTCTTCTGAGCCTTCTGCAGTTGTTTTATGAATTGCCCTATTGTTTGAATGCCACGCGAAGCGCGCGTCATGGCTTCTTGTACTCCCCTGATGTTCACATAGTTGGAAGTTCTCCACTTCAATTTCTCAGACCACCCGCCAAACCTCAGGCAGATGAAGCCTAGGTGCCGCTCATGTTTCAGTATGCCGCAACTGCGGTTCCTACAGAGTACTGCAGTGTCCTCTTCAAGATCGCAGATCCAGTTAAGGTTCAGTTGCAGGAGCTTTTTGTTTGGTTCCTGTACGAGTAGGAGATCGATGTCGTCCTCATCTGCTGTCTTTTTGAGGAGGTGGAAGGCGTTAATTCTTCCATATTTATTTGGAGAATTTTCAGGGCCATTTTAGATTTGAGTGGATCCTCCCGTTGCTCCTTCGCGTTCGTTCTCATTTGTCCCGATCGCTGACAGGTCCATGATGGCTCTGAGTACCGTGGATTAGTAGTTTTGCTCCGGGAATTCTTCTATTTTGTGATCGTCTGGCATTGGTGTGCTCTCTTCATCTATGATAGCTTGGTTGATTCTTCTCCAGACTGTGTCCTTATCTCGCTGTGCTTCCTCTTCGCTTTCTTCCGTCCTGTCTCGAGTTTCCTTTTGTCTGCGGCTGTCTCTCTGTCTTGCGGTCGTTTACGCCTTTATGAAGGACGGACATTTTATTGTGCCCGCCTTGTGCCCCTTTACGTCGCATAGGGGGCAATACTCCTCATCATTGCACTCCTTTGCCTGGTGCTCTGTTGCTTCGCACCTGTAGCACCCATTTGCCCTGTCCGGTCCGTCGCACGCCTCCCTCTTATGTGAGTATCTCCAGCATTTGCTGCATTTTGGAATGTTGATGCGTATTTCCAGCTTGCATCGTACCAAGCCAATTTTGATCTCGTTACTGCGCATCAACACGTTTGCGCTTTCCCAGGGCATAGAAACTGTAACCGGGGTCCTCTCGTTCTGAAGGGGCCATATGTCGCTAATTTTGGATGCATTGGCCTCTGCTTATGGCTTCAGCTATTCCTTCTTCAGTCACATCGCTTGTCATCCCTCTAATATGTATGATTTTCCTGGAGCCTGCCTCTCCCATGCTCCTGGTTTTCATAGTACCCAATCTATCAATGGCGGTTTTCAGTTCTTCCAGTGCCTTCAGATTTTTGTCGGTTGTGCGGAGTAGTTTCCCTTCTTCCGTTATTTGGATGTCCCGTATAACGGCTGCTGCATCCGAGTTTCCAACCGCACCCTTAACCTTCTTTAGTATCAATTTTCTTCTCCTGAAGATGCTAACCTTGTTAGCGAAACGCGCGTCGAGTGCAAAAATATCAGTTTGGTGTTAGGGTGATTTACTTCTTTAGTATGTCCCTATAGGAGCTGGTCCCATCGGATATAATGACCCCGTATGTTTTATTCAACCTCTGGCTACTGCCCTGTTGAGAGTTGGTAAATATTTCCACTGTTGTGGTTCCTGAGTGGAAGCGAGTATCCACCATGTTTCGAAGTGTGTCGATGCTCACACCCCCTCACGTGGTGCATAGTCACCTTCTTGTCCCCCTTTGTTTCATTGTAAAACCGAGTCACCTGAGTTAACCTAACCTGAATAAAAAAAAGAGGGTCATAGTGACCGAAGTATTACTTTTTTGTCAGTTTATGAATCCATCAAGATAGTTTGGTCGTACAAAATAAATATTAATACTTACACAGGTCCAAATAGCACAAATTTCAACAACGATCGCTGTGATAATCAATAACGCCAATATCAAACGACAAAGCATATATCAAACTACAACGCAATAATTATATAAGCTGAAGGCTGAATATTCAAAATAATCTCAAATCTCAACCAGTAACCGTATCAATTCGTCAACATAAACTAAACGAGACTGCGTGAGTGCGAGAGCCACAAATAAAAAAAGTGAGTTCGATCTGATCCTCCAATAAGAAACGTGGAAGCTAGAGGCAACCTTCTTGCTCCCCTCACTAACAAACGAATACGAAGAACGGAATTAGTGCGCACGTTCATTAATCAATAATTATTTCGGATCGTATAATAATCACAATAACGATGGAATACATAAAAAGAATTTTCTAATTGGAACAGAAGTGGCAATGGATTGGAAATAGTTGGAAACAAAAATTTACAAAATATTCCACACGTAAGTATGTTGTGGGTGGAAAGATAGGGATCCAAATGAAGTGGATTAAAAGACATAATTCAAAATATCGCTCAGAATGAACGATAATTCCCAAATTCTGATGATAGCAACTTCCCGAAACGTACTGAATTAATACTTCAACTCACATATTTACAAATAAATCAAGTTGAAAACAGCTTATTTTCTTCGAAAGGTTCTAATACTCCTTCTTCCATGTTCTCTGCTTCACTATCACTATCGTCATTCAAATCAATTATAAATTCATTTTCTCCATCAATATGAAAGTGTCCAAACTTCATGTAGTCCTCTTCAATTCTAATCACTTTTTCAATCCTTTTTCTCCAGTCTTCTTTGGTTATATTAGATACTTCTTCCTTGATTAGTTCAATTACCTTCGTATCAAATTTTGGATGAGTATCTTTACGCCTAATGCTTTTTTTCAATTTTCCCCAAATCAACTCTATAGGATTGAAAACACAAAAATAAGGGGGAAGTCTCCATACAGTGTGTCCATGCCTTCCAGCTATACTTTCAAGAGCGCATACTTTTTCAAATTTCTTTGTCTGTGAAACTTCAAGTAGTTGTTTTTTTTTCATAGCACTCATCAAAATACAAATCATGATCCATTAAAAAACTTGAACTTGAGCTTTTATCCGGTATTTTGATGATCTGTCGCGAACGACAAGAAGCGTTGTCAAGAACTATTACACTATTTGTATCCAAGTTTGAAATCAATGTGTTTTCAAACCATTCTTCGAAAATATCAGCTTCCATGTTCTTATGGTAGTCAACATTGCAGTCCTCAAGTTATTTTCCACACAATTTCAAAGCATTCAGAACCCATCCTTCACTTCCTCCGCAGTGTACAATGATAAGTCGCGATCCTTTGTTTGCAGGCATTTTAGGCGTACACATTATCGAACCATCCGTCCATCCTATTTCAACTGTGTCGTGTGTGTCATACCAAGTTTCATCTAAATAGAAAATTTGCATATTTTCTTCTCTATATTTAATTATTTGTTCTAAGTATCTATTTCGTGAATCCATTATTCTTCTGCTTTCCATAACCGCTTGACGTTCATTTATTGTTCTGAATTTGAATCCCATTTTCCTTATCCAATTCTTTAATGTTTTGTTACAGCAGCTTACGTTATGGCCGGTAGAATTCAATTTCTTTTTTATAACCTCGATTGTAGGTATATTATTGCTTCTATAATGGTCGTATATTGTTTTTCTCAATGATTTCATTAGATGAGCATCTAAAGGTTTTGAAGCTCTCTTATCACATCGTTCCTTGCGTTCATAAGATTTGTTTTTGACTATTTTACGCACAGTTGACAAAGGATTTTCAGTTTAATCTGAAGTTGCTTGTAATAATGAAAAAATTTCCTCAATACCAAACTTACGGTGCAGATTCTTATATACATTGAAACATATTTTTTGCGTTTCAATATTCAAATGTATTTGATTATTATTCACAGACGGTATTTCTTTTTCCGATTGTTCACAATCTTTATTAAAATAACTACACTGGACAACTTCATCGTTATTATCACTCTACATTTTCATGGCATTGTTTATCCAAGGACGACACATTTTGAACATAATTAACAACAATTCCGAAGTAATTATAACTACAGGGACTTATGATATGAAACAGGATCAATCTAAAATTTCAACACCCAAATCGCGATCAGTTCCTGCACTATGCATCGATGAGCGATACGTTACCCTTCTCTTTTTTCTATTGGTCAGCGTGAACATACTTCGATATCAATTTTATTAGTCTTCAGCCAATCATGAGATCCTTGAGGGGAAACCATCTAATGCGAAACGCCAATTCGACAGCCCACGCGGCTTATTTTTACGACTTGATTTTTTACCTGAGAGGGTGCCGCCAACTTCAAATCTGCACAATATCTTTTGCTACTACTATACTTATTTTTGTACATATAGCAAAAAATGAGTCTTCATTAAGTGAAATACCTATGAGAGTGTTTAGGCCGAAACCGCAGGGACTGATAGGTATTCTCTCTTGTGTAATTTGATGAATTATTTTTTAGCTTTCTTCTCCGAATCGGATAATAGAAATTAAAACTTCTATGAAAGAAGTGAAATAAAAATAACAAACACTCTCTGTTGATAGTTACACATATATGTTTCAAAGACGTTTGATTCATTCACAAAAAAGGAAGAAAGTGTCCATCTAAAACTCCCCTGCCTATATGGCACGACGGGCACTGGGTTACATAAAGATCACATTTTCTTGCTCCTTTTGTAGACATACCAAGCATATGATTTAATCAAATAGACACAAAGCAAAATATAAAGCTAATTGAAGGAATAATGTCACCAGGATAATATTTCTTTCCAACCCATACAAGATCGCGTTTCGCTAGGAGAGAATAATAGTATGTAAGTATCTCGAGCTCTTCCCATAATGGGAATGCCATCGGATGAGATGCTTCCCAAGTATAGCTTCGAGAAAAACTTCCGGAACAATTATAACAGGCAGAGATGCATGGAAGGGAGGACCTCCATTCAATGCAGAAATTGCCTGCTACACAGACGGCTCAAAAACCGAGGAAGATGTAGGACCAGGAATCTATATAGTCAAACCAATGACAAAAGTCTCACTTAGCTTAGGTGACTAAGTGACGATATTCCAGGCAGAAACTGCAGCAATACGCCACTGTGCAGAAGATTTATTAATCAAGAGTTTAAGGAAAAGGCCATTGCTATATACTCTGATAGCCAAGCAGCTATAAAAGCAATAAGCACCATGCAGGTTAACTCCAGACTGGTCTGGAACTGCCTAGAAAAGCTACAAGAGCTAGGCAGTCAGAACAGACTGTCTTCAGCTTGGGTACCAGGCCATACAGGATACAAGGGCAACGAAGAAGCTGATCCACTAGCACGAGAAGGAGCACGATGCTTCCCCATTGGCCCAGAACCCTTTTGTGGTATAGCAAAAGCGCTACGAAAAACTTTTAACAGCACCTGTAGACTCAACAAACATATGAACAACATCGGAGTGGCAGACACAACCTTATGCAGGTTCTGCCAAGAGGATGAGGAAACCTCAGCACACATACTGTGATACTGCGAAGGTCTGTCAAGGCTAAGGTTTGCAACGTTAGGGGAGGAAAAACCACAACCCTCTCAATATATGGAGAACTCGAGGTCTGGCCTATGGAGTCTATTTACAAGGACGGGCCTAGACAAGGAACTCTAACATACACGAGGGCACGCACAATAGACCTGCAAAGGTCGCGCTGCTCAGCACATAAGCCCCATATTTTAATCTTAATCTCGAGCACGATTTTTATGAACGAATAACCTGTCTAGGTACACTCCCGCACCTACCTACAATAGTTTATTTGTATAACGAGCACGGAATGACATACGAGTGTGAAAGAAAGTTTGCAGCACGAGCTCCAAGTGAGTGCTGCAAATCATACGAGTAGGAAATTGTACTTCTGTGCGAGTTTTTACACTCTACTTTTTCTACGATTGTAATATACGTACGACTGTAATATACAGTATGGATAAAACAACATGAAATATCTATTTTTATTGATTTATTGAATACATTAACAGTAGATATATATTGACAGACCTAAAGGGGAGGTTCAAGGTTCAACACCTGCCCCTAATTAATATGCACCCTCATATGTAATTAACGAACACCTGGGATGTATGCACCTGCCCCTAGTCAACATGCACCCTCATATGTAATTATCGAACACCTGGGATGTATACACCTGCCCCTAATTAACATGCAGTAATAGAATAAAAATATAGCAAAGATAACCACCCTCATACATCTAAATATTCACCTGGAGTAATATGTAATAGAATGAAAATATAGCAAAAATGACCACCCTTATACACCTGGCCTAGTATGTAATAGAATGAAAATATAGCAAAAATGACCACCCTCATACACCTGGCCTAATATGTAATAGATTACAAATATAGCAAAAATGACCACCCTTATGCATCTAAATATTCCCCTGGACTAAGATGTAATAGAATAAAAATATAGCAAAAATAATCACCCTTATAATCTAAATATTCACCTGGACTAATATGTAATAGATGCAAAAATATCCATATCATACAACCTATGTGTATTTGATGGTGCCACTGCGAATACCTTGATTAATACTCGTCTATGAGAATGCGCCTGTTGCGAATATCTTACCACCCTGATATGTAAGTAATATGTACCTGTTCCATGCATAACTGAAAAATAGATGTAATCACTGAAAATATAGCAAACAGACACCTGCCAGTGCAAATAGCATATCAATAATATCCATCTGCTCATCAGGCATTCACGCCATGAGATCACACCTGATACCCTTATGCGTCTACAATATACTTTAATTATTTTATTATTATCCATATACCTGATGCGTATTACTGCGAATACCTTAAATCATACCCGCATATGAGAATGCGCGAATATCTTGAATGTCTAGTAGAAATTGCCGTAATTAAATCTCCAGTTGCAAGACTACAAATTGCAGGTGAAGATTACCAGTACCCACATGTTTGTCTGAATATCTTCTTTCATCTGTGCCCACATGGGTGCTTGTTACTACTTCGAATGAATACATCTGTCCCGCATATAAGTATGTGTCTGTTGCGAATATTTTGAATGTCTAGTAGAAATGTCCAGTTGCAAGACTAGCAATTGCAGGTGAAGATACATAATGTGTTTATAGATAATTAGCGGACTGCTTATTCTTATATAAACTGAACATCGAGCTCGAATATAGTTAGTTTTGTAGTAACAAAGGTACAAACAACAGTTTCAAAATGAAAGTCAATCGTGGAAAGTCGTTGGAGTCTTTGACTCAATGGAGAAGAGACTTAGAAGAAGCAGAGTTGAAAGATGTGAACTCGGAAGAGTTTCAGAAATCATTCAATAGTGAAAGTTCGAGTATTGAAATCATTAGTGGATCATTCAGCAACCTGAAGCCGACGAATTGTTCCACCCCAATTTATGAATCGAGTAATGAAACTATCGACGAGAATTGCCGTACCGAATATGGCGACCTTCTGGAGGAATTCATTACCAAAAGTGATACCTTTTTGAAACGGAAACTTAAAAAACGTCCAAGGTTGATGATGAAACTAAAAGAATACATCAGGAAATCAGAGCATACAAAAAAATAATGGAAGTTGTGGACCAAATAATTTCGCTTGCTTCGAAATTCCCGAAGGTGGTAGATGTTCCCGTCCCAATGGAGGAGCCCTCAACCAACGAAGACTACGAACGTGAACAATCGAACTGTCAGCAGTATTTTGACAAGATGAAGAAAGTGCTTGAAGAAAATGATAAAATATGGAGTGAGAAAAGTGATTTTGGTACGGAATTATTAGAAACGTTCGAAAAATATTGCGAAAAATCTGATTCACTACGAAACGCCCTGAAAGGTCTGAATGAATTAGCTATGATCGGTAAGAAACTACCAGCGGTAATGAAGGAAACTTTGAATGTTGTAAAACAACAAAATGTATAATTGTTTTTCATTTATAACACTGTTGTATGTATCTTTGTTAATTATAAAACTCACAAAATGTAAATGTTTTTCCCCTCCAAGACATGGTAACTCAATTTCCTCAGTTGGAAACCAATACAGTTTTCTTAAGAAGTTCATAAAAACAAGGTTTTCCAAAACAATTCATGAAACATATTGTTTCTCTGAAATTTCTCGAAAAAAATGATTAAAATGATTGTCTTTGAAATTTTTTCGTAAAAAGTTCATTGTGTGGAAATTTATTGAAACAGAAATTTCCTAACGAGTTATGAGGTAGTGAAAAATAGATGAAAAATATTCATGAAATGATCCAAATGAAGTCAAAGATCATTATTTTCATAAAATACAAATCATTCACGAATAACTTACTTTGAAAAAAATATCCGAGAAGAACCCACACTCATCACAAACAAAAAACGATAAACCATTCCCAAACAACAGAAACTGTTTCACCAAGATTCCACATTTCAATAAAATATTCTGGGAGTCCATTATTCGACATATACCCGATAAAAATCACTCTTGAACTGAAGCTGCGCAGACAAGGCCATTCACCTTGAAAACTGGATTCGCTCGCGGCAAGATTACAGTTATGTAGGTGAGAGAGGTAGGCGCATCTAAAGATCAATGAATTGGAATAAAAATACTTGATGATTATTTTGTTATTACATACTTTGTGAGGCGTTGTTCTCTCAAACCTCGCCAATACATGATTAATGATTTGGAACACACCATACTAATATGGTTATTTGTTATACTTTGTAAATATGTAAATACACTTTGAATGTTGATAAATAATTGTTCAATGGTAATTACATAGCATACAGAACTTGGTTAGACAGTATGTGAATAAATGGTTGTTGCATTGACTGCAAGATTTACTATCCCTTTGCAAATCCAAAGGCAGGCCAGTCGAGTGGATTGGATGATGTGTGGATTCCTTATTATGCTTCCGCTTCGAAAACAACATTTGTTGAGTTATGTGAAACAATGGCGAGATGCTGTTCTAGTCGAAAGATGGTGTAGTATGTATTAAACAGAAACCAAAATTAGTTTATTGATTATTACATAGTATACAAAACTTGGTTGGGCAATATATAAATATATTATCTTTGCATTCACTACAAGATTCACTATCCCATTGTACATCCAGAGCATATCCAGTCGAATGGATGGAACGATGTGTGGCTGTCGTATTGTGATTCCTCTGTTGAGCGATGTCAAAGAAACACGACAGGCACCATGTTGATGAAAGTAGTATGTATAAGCCATTTTCGCCTCATCTTCAGGTGAGGCGAAACCGGCCTAGCGTATATCGAGCGATTTAGGGAACATACTACGCCTATGTCGTCGTAGCGGGGTACGGGGGGCGGGGGCCCCTGTAACCCCGTTGGTACTCCGCCCATGTCCGCTAACGGTCGTCGCCGACATGTCGAGACCTGCAAAAGTTCGAACGGCGAGTTCCCAGGCTCACGTGCAAGGCGGCTCTTTTGTCGGCATGTTCGTCAAAGATATCATCGAATGATTAATGGGTTTTCGGGTGAATCCCCAACCGCCGAGCTGTTTACGAAAACAAACGTGATGACTCATGCGTTTTTCCGAGAATTGCAGAAGGTCATGCGTCTCACTGTCGCCTGAGACTTGCAAAACAAAATACGTGGGGAATCCCAGATGACGCAAGCGCTTTTCCGAGAAATGCAGAAGGTCATACGCGGCGTCTTTCGCTTCGGAGATCGGAAACGTTCGGGCGGCATCGTAGAACCGCACCCATTTCGAGCGGGAATATTTGAACTGGAAGCGTCTTTCGCTTCAGGCGGCGTTCATGACACATGTGGCGGGAATATTTGAACTGCAGGAGGTGTTTTATGACTCGGGCAATGCTGTCTTAACCGCACACAGAGGTGAAGAGTGGAGGGGGCGTAGCCATAAGGAAAATGGTTATGATCGACGATTGTCAGTGTGAAAATGTCCTCTGAAGAATATAGACGTAAATTGGAGGAATTTGGTGCGCGAGTACGAGCTATAGCCAAAGACTTGGAGTTTTACGAAGACAAGCTGAATTGCACGAAACAACTGGAGAAGTTGGCCATATCTGCTGCATATTGGGACAAGGTTTTCGAAAGGTACACCACAACTGCAGTACCGCAATCGCCCATAGGACCTGTCAGAAGAATTCAGCCAGAACCACTCTAAAGATGGCGGCGGCGGCCAACTTATACGTTCTGCTCGTATTTGTCAGTATGGCAGGCAGATTGTACGTCAATGCTCCGAATGATGTACATGAAGCTGAAGTTTGTTTTGGAAAATGTATCGACGACGACGGCGCGCAGTGGCAGAAAATGGAGCGAACTCATGTAAATGGAGGGCTAGAGGTGTTCTGCTCCCATCAACTACTGACCATGGGCGACGACGACAATTCGACGTACCTCAACTTCAAGCTGAAGCTCAAGACAGAAGAACGAACCATCATGCTGGATTCCTCCTCCTTGATGAAGAATGGATCGATGTCACTCGAATCGGTTGCTGAACAAGAAACGCACAACTTGTTCGTCATTGCATGTGTCATCATGACCTTGATGAGTGTAGCCATATTGAAATTTCTTGTTATGAGCATACGCAATAACCTACTCGATTCATCATGTAATTTGAAAGTGAATGCTTGAATAAAGATGTGTGAGAACGAAAAAAGAGGTCTTTCATTTTGGACAGATGGCTGAGACTCTCCGTCGACGCCATCTATCCACGCCACTGTGAGGCAACTCATAAGGGTGAGCTCCTCCGAGGACGCCATCTATCCACGCCACTGTGAACCAACTCATAAGTGTGAGTGACAGATGACGCCGCCTTCGAGGACGCCATCTATCCACGCCACTGTGAGGCAACTCATAAGTGTGAGCTCCTCCGAGGGCGCCATCTATCCACGCCACTCTGAACCAATGCGTGAGTGACAGATGACGCCGCCTTCGAGGACGCCATCTATCCACGCCACTGTGAACCAATGCGTAAGTGTGAGTGACAGATGACGCCGCCTCGGAGGACGCCATCTATCCACGACACTCAGAACCACCCATCGCACAGTGATCTGTGCCCCACACTCTTGTTTTTTCATTTTTTCCCACCCTCTATTCCCCATTATGTCCCACCCCACAATCTGAAAGAGAAAAAAAAAACAACCCTTTCGAAAATTCGATTTATTGATCGAAAAAACATACATTTCTCTCAACGAGGTAAAACATTATTGGAGAACCATCTAAGCATAGAGTCCACATTGAACTGTGTACACATAAACTTGGAATTGTAGGCGGCGGCTATGTGGTTCGGGCATGGCGTGGGCGTTGGCTGGAAATTCTCCTCCATTCCCTGCGTCGTACCGTCGAACTGAGAGACGTCCTGGACATTGGGGAAGACCACTCCGATTTCTCGTACCTTCTTCGAGAGGAACTCGGCTTTCTGGCTGCCTCTCACGTATATGATTTCGGCCGAGTGCAGAAGGTATTTCTGCAAGATGGCATCGACGTCGTGGTATTCAATGTCCCCCGAAGAATACGGGATGCTGTGTATGAACTTTTCCAAATAGCGGGCGGTCTTCTTATCTTTGTCCGTCAGCACGACAAAGGGCATTGGCGGCTTGAAGAGGAAATTCTGCCTCTGATGTCCGATGTGGATGGTAAGTTCTTTGGGGTGGAACGCCCCATTGACGATGAAACCTTGTATGTCGACGAAAGCGATTCTCATGGTGTGTGTGCGTCTTGTACTCGTGATAGCTGGCAACTGAATGACGAAGCGCGCTAGAGAGCGTCACTTCTCCCACTTCTCCCACCACCACCGCAGCGCCGCCTATGAGAGATTTCTCATGACTTCGGTGAGGGGGAAGTACTCCATCAGACAATCGTGTATGATGATGCAATATACGCGGGTTTTATCGGGAAAACCCACGCTGGCCTCGATGTCGAGACGGACGTCAACCGTCGAGGATTTCATCCGTTCTTCTTGTTTCGAGCAGTCTATGACGAAGAGGGCGCGCTCCTTGAAAGCGACGTAATTCAGGAGAGCCGACTTCTTTGCCGCCATATTGGTGTAGCTCGGCAGGAACTCGGTGTAATTGAAATGGGCGTCCGTATAGTGATTTCGCTGGAAATCCAACTGCATACGTTCATTGGGCCAATATTCCCCGTTCAGAGACAGACGAATGTTCTGAATGTGAACGTGATCGAAGGACGTCGGGTCGGCAGCTGCGACGTCGCGTTTGTCCGTCTGGAAACATACTACGACGAAACGTGGTCTTTCCACAGCCGTACTCGTCTTGACAGCCCAAATTTCTCGTTTAGCGTCCTTCGTGATGGCAGGCAGTTCGTTCAACTCCCATTTTCGAAACGGTATAACTATAGGTTCATCCGCCTGAATGGCCCTCATCAACTGCTCCCGAATGTCATCGTTCGGATAGATGTGTTTGATTTTCAGCTCGATATTCTCGATGACAACTTTGACGGTGGTGGGTCCTGCAGCAGCCGCCGCTGCCCCCAATTCTCGTATGATTACGCAATCGGTATCGTTGCGAGCTCGAACGAAGCGAAGTGTCTGTCTGCCGCACGTTATGAGCGGGTAATCGTTGAAAATGTTGAATATGTGCTTCAGCGGAACAAGTACGCTGAACGACTTGTCCTGATCGTTGAGAACAGGCGGAGAATCGGGATAATTCCATCCGGCTATTGCCATGTGTGAGGAGTCTTGGCGCTCATAGCAAACCATGGCTCGGATGGCGCTTACGATCCCAGGATCACGAACCGTTTCGATTTCTCGAGCGCTCTCGCTGTAGGTGCAAGAGTCGAAGAGGAAGGCGGCGAAATTGGGGGCGAGCGATACGTTGCCCGTCCCGGTAATTTCCAGCTTTCCATTGATCGACATCTGAGACTCGTTCATGGCGAAATACGAGTCGACTTGATTGATGTTGAACTCTACGATATCGTTGCAGTTGTACGACTTGATGAAAGGTGTGTACGAGCGGTATTCGGCCTTGCGAATAGTTTCGTCGAATTTCGGCTTCCGAAACACGTCGAATATCGTGGTCGGTGGCTCAGAGGGCCCCGTCGACGACGACTCAAAGTCATTACGTCTTCTTTTGCTTGTTTGCGGCATAGCTCTTGAAGGCACCGTCACCCAATGTGTATGCGGTAAGAACTTGTTTGAGGAACGCTCTGTTTGCACAAGTCAATTGATGGTGGTGGTGACGCTCTGAAGGCTGCTTCACAACTAACTGACCTCCTGCAGCGCGTTTTCCTTTATTGGATTCGAAGATCAGTCCCATCTGTCCCGGGCAACTCGCACCTCCAAGACGATGGTGCTTTTTTCACCTTGAAAGTCTACGGGTCGACCGTCCTGATCGAGGGCTAATACGGTAACGTTGGTGATTTCTCGCTGCGGAATCACCGGTAGGTACAACAGATTCGAAGGTGTTTCGTTGATTGCGTATCCGGGGTCCACTTGAATGGCGAATTCGTAGATGGTGTGCGCAGGCGTGTCACCGTCGAAGGCTCCCCAAGTAATACTGCACTCGAAACGTATTGTCGATACTTTTATAATGTTGACAGGTAGATCCGACGAATGCAGTTGGTTGACAGGTAGGAATTTCGCCGAAAAGCCCAAAATGTGTCCAATATTGCCCTGCTCTTCGAACGAAATGTCAAAGTACTTGCTGTACATTTCACATTTCAACGTGTTATTGTTGGGTTTGAGCGAAAAGGTGGCATCTTGCTCTGCACCGCTCAGGTGCGAAATGTTCATCTTTTTCCGTATGAACGCCTCGATATCGGCAATTTCGTAACATCCTCGAGGAAACTCGATGGTTTCGAGTGTGCCCTCACGGTCGTAGTAGAAGAACTTTGACCCTCTCTCGATGTTCGGAATAGAGTTGTACGAATGAAACGACCTCAACGCCAACTCGTACTCTTTGTTCGGGTTGAGCACGATAGGCGCTTGCGGCCTAAAGGAAAACACGTGATTGTGACTGTTCACTCTCAACAGCTGCGACATGACGACTGATGATGGATGGATAGGTGCAGAGATATAAATAGCCACTGAAGTCAATCAACGTTTATTCGTAATACAATCTGAGACAAAATACACAGCGTGTCTCCATGCGAGGGCCGCAAACGTCAGGCCACACGTGACGATTGTAGTTCCGGTTGCAAGGCAGGAAACGTTTCAGCTTTTGACGTACATCTTCGGGAAACCACAGCCACGTTTCGATGGTAATGTTCCTCATCAGGACGACGATGACGAACCACATTTCCTCCTCGGACAAGTCCATTACGCGGTGGTCCATAGAAATTGCAAACAAAGATGGCCGCAATTGTATTGATTGTACGTCTGGTATTGTTCGTTGTTGTAGACGATGGTGCAGTCTTTGAGGTATCGCACAAGTTCTCTCATCGGTTTCAGATTGCCGAATGAGTCAAAGTACTCGACGCGATCGTTTATCTTCCTATAAGCTACCCAATGCGTTCCAGGATTGTGGGAAACGTCCAAGTTGACGATGGCGCACTCCCGACGACGCGCTTTAGCGGGAAGCGTGTCTCGCATGAAGACGCCGCGAAAATGCGCGATTTTCAACTGCTTGGCGTAATGACGAAGTTCGTGATCGAACAGCGCCCTATCGGGTAGCTTTATTGGGAGTTTTTTTGTTTCTTCAGAAAGAGACCGTATCCACCTTTGGCGTTCTTCCTCAGGTACAATCCTTTGCCGTTGATGGCTTCCATCGCCTTGTTGTGGCGCTTCTCCTCGTCGAGTTTCTTTTGGGCGTTTTTGGCATCCAGGACCGTCTTGGCGATTCCTGCTGCGCCCCCACTCAGAGCGCCCAGAGCGCTCAAACCGGCAAACAGCGGTATGAGAGGTAGGACTCCACCTGATTTTGCATTTTCTATGGGTATGATTCTGGGAATTCGAATGCGTTTCCTTCCCCCAACCTTCTTCACGGCCACTCGAGCCGCCTTCAAGGCGTTGATGGCGGCCTCCTTGAGCGTCGTCGCCGATGGTTTCATACCCTTCTTCACCTTTTGAATGATGTGACGTTTGAATGACAGAGTGGTGGGTGATACGCCCATGCCAAGCTTTCTTTTGGCCTTCATGGCTCCGGTGACAACTAGTGCGTTGGCTCGTTCACCCAAAGAAGCGTCTTTTGCTCGAAACCGATTCCAAGCCTCGTCCTCGAGCACCTTATCGGCTTTATGTCTATCTTCAAGCAGCGAAGACTTGGAGTAGGCTATGTCGTGGATGCGACACGCGGCGTCGAGCTTATTGATTCCGGGATCGCCGCGCGCAAGGCGTTTTTGAAGTTTGGTTCCCGCTGAGAAAGTATTTGAGGTTAGATTTCCCCATTCGTGTGAGTGTGACTACTGTTACAACTTACGTCCACAGTATTGGTATCCCCCCGGTAGATGAAGTTCGAACGGCAGCTTGGTGATCAAGTTGTTGACTAGACCTTCACCCTCGTACACCAACATTGAAACTGATTGGTCGTTCACGTACGCCCCTATATATATATATATATGCGACACCCAGTATACTATTTATAGGCGAACACTCTGTATCCAACAAACACAACATGCAGACCTTTCGACAAGAACACACGCTTCCAATCAACAACTTCGATGACGTCATCAGCGATGAGTCATCGAAGCGAAGAAAACACAGCAACTTGTTGCCGAACAGTTTTCGAGCCATCATTTGTGGACCGAGCGGATGCGGAAAGACGAACATCATGCTGTCTCTGTTGTTCCATCCGAATGGCGCTAAATTTGAAAACGTCTACGTGTACTCAAAGTCGCTGTACCAGCCCAAGTACGAGCTGTTGCGTGAGGTGTTGGGCGGCGTGAAGGGGGTCGGGTATTTCCCATTCAAGGACAACGAAGAAATTACAAGTCCACACGAGGCGAAACCGAACTCTGTGTTCATTTTCGACGACGTCGCCTGCGACGGCCAGCAGAAAATTCGAGAATACTACTCTATGGGCCGGCACAAGGACATCGATGCCGCCTACCTATGTCAGACGTACTCGAAAATACCCAAACAACTCATCCGAGATAACTGCAATTTGATCGTACTCTTCAAGCAGGACGAAATCAATATGAAACATGTGTTCGACGAACACGTCTCACCTGACATGTCTTTTGATCAATTCAAACGAATGTGTTCGGCATGTTGGGACGCTCCCTTCGGCACTCTCGTCATCGTCAAAGATTTCAATCTGAACGAGGGACGTTACCGCAAAGGTTTCGACACATATATAAAAGTATGAAACCATCGTCATCACCTGTCATTCCGCTTCAAGATGTCGTCCGATCGAGTTGCCATCGCTACACGCAAACGAAAAATCACCGAACTCGCACGCTCCATTCGAAAAAAGTACTTGGCCCTAAAACTGGGCAAATCCGAACAAGACGAATCTATCGGAAAGCTGTTCAAACCCATTTCGCAACCGCTGCAACAGATTGCCCGATCCTCCAAGGCCATATTGATTCGTACGGCTGCCGCCAAAAAGATCAAAAAGGAAGCGGCTTTGAAGCAGGAGAAACCCGAGAAAAAAGAAACCGACGACGACAGTGAAGAGGAATTCGACGATGCCGCACCGTGGCTACCTTCGAATTTTACCAATGACGTAATGGACGACTACCTGAATCGATATCCGAGCATAGCCCAACCCTACCTGTACGAGCACCTGAAAAACGACAAAAAAATCGACAAAGTATACGGTCCCGTATACGATGCGAGTTCTTCGTCGTGGTTGTTGGGCACCGCACCCATCAACTTTGAAGCGGACGGCTCGATAAAAATCAATAATGTGCACACGTTCGAGGGAACGCCCTCCTTGTACGATCTCATCTTCTACGACGACCCCGACGACGATGACATTCAACAAGATGACTTCGATGCGTATCGCCGAATACTGGAATTGACCAATGTTCACCGAGACGCTAGGGGACGTCTGAAGGGCTCCTCCAAGCGCAAGTACAGAAACATCATAAAACCCATGTTTACACATCATGCAGGTAGCGGCGGCGGCCGCAGTACATTGACGTACAACGACAAACCGATGGAGTACATCTATTGGGACGACCCGAACGAGCTGGTGGATCGCCTGCGGCTCCTGATGGCCTCCAAACAGGCGGGAAATACGTCTCACGACAACGAAATCGTCGCCATCATCAATGAACTGAAGGAGGCCGATATAATACGTTTACGAAACGTTCGTCCCTCATTCACATCATGAGCGTCGACAAATTCGGTCATCGTTCCGGAGGCGCCACGTCGTCGTCGGCGATCACCCTGTCATCCATTCTACATATTCCGCCAACGTTCCTGCGCACTCCCGACGGCGACTTGGACATTGAGAATGTGAAAATTTGTAACTTGAAAGAACCGAAGGTCGACAGCGATGCCGTCACCAAGCGATACGTCGACTCTATTGCGTCTCAGCTGAACGAAGCGATGACTGGGCATGTGGCAACGCTGCATGACTCATCGCGCAAGTATGCAGACGAGATAAGCGCACGTGCAAAGAAAGATTTGCGAAAGGAAATAACAAGTTTGAAACGCCGCATCGAACAACAAGAAAATACGTTGAATAAGCGGCTGAATTTGGATTCGGACCAACTTACTCTGCTGGAAGGTCGAATGACGGACATATCCAAAATGATGTTCGAAATACAAGATAAATTGGGCAAACACCTGGACGGTAAGGTCATTATCGATCTGGACTCGAAGCAGCAGCAGCATTGATATGGCTACGAAAAAACACGTGGTGGACGAACTGCATCGGCAGGCTCGTCGAAGGTTTCCGCGACGCCGAACCATCGTCAGGGGCTTGGACGATACTTGGCAAATGGACTTGGCCGATTTGCGGTTGTACAGCACTCTCAATAAAAACCACACCATGATAATGGTGGTCATCGATTGCTTCTCGAAATTTCTATGGACGCGGCCGCTGAAAACGAAGACGGGGGCCGAAATCACCGAGGCATTCAAGGACATCCTCGACAAGTCGCAGCGGTGTCCCAAAAATCTACACACCGATCAGGGCACAGAGTTTTTCAATGCCAAATTTCAAAGTCTGATGCGTGAGAGGAACATCAACCACTACAACACGTATACCATCATGAAAGCCGCCATTGCAGAACGGGTAATACGGACGCTCAAAGCCAAATTGTTCAAGTATTTCAGCTTGAAGGGTTCGTACAAGTGGTTGGACGTTCTGCCGAAAATCACCGACGAATACAACGCCACCAAACATAGAACGATCGGCTGCAAGCCCTCCGAAGTGAACAAATCCAACGAAAAAATCGTCAAGTACGCATATTCGAATCGAAAAGTTGTGCGACGAGCGCCCAAGTTCAAGAAAGGTGACGTCGTACGCATTTCCAAGGCGAAACACGTTTTCGAGAAAGGTTATGTGCCCAACTGGACCACAGAGCTGTTCGTTGTGAGCGCCGTCAGGGTTACCAACCCCATAACGTATATGCTGGAAGACCAACAGGGCAACCCCATAAAAGGTGCGTTCTACGAGGAAGAACTGCAAAAGACGCGCAACCCAGACGTCTATCTCATCGAAAAGGTATTGCGCAGAAAAGGAAAGAAGATATACGTCAAGTGGCTCGGTTTTGACAACCGACACAACAGTTGGATAGACTGCTCCGATGTGGTGGGGGAAGACGATGCTTAGTGCTGCGCTGGGCCGCGTCCCTCTCAGTTCAACTTCAGTCATGAGTCAAGACAGTGGCTATTCAAGCGGTTGCAGCATCACAAGTATGCTTTCGAGTTCGAGTCGATTCAGTGGCGGCGGCGGCGGCAGTAGTGACGAATCCAATTGGTATTCGACAGACGGCAACTTTGATCGACATTTGACACGTATATTGGAGAAGTACGAGATGGCTGCCAGAATCGAGGAACATATGTTGCTGCAGTTCTCCTTCATTGTGGAGGGTTTCGAAATACGTGTGGGACTTTCTCCGGCAAGAACCTTCAGCCCGTCCATCATACTCGCTCATCCGTACAGGTGGGCGAAGTTTTCGAAGATTTCCTTCAGTGCCTACGAATGGTCTGTGCTCTGTGACCTGTTTGGACAGAAAATGGATGACTTTTTCCGCGAACCGATCACCGACGATTATGATCCGATAACTTTCCCAGTGGGCGACTACTGCAAAGTGACGCAGACCATGTGGGAAGATACAAGAATGCTGCTCGTGGAGAAGCATGGCGAGTGCTTGGAGCTGCAGGAAAATGACGTTTGGAAAATCTTCTCGGCGAACAGCACAATAGTGAAGAACCGAGTCGCCATGTTGGATTCCATCAACTTTTGTGCCTACTACCACAATCTGCTAGATGGCGTTAGACGCTACTTTCGCTGCAACCCGGACGCCACCGTGGGAGGCATGCAACTTCTGACGACGTTCAGCGACATCTGCCCCGACAGTTTGCTGAGCAACGCCATGAACGATTATCTTTTCTTCTATAGAACCAATATTTTGAATGATCTATTGAAAGATGAATAAACTTGTTTGTACGTACACTGTGTGTCTTATTTTTGAGGTTTTTGATGTCATTTTTTCGTCGGAAAAACGCGCCATTTTTGATGCAGTTTTTCGACGAAAAAATTGCATCAAAACGCACCATTTTTGACGTGTTTTTCGACACTCATTTTCGATGCGTCGAAGTGACAGAAAAACGTCATTTTTCACGTGTTTTTTCGACGCTCATTTTCGATGCGTGAAAACGCGTGAAAAACGAAGGTTTTTTGTCACTTCGACGCATCGAAAACGAGCATCGAAAAAACAGGCAAAAAACGACGTATTTTGGTCACTTTGAAAATGACAAATTTTGGGCGAGAAACAGTCGATGAAAACTGCACAATTTTCATCCCATTTTACATGTATTCTTATGGGAAAAACCGGCGATTTTGATCGACTCATTTTCGCACAAAAATCATCGAAAAACGACCAGTTTTTCACGATATTTCGGTGCTCATTTTCGGTGCGTCGAAGTGACAGAAAAACGTCGTTTTTCACGTGTTTTTTCGACGCTCATTTTCGATGCGTGAAAACGCGTGAAAAACGACGTTTTTCTGTCACTTCGACGCATCGAAAATGAGCATCGAAAAAACACGCAAAAAACGACGTTTTTTGGTCACTTTTGACGCGTCAAAAACGCACCGTTTTTGTGCTGTTTTTTCGCCTCAAAAATGGCATGTTTTCGTGCACTTTTTTGCTTGCAAAAAAACTTGCTATTTTTGATGTGTGCCTGAAGGGCCTCTCTCTCTCTCTCTCACACACACACACACACAAAATCAAAGTCAGTAGATTTCAGATACAAGTATATATATTTCCTATAACATATAATTCTCTATATATATATTGATATGTACAATTGTTGAGACAGATGGGGAAAAAAACTCAACTTTACACCAAGTCATCGTCGTCAACATCTTCCATGACGTCGACGTTTTCGAAAGCGTCGGGGTTCACTGAACCGCCGGCGTTTTCGGAAACGTCGTCGACGACGTCCTCCAAAACCGAATAATGGCCCCACGGATATGTATCGAAGCTATTCGGGATCAGTTTCCTCTTGTCATCGTGAGGACTTAGCGCGATTTTCGTCTGTTCAACACTAAAAACGTTGTGCGCATACGAACGAATGCACCTTTGAGTTGCGAGTTTTTCGCGATTTTCCTGCAGGCATTTCAGGTAATCCTCAAAGGTGATATCGTTCGCAACCACATTGTACTTGACCCCTTTGGACTTTTTGACGCATTTTTGCCCCTGAATTTTGAAAGTGTACATTTTTGCCCGCAACCCCACGAAATCTGTCATGATGCACCCGTTGGCTTCATCTTTCATCAAACCGGGTACTTTTTTGTTTGCTTGCGGAATTTTGAATGGGTTATCGCTTGGGTAATCGCTCGTATCGAATTTATCCAGGTGAGACGCAATGAGATCTCGGTAGGCGTCGTCACAGGTGAGTTCGTACACCAACGAGTCCGTATCGGTATACATGAGTTTGCACTGGTCTCGCGTATACTTTTTCATCATGAAATCATAATGGAAATCGTATACGCAGACCTTGGATATGTCGAGGATGGACATGCCGATATACAGGGGTTTGTTGAACTCCAAATCGCACTTGAGGAGTTCGATAGCCATGAGGTCGTTGTCGAAGATGGTTCGACTGTGGAATTTCGGACTGCTAATGAGATTTTTGGCGCCAAACCGGCCGTGCCACCGGTTGACCAGTTTCACCACTCGGTGTTTCCGGATGTTTTCCATTGTTTTGCCGAAAACACTGTTGTTGGCAAGCTTGTAGTGGTTTTTGCCAAAGGTCGTGGTCGCCTGCGCCCGCAACCTCGTATTCAGTTCAATGTAGGGCTTGAGCCAAGCCTGCTGCTTGAACTGAAGTGCTTTGTGTACTTTTGTGAGTACAAGTCCGTGCGCTAGTGCCTGTTTCAGTAGCCGATAGTGTACGACGTATCTTTCCTTTCGGTACAGGGTGGTCATCAATTTTGGGTGTTTTGAGTTTGGCGGTACTCGGTGTTCGGCGCACATCGGAAAATCTCGATGTTTGTCGTGGAGATGCTCGGGGTACTCCAAGTCGACCTCGAGGATATACCCAACGTCGGACGAGTCCGAAACGTTGCGAATATCCAGATCGTCGAAGTTTTCGACCCATTTGAATTCGCCCACCGGCAAATGTTCCATCATGGCCCATCCATAGAGGTTGTTGACGTCGAAATACATCAAGTACTTGGACGGTTTCGAGGGATCGAACTCGGCCATGTACTTGTTGTTGGCTTTCGAGTAGCGGTTACAGCACTGGCTGATACCGCCTCGAATGCCCCGCTCTATGAATAGCACCATGTCGACGTCTCTGAGAAGTTCCAACTTACACTTTGTATACTTCAACATACACGACCACGTATAGCCGGGCATGGTGAAGTACCAAGCGGGATCGAGCCCGTAGGTGCTGTGGCCGATCTTGCGGAAATTCTCAAAGATGTCGGTCAGCAACAAGATGTCGGTTTTCATGTACAGATCCGAATATTCGCCAAGGGTTTTCACCCCGAACGATTGCCACACCCGTTGCGCATGCTCGTACTCGCTTTGGGTGATGTCGCAATCGTTCAGTTTATTGTGAAATTCCTCGAGAGCTGGCAACTGTGTACACTCCAGTTTGTCCAGCGTGTCGACAAAGTCGTATGGGAATACCCCTTTGCGCGTGAGCAGTTCGTATTGTTCTGCGCTCACGTGACTGAATTCTTTGCGCGTTGCGCGCAAGTCTTCAGTTTTCATGGTGCGCACCAACCCATCCAAACTCATACTCAAAAATCGGAAAGAGTCGATGAAGCGGAATTTGATGGTCGTCTCCTCGTCGTACTGTGTAAAGGAAATGTACTTTTCCTTATTGATCGGCAACAGGACTATGCGTCCACGTTTAGCCAAGTCTCTGATGATGAAATGGCTGTCGTAGCCACCCAAGTTGTGGAACACAATGGGCACTACGAACTGCTTCTTGTACTGGAGGTTGCATTGCGCATGCGCCCAGCCCCGGAATAATCCGGTGAAGTGGTCGTGGTCGACCACCTTTGCGTCCTCCGCCTTGAAGGGGAGTTCGCAAATGTGGCAGACTTTGGCAGAGTCTCGGCCCGACGGATATACATCCATCGGTACGATATGATGGATTTTGCCCTCAACCTCTTTGGCAATGTCCTTCATTCGATCGGCGAACCATTCCATCGAGTCTGCCCCCCGATGGCTATCGTAAAACGACAAAGAGTCGTCGTAAGTGCATTTGAAGTAGAAGCCTGCACTGAAAGCCGAATGTTTTTGGTATTTTTGGGTATTGCACATTTTGGATTTGGTCAAACTTTCATCAAACGGCTCCAGAATGCTCTCGAAATCCGCGTAGATCACAAAAGGAGCTTTCTCCTTGAAAACGAAATTTCGAAATTCGATATGTGTGTATTTTGGAAATTTAATTTTGCATGAATTTTGAGCCTCGCAGTCAACCGTATGACTGTCGAGTTTCTCCTGCGTCGAAAAATAGTTCAAACATCGGTCGCAAATGAATTTTTTGTGTCCGTTCTTGCTGAGTTGTTTACTGACAAGTCGAGACAAGTCTTTGATCCAACAGTAATGTCCGCGGATGTTTGTGACGTCATCGTCCGTGTTGTCTTCGTCTTCCTCGTATATTGTCGGTAGTGGGTCATAGTCATTGATTTTGGGTGTGTATGTTTGTTCAATCAGAAGTAGATTTACATGTCTGTCTAATTTCTTTTTTGTCTGTCGAATGGGAGCAACATCGAAATAGGGTCGAGCGTCTGATGACGGTTTGATCAATTCCAAAATGAACACATTGACCGAAATTGAGTTCAATTTTTCGAATTTGTCGATTTGTTTGATGGTCATGGGAAATTTCAAACCCTCTGTATTCAACTTCTCACGCCAATTCGGATACGATGATGTACGATCAGAATTTTTACCATTTTGTACTGGATATAGAGCCGAAACGATTGCCCAAGCGAAACATGCATCGTCATCGTTTTTGATGTTGATGCAAGCTCGTTTTTTCTTGATTGGTTCCGGAAGTTCGATGAAAGATGAACCACGCCCATTTCCGAACCCCGATTTATTGATATTTATTTCCAAACTCACGATTTTCCTCAAAGACCACCCACTTTCCCTCCCGCTGAATTCGTCCAATTTGGTCAAGATTTTTCCCTCGATATTTTCCTTGAACCACGCTTTCAAGTCCGTCCCCTGGTCAATTACTTCGTTTTTAGTGTTGAAGTACTTCATTTCCACACTTTCATGTTGATCGGCGGAAATTTTGAAGAACTCTCCGCAAAAAGCTGCATTCACTTTCAGTGACGCTCCGACCTTCTTCAGTGCGTTCAATATGCGACGCTTGAAAAGGCTGAAAGCGTCGCTGAAAAACTGAAGTACATCTTTGTGCTTCAAGTTTATGATTACCCCTGTACGTACGCGCCCCTGAAAGGTGGAAATCAAGTCCTCCCAGATGACGCGGCTTTTCAACTTTCGCGCCCCTCCCCCCGCTGCCAACCCCCGCCCCTCGATAGGATTTTTCAGAAAATTTTGAAATGCTTTCACATGGCCTAAATTTGTTTGAAGTTTTCTCAAAATGCCGATTGAAGAGGAATCCGACACCCGAATAGCTTTTTTCAATATACAAACAGATCGTTTGCTATGCTTTAGCCAAAGTTCGCGTTCCGCCGCGCTGAATTTTGTCCCCAAAGTTTTCCGAATTTCCCCAAATTTAGCAATCATTTCATCACTGACGGCGGATATGTCTGCCATTATTCGGTTTTATATGTGGAAATATGGTGCAAACAGAGTATTTTCCTCACCTGCTCAATCAGTTTTCGACAAATTCGAAGGGGATTGTCTTTGCGGCGGTGGTGGCTCCCCCCTCCTTGATGACTATCGAGTATTTTCCTGGAGTGAACTGCTCCAATTTATCCCGCAGGACTGTGACCACTCGTCTAGGCAGGAATACTTCGTTATCTGGGAGATCTGCAACGACGGCCTCCCCAAACTTTGTCTTCACAAGACGCAGCTTCTGAATAGGATAGGGCAGGTTTTTCTGCAATGTGCTCAGCGGAATAGTCTGCTTATATCCAGATGAGCTGGCGACTGCGTTTATATCTGCAATTTCCATCTAAAATGAGTGATCATCGTTTCAGAAAAAAATATCAAGTGCCCAAAGGAAAAAAATTTTTGCCACCCAGCCGAAAAATACGAGAAAATTTTTGGCTCACCCTGTATACGTCTGAAAAAACTCACACACACTGTATGAGCTAACCCACCCCACATGAAAAATATTTGGATGTCATGAGCAATCGGGACACTTTGACAGAAAAAGGTTTTCGACACACACTGTATATGCCGTTCGAAAAACTCATACACTGAGCTAATGGAAAAAGTTTCGACACACGCTGTATATGCCGATCGAAAAACTCACACACTGAGCCAACGGAAAAAGTTTTCGACACACACTGTATATATGCCGTTCGAAAAACTCACACACTGAGCCAGCGGAAAAAGTTTCGACACACGCTGTATATGCCGTTCGAAAAAATCACACTAAGTCAACGGAAAAAGTTTCGATCTGTATATGCCGAAGATCGCACTCAACCAGTATGAGAGCCGTTTTGCGCGAAAAAACACTCCCGAGTATGAAGGAAAAAGGTACTTACATTTTTCGTTTGAAGACACTGGACACAAACACAACACTTTGTTGATTGAGAAAGAGAGAGCGTATTGACTGAGATGTTCACTCGTCGAATTCTCGAAGCAAAATGATGCGCGTCGCTTGTCGATCATAGCCAAGTTGACGCAATCCCCTCCCGCGCCGCGTCTATCTCGTTGACCTCTAGAAGAATATGACAGCATTGCCTCAACGTACCACCCACATGTGTCATGAACGCCGCCTGAAGCGAAAGACGCTTCCAGTTCAAATATTCCCGCTCGAAATGGGTGCGGTTCTACGATGCCGCCCGAACGTTTCCGATCTCCGAAGCGAAAGACGCCGCGTATGACCTTCTGCATTTCTCGGAAAAGCGCTTGCGTCATCTGGGATTCCCCACGTATTTTGTTTTGCAAGTCTCAGGCGACAGTGAGACGCATGACCTTCTGCAATTCTCGGAAAAACGCATGAGTCATCACGTTTGTTTTCGTAAACAGCTCGGCGGTTGGGGATTCACCCGAAAACCCATTAATCATTCGATGATATCTTTGACGAACATGCCGACAAAAGAGCCGCCTTGCACGTGAGCCTGGGAACTCGCCGTTCGAACTTTTGCAGGTCTCGACATGTCGGCGACGACCGTTAGCGGACATGGGCGGAGTACCAACGGGGTTACAGGGGCCCCCGCCCCCCGTACCCCGCTACGACGACATAGGCGTAGTATGTTCCCTAAATCGCTCGATATACGCTAGGCCGGTTTCGCCTCACCTGAAGATGAGGCGAAAATGGCTTATACATACTACTGATGAATCATTTAGAATTTAATACTGCGCCGTCAAACACTCGTGGAATTTTGGAGAAACTCTGAAATGTTCACCTGATGTTCTATTAACGTTCTATGTACACTATCGAATTCATAATCGGTATCTGCCATTTCACACAGTAATATGAAAATGCTGTAACGAGGAGCGTTAATATAGTAGTAGTAAACACCTGCTTCTAACCCGCATGTAATTAAGGAGTTTTACGACTGAACACCTGTAGTAAACATCTGCTATGGCTTTCGCGGCCTGCATCAATATAAATACGCCTTGAGAAATCGAACTGTTTAGTCATCGGAGATGAATAAGCCTCTGAAGAAGCTGGCCACTCGCGCTAGCGAAACGTCAGGAAGAAATTCCAAAGAACGACGGCCTTCAAGCCCGAAGAGCAGTAGTTATACTAATCTGCTATGAGGATCAACGGTTTTGCGAATAAACACCTGTTGTAAACGAATGAGGTTAATGACTCTGCTATTCAAGTTCTAACATGAATATGCACACCTGTGTGGTTGCCCCCACCCTGCCTTCTATAATATATAAAACGGGCTTCAGAATAAACACAACAGTATAAAGTTATCTGAATTGTAAATAAGATGTCTGAATCTAAGTTTGATTTGAGCAATGACAGTTCTTTCAAGAAAATACCTTCAGTGTTGTTGGGTGAAAGAAGATATTATTTGAACAGTTCAAAGACAAAATTCATATCAGTGAGTCTCAACTACGATTACGAGTTCACTACGTGTATTCAAATATCAGGAATTATTATTTATACTCCAATATAGAAGAGCATGAAGACAGTAGAAGATTTAGTTTGGATATTCAAGTGCTACCCTTTGCAACAGTTTTGAAGATAATAAAGGACAATTCATATGTGTATCTGTCATATGATAGTGTGTGTGCCTAATGGAACCTATTACTTCTCATAAGTTATAGAATAACCATGTTGAAAAGAGTTCCCAAGTTATTTGAGAATTGTGCAATGTGGTTTGCAGAATATGGATGGTGACGTGCTGGAAAATGCCATCAAGGTACTTCAACCCAGACAAAATTCAGGGTCAGAAAACATTGCTATTATATTGGAATTGATATATTTGTATCCCGATATCTTCAAAAAATATTGTGGAAAATGAAAAAAGTGAGATTTAACGAACAGTGTAATACAGTGCAAAAACTTGTTGTATGGAGTTCTGCGTATAAACTTTCAAGACTGGGAACTAGTAGCTTGTGATAGAATGCATTTCCAGCGCCGTATTAAGAAACTGGCTGAAATGACCAATCCTATATTAGATTATAATCATAGATGTGAAATATATTCAGAAAGATTTAAATAAAACAGTTATATAAATTTTACTTTTATTTGAAACTTGATAACACATCACCGTTTATCAACCCAAGAATTATGTCTATTGTCAAGTCCCAGCCATTTAATAAATAGCTCATTTCCTTTGCGTCTTATAATTTTTTCCACTAGGTACACGTCCGGATATTTAGATTTTTGTAATTCTTCAGTATAGAAGGCACCTTTGATCTCCTGCCCCGCTTGGTCTTCCAAAAGGTAGGTTATAGGATTGGTATAATTTACTTTACGAACTATAAAACTTTCGTTCGACCACATGGGTCTATAGGATTTGGTAAATGCTTCGCGGTACTTGCTTATTCTCACAGAGTCACCTTTTTTAAACTTGGCACCTTTAGGATCGAGAGTCTTCAAACGACTGTATACAGTTTTCAAAAGTGTTTTTGCATTTTCAGCAGTAACTCCACTTGGTTTCATGTTTATAGTGGTATGCTTAGTATTATTATATTTATTTACAATTTCTGGAAGTAAATTCAACCATTTATAGGATCCTTGTAAACTAAACTGCCTCCACATTGAATTTTTGAGAGTTCGATTGACACGTTCAACTATACTGGATTCAAAGAGGAAAAAGAGCTGTAGTGATTAATGTTCCATTCCTTTATCAAAAATATGTTTGAGGTTTGTCATGTCTTGTTGAAATATAATCAGTAGATTTGCATTATCGCGAATAAGTTGTTTAGGTATGGATGAATGAGTTTGGCACAAATGGTCTGTATTTTTATGTCGGCCAGAACAAAAATAGCCCTTCATTATTATATTCTGATCACATGATGCAACATCATCAAATATTATAATTGAATTCTGGCGAAGTTGCTCTGAAGGTATAACATCTTGAAACTCGAAATATCCTATTTCCTTCAGAGGTCGGAGCAGCATTCGTAAATAATTGTACTTTGGTTGATGTAAGGATTTCGAAAACAAATAAATATTCTCGAAACGTAAACCATTGGGAGGCTCAAGAATACTCAACATTACATTCGTTTTACCACAACCAGACGCTCCCACAATCAATCCGCGTTTTGGTTGTCCACCACCAAATAAAGCTCCATGTTTTTGAAAAACGGACTCGGAACTGATTTCATCAATCCATACCAAAAAAACCAACGATGAAGCTACCTCTTAGACCCCTAACTAACGTAGATCTAAAGAAATATTTGGATTATTTAAAAATTCCGTATTTTCGAGGAGTATTTATGAGAAACAATCTTCCAAAAACAATACGAAATCAGTAGAGTGGAATAGTCAATTTAGATACGAGTAGTGGAGATGGAACACATTGGACAGCGTATGTGAAAAAAAAACAACAAATTAGTTTATTTCGATAGTTATGGGAATTTAATACCTCCGAAAGAACTAGTGAAATATTTTTTAAGTGATGGTAGCTTGAACAAAATTCAATATAATTATGACGCAAAACAGATACATTCTTATGTCTGTGGGCACTTGTGTCTAGTATTTTTATATAATCAATACAAGTAACACTCTACGTTTAGTGTTGAATAAACCGTTGAACAATAATCATGTCTTTTACTTGTGCTCTCACCGGTAATTCTTCGATTCTAAGCTATGATTTCAATCCTCCTATATATTTAGAGGATGATGTTGATTATGGAATAGAATTAGCCAATATTGAGACTTACAACAGTATACCAAACATCGAAAATACCAATAATAGCTTCAAGTTTGGAGAACGTTTGGAGCATACGGTTTCGCTTCCACTTGGTGCATTTGATGTCGACGACATCATCAAGTACATAGTAACAGCAATTAATAATGAAGATAGAGACGTAAATGTCAGGATGACTCCTGATGTGAATACTGCTAAACTGAATGTACAATCGACAACAAACATTTCGTTCGATGTTTAAAACTCCATAGGCCCTGTATTGGGTTTTGAACGCAGGGACTTGCTTGCTGTTGATAAGTCGGATAAAATGGTACGAATTTCGAAAGTGAATACCCTTTGTATCGACTGCAATATTGCAGGTGGTTCTTTCCTCGATGGTAAACCCGTCCACATCATACATCAGTTTTTTCCAACGGTCCCTGCCGGGTATAAAATAGTCGAGTCACCGTTAAACATCATTTACTTTCCTGTCAGCGTTAAAACAAAAACAAAAGCCATTAGTAGCTCCCATAGACGTAAAGTACTAACATCCAAAAATCGACAGTTTTTACAATCCCTTGGGCTTCAAGTGTTAGTATAATGGATCTCCTCAACGTAGTCGAACAAACCTCCGATGACACTGCTATCGAAGATTATCAGTTTCATACATATCAACCTTACATACCTAGAAATCTGAATTACAATGATGAAATCAGAATTCCTGTGATATTATAGATTTTAGTCATGAAAAGAATATCGAATATAAGGCAATGACAAATATTGAGTTTATTATGACAGTTTCCAAGGTACATTCAAAGTATACAGGTAATAACTAATTAAATGAACATCAGATATATAACACGCTCTATTCAATGAAAATAAAATATATTTAAAGATTTAATCGGTCTGGCGCTCGTCTAGTTCTTCCGCTCCTTCTATTGGCTTGCATTCTTTCAGTTACACAATCTGCTTCATTATCGTTTTCTTGATTCTCCGCTTCAATATCGTTTTCTTGATTCTCCGACTCTCCATCCCCATTGTTCATATTCACATGACTTTCAGGAAATATTAAAGTATTCAGATATCTTGGAGACTCGACATCTTCTCTCGGATATGTTCCGTAGTCCTTATATGGTTTAATCTGCCATCTATTTCTTCTATGAATTTTCCCATCACCATCTTGAACTCCGTAATCGAATTGATTTTCTGAAACCACTTTAGCTGTCTTCCACTTGGACTTCATATCTGGTTTGAACAAAACTCTTTCCCCAATATAAACTTCCCGTAACTTTCTTGCGTTTCTATTAAAGTAAAGTTGTTGACTCTCTTGCCTCTTCTCTAATTTCTGACGTACTCTCTTGGAATCGACTAGCTTTGTATGAAGATGTTCGACGTGAACTGGAACTGGTGTGCGAAGATTTCTGTTCATCATTATTTGAGAAGGAGATGGCAAACCGTCAGCTTTTGGAGTATTGTTATAGTAAAGGATAGCCATGAAAGGATTAGTCTCATCCTCAGTTGTTTTCAAAAATAAATCTTTTACTATTTGAATATGACGCTCAACCATTCCATTAGATTGGGGATAATAAAGACTTGACGTTTTCAAATTAATATTCAAAAGTTTGGCAAAATTATGAAATTCGGCTGATGAGAAAGGTTGTCCATTGTCTGAAAAAATTTCAACCGGCAATCCAAATGAACTGAAAATGTTTTTCAGCGTTGAAATTGAACACGATGCAGATTTATTAGCAATCATAATTCTCAAAAATTTGCTGTAATAATCGACAACAACAAGAAAATCAACTCCTCTGAAAAATCCAAAATCTATACCAATTTTTTGCCATGGAAATTCTGAAATATTATGGGACGTCAAATATTGTTTCGGGTTATTTTTGGAAAAACGCTGGCATATATTACAGGACAATACAAAATCTTCAATATCTTTCATTATTCCAGGCCAATATACGGCTTGTCTTGCTAGATTCTGACATGATTGAACACCTTGATGAGCCTTATGAATCACATTCAGAAATTCAAGTCTTAGAGAATTAGGAATCATTAGCCTTTTCTTGAAAAAGAGAACATCATCATGTACATATATATCATTACGAATTGGCCAAATTTTTTTCATTTCATCAGATAATTTTGTTTTATGGATTGGCCATCCTGTTTGAACAAATCGTTTTACTTCTTGTAGGAGAGGATCACTATTTGTTTCATCATTGATTTTTTTGACTTTGTCATCTGAAGTTGCAATTATAGAATTGACATAAAGTTTTTCGTTCAACTCAGTAACAGAAAAAAACTCGCTACTAGGATCTCTACTCAGAGCATTTTTTTTCCAGGAACATATACCAATCTTGCATCATATCGTAAGAGACGCATCATTAACCTTTGTAATCGGGGTGATAAATCTTCAATTGACTTCTTTACAATACCTAGTAGTGGTTGATGATCGGTTTGAACTTCAAAAGTTCTGCCAAACAGAAAGAAATGGAATCGTTCACAACCAAAAACAATTGCAAGTAATTCTTTCTCTATTTGACTGTATTTCTGTTGAGTTTTATCCAAGGAAACTGAAGCAAACTCAACAGGATGATCATTCTGAAGCAATACAGCACCCATTCCAAAACTACTAGCATCGACAGACAGTACTGTTTTTTCATTGGGATTGAAATAAGATAGCACAGGTGTTGATGTGACGAATTTTTTCAAAGATATGAAACATCTTTCGTGACATTGATCCCAAATCCATTCATTTTTATTACTAAGGAGCTTACGTAAAGGAGCAGTCTTTTCTGATATGTTGGGTAGAAATTTAGTTAAATAATTTATCAAACCAAGAAATCTTTGAAGTTCAGTTTTGTTAGTCGGGCTTGACATATTCTGTATATCCTTAATTTTATTTTCATCTACTCGAATACCAGTTTCATCTATTATATGACCCAAGAACTTCACTTGCTTCACAGCAAACTTAGATTTTTCTTTATTCAAAGTCAAACCACAATCCGAAATTTTTTGTAAAACATTTGCAAATTTTTTATTGTGATCGTCAATTGTTGATCCGAAAACTAAAATATCATCAAAATAGGTAAAAACTCCTGGCAGACCTTCAAGAATTCTTGAGATAATACTTTGAAAAATTTCAGGAGCACTTGATATTCCAAAAGGCACTCTCAAAAAACAATATCTGCCATATGGTGTTGCTATGTTACAAAGTTTAGAACTTTGTTATCTAATGGAACTTGCATGAATGCCGAAGACGCATCTAACAATGAATATATTTTAGATCCATTCAGTTGGGAGAATAAATCTTCAAAATTGGGAATAACGAAATGTTCTCGTTTGATATATTCATTCAATGTTCTTGGATCCATGCAAATTCTCACATCACCATTGGGCTTATTGACAACAACTATAGGATGGACCCAGCCTGTTGGTTCTGTTATTTTTTTATCAAACCCTGTTTCTCCATTTCATTCAGTTTTTTATGAACCTTATCTTTCAAAGACAATGGAATTTTTCTAGCAGAAAACATTTTTGGTTTGGCATTTTCTGACAAAACAATTTTACATTCAACATTTTTCATCTTTCCTTTACCATCAAAAACCTTGGAATATCTTCTCAAATTATCGGTAATACAATTATCCATAGTTAGTGAATGAATTTTATGTTCTTTCATGATATTCAATTCAATAGCCCCTTCCAAACTCAAGATTGATTGAGTGGAATTTGACCCTAAAATATGAAAAGTCATATGTTTGTCCAGAATAAGATATTAATGAAATTCGAGATTGTGAGAGCTTTCCGTTGAAATTAGTTCTACAAAAATCATGATAATTCAAAATATTGACATCACTTCCTGTATCAATTTTCAACTTGAAATACACATTTTCTATTTTAATTTGTTCATTCCATTCTATCAATCTTACATTTTTCGAAGTAACAGACCAAACAAATTTTGATTCGTCATTTGAGTTTACGGAATATTCTTGATCACTCCGTTGATTAATTCCATGAACTCGACTATTTTTCCGGCAAAACTTATAAAAATGACCCCTTTCTCTACAAGAGTTAAAAATCTTCGAAAACGCTGGACATTTATTTATTTCATGTAAATAACCACAATTCAAACATTTGATTCTTTCTTTGGAATCGCTATAATTTTTATATGCAAATTTTTTGTCTCTAAGTGTGATTCTACTTTTAGAAATTGAATTAACCTAACTATCAATGTTATTGACCAAAGAGCAATAATTCTCATCACTATTGATTATTTTCTGTGTTGCACTACTACATTCCAAACTTCGACAAATCGTAATAGCTTCCAACAAACTCAAATCGGGTTTTTGTAATAAAACTTCTTGAGTTTTCTTATTAGCGATTCCGAAAACAATTCTATCTCTCAAGAGTGTATCTTTATCTAGGAATTCACAAGGACTAATCAAGTTTCTCAAATCTATCAAAAATTGATCAAAACTCTCAATAGAAGACTGATTTCGACTAAAGAATTTGAAATGAAGCAAAACTAGATTCTTGATCGGATTACAATATTGTTCGAATTTTTTGAGAACCGTATTGAATTCATTTTTATTCTCTTGAGCACCATATTCAAAAGCATTATATATGTGCAAACCTTGGTCTCCAATTGAATTCAATAGAATGGCTATCCTCACCTCATCCTCCTTTTTATGAGCACCACTGGCTTTCAAAAATAAATCCAATTTCTGACTCCATAACTTCCAATTCTGCGAGACATTGCCTTCAAAATTCATGGTACCCGGACCTCTTGCTGCTTCCATTTCATGCAAATATGTTCGGGATTATACTTTCTTTCGTCTTAAAAGCTTTTTACCGCCGCCACCATGTGATATTATAGATTTTAGTTATGAAAAGAATATCGAATATAAGGCAATGACAAATATTGAGTTTTTTATGACAGTTTCCAAGGTACATTCAAAGTATACAGGTAATAACTAATTAAATGAACATCAAATATATAACAATTCCTATCCAAGATCTAGATGCATATACAGCCCCATGCAATAGCTATTTGTATATTGAAGGGAAATTGACCAAGGCGGGTGGTACAGTTCCTACTAAACTCAAATTCATAAACAATGGGGTGGCTTTCGTACTTCGAGAAATTCGCTATGAACTAAATGGTATAGTGGTTGATTCTGTAAGGAATGTTGGATTGATGTCAACGCTCAAGAACTATTTATCATATTCTAAAAATGAGACTGTGTCTTGACAAAATGCTGGCTGGTTTCCAAAATACACTTCAACACAGGATATTTTAGTTGATGCTGTAGGAAACTTTAACGTATGCATACCTCTGAAGCTCTTGGTTGGATTCTTCGAAGACTTTCAAAAATTGATAATCAACATGAAACAAGAACTTGTACTGATACGTGACTCTAACGACAAAAATTATGTACACAGCACAGATGATTCTGAAGAACCCAAAATAGATATATTCAAATTATATTGGAGAGTTCCTCATGCATCTGTCAGTATTTCGGAACAACTACGATTTAATAAAATTATCGATAAGAATGTGGAATTACCTATCAATTGATAGAATTGATAGAATATCCGTCTTTGCCAGCAACAACCAGACATACGTGGCCTGTAAAAACGACTACCAAAGTTGAAACGCCAAGACATGTTATAATTGCTTTTCAGAAAAATAGGAAAAAAAAATCACGTCGGACATGTCTCAATTTGATGACTGCAGCTTGAAGAATGTAAGGGTATTCCTCAATTCAGAGAGATATCCATATAACGATCTGTATCTAGATTTCACTAATAACAAATTTGCAACATTATATGAGATGTTTGCCAACTTCCAGGAATCATACTATATGCATTAAAACAATGAGCCCATTTTTACTCCAGATGAATTCAAATCACGTGCTCCAATTACTCATATTGATTGCTCCCGACAGAAAGAGACCCTACAGACAGGGTCAGTAGTGATGCGTATTGAATTCGAAATGGAACGAGCGACCACAACAGATACAACAGCATATTGTCTCATTTTACACGAAAAGCATTTCAATTACAACCCCTTGAGCAAAATTGTCAAACAGTATTGAACCTGGTCCCCCTCCTTCTTCAATTTTGAAGGTATAAATAGGAATTCTGTGATGAATACAAACTTTAATGGAGATGACTTTGAACCATCGACTTGCACTTTATCAGTTGAATTTGAAATTATTAAAACGCAGAATTGAATTGTATTGTTTACAAAAAAGCTTGGAGAACTAGTTTTTCATGTTGAAACTGTGAGTCTTGTTGTAGGATTCAAAATTGAAAAAAAAAATGAATTCGTTGTCAAGGAATTGGCATCCTACGATGGACAAAAAATTGTTCAAGCCACCCTTTCCGTATACGCCTTCGCCATATACGACTACCTCCTAGAGTGCAGCATGGAATCAAGCAGTGAAGAACAGAAGCCGCCTGTGATACCTCCAGAAGTGGTGAAACTTTGGGAAGAAAAAGTATTTCGAAATGGGCAAAATTTTATTTGCAAATTAATAATTACTTTGAAAATTCATAGATTTTTTCATCCCCCTCTCCTTGTGAAATATAAATTGATTTCATACAGTGAAAACCATTTCAGCCATTAAAATGTTTTCTTCAGAGTTTATCAGTTTGCAAGCTGGTTATCTATAGCACAACCTACCAATATCTCAGAAATGTTTGTGTGTTTGATATCAATGGAACGAGAAACGAGAGTTGGCCCTCGAAATGGTATAGAATGAAACCATATGTGAATAATGATGTGGTAACTGTGAAAAACAAAATCCTCAAAAATGGCACTTATTATAAATTACGAATGAGTACTGGTAACCAATGGTCAGATAGCAAATGGTTAGCGCTATATTCCAGCTTCATTAGCCCCACCTCCGTCAATATTACAAATACGACTTCACAAAGGGAACCTGAGTCATTAACCACTGTGGTTTGGTACATAGAGGTCTGTTCATCTTTATTAGTCATCGGATTGATTGTTTCGATTTCGCAACAATGTGTGAAGTGGATTCTATAACCTGTATCACAAGGGAGTTGATGGATAGACACATGCATGGTACACAATTGTATACATTCACCGAGGCAGAACTCAGCTTTTTTTCCTTGACGTATTCGATTCAAGCAGCTCGTCCGACGGAACTCCTATTAGCTTGGCTCCAATTGCCTGCAGAGTATAGGCGAAATTTTGATCTTCAAATTCAACTTCCTTTCTTTGTTCATCACATCGACCAGAGTGGCGTAATCACGTGGATGGCTCTCCCCAACCACAATCAAGATATCATGTGTACAAATGGGGACTTAAAAGATGTAATGTAAATACTTGAATAAAACCACTATTTAAGATTATTGTTATTTTATTTAATCAAAATACAAATAAATAGTTTCATTTACATAAACTACGCTTCCTCACCCAGTGAATCTTGGGCCAACTGTATTGAAATATCCAAGTTTTTGTCACTGTCATCATTGAGGGGTGCAATTTGATAATGCCCCCAGGCTAGTGTATTCACATCACCTGGTATAACATAGCGTTTGTCATCAGCTGATGACAAAGCAACTTTGTTTTTCAGTTCAGTGTACATTTTCCTTAATATTACACCACCATTTTCTACAATTTGAATATAGTCATTGAAATTTATCTCATGTTTGATGACGCTGCTGGACACCCCCTTCGCTTTCTTCATCACGTCGTCAGCTTTAACACAATATGCTTTGGCACCTGTTCCATAAAAACTTTTTATCAGTTTTCCAGCAAAGTCGTCCTTCATGTTCCCCACTACCGACTTAGTTTTTGGTATATTATATACATTATTCACAGAGTAATTTGAGGTATCAAAGAAGTGAATATTTTTTTGATGTCCTCATATGGGTTTTCTGTACACAGTTCAAGAATCAGCGAATCGGTATCTGTATATTATACGGTCGCGGTGTCACCGTAGAGAGGTTTGATATACCCATATAAAAAATCATAAATGATGGTTTATGAAATATCCAATATCGCAAAGCCAGCATAAAGTAAAGTCCAAATTGGACAATTTTACAGGAGCAACAAAAAACTTTTTTTTTAGAATATACACATTAGTACTGAGGTTATATATGGTTATTATTCATATTGTAGGGGTAATCTACGTTATTTGGCACTAACCTTTGAAATATTTTATAGATAATATATTTTACTGGAGCTAAGAGGTTTTCCTACAGTTTGCATTGGAGATAGAATGTTTTCTAAGATAAAATTGCAATGAAGTTGTCTAGACTACAAGGTAATTCTGGAAATAAAACAAATCTGTTTACAGAAAAATATATATATAGAGTATATATTTTAATATTGTACATATTGTAAAAATTCATACTATTTTCAATATTTCTGTTCAAAAAGCAAACTACTAATCTTCCTTTTTATTTGTCAATGGAAGGAAGTTCTTCATAAAAACGTTGGTAGTCTGCAGGTAGTACTTTCAGCTGCTGAGGGTCATTGTACTTTCTTTTCTTAATTTTAATCCTAGTTTCATGGAGATTTGGTAGGTTGTAAAAATCTGTCGGCAACAATGTTTTGATTTTCCTCTGTGGAAGTTCTGACCACTCATCAGAGAAATTGAACTTGAATTTGATTATTCCTTTTGGAAGGTACAAAAATGCCCGTACATCAGTTACACAAGGTGCCCCTACTCCCTTGCCAGGTCTGACACACCTGTAAATCAAATGGTCATCAAAAGATTTGAAAAAAACATGTTCAATGTACTGCACGAAATATGGTTGAGAAATTCTTGCTTCCTTAATCACTGCGATGTAATCTGCTGGTACATGTATGGTTTCAAATCGCAGCCTCCGCTCAATTGTGGAGTGAATGCTGTCAGCCTCCATTTGACTATGCCCAACCTCGAGGTATTTTAGTTCGATGATTACATTTTTGGTAACTGCAATGTGCAGCAAAGCATTACATATGTTTGTACTCCTAGTTTGATAAGCACATCCATCGCTGTAGCGGATGATTTTTTCTTTATCTGGAGGTAGGGGGAGAAGAGAAAGAACAAAATTCGATATTATACTGGCGAATTCATTTGAAGACGAACAGCCTTCGGTCCCATTCCAAAGAAAGCAGTATCCATCCTTGGTGTCTAGATTGAAAAACGTCATATTATGTACAGATAGTTTCATTTTGTAGTACAATGAAGAAACAGTAGATTTAGGACTCATCAATAATGCCTGTAGGTCCATAGTGAAAGTGAGATATTTCTTGTTGTCTTGGTCATTATTTTTTTTCATACGACTCTCTTCTTTCCTCGATATATGGGCTTCGTAATCTTCTGTCTCTAAGTTCCCTGTTTTAAAAGATTCACATCTGTCACATGAATCCTTTTTTGGTTTGAACAAACCCAAATTGTTTTCCTCAAATTTGTTTGCAAATGTACATATGAACACAGGATCAACATGTTTCTTTTCTCTCCATCCAGTTCACTTTGCCAATTTTGAGCAGTCCACGAACCGATAGCTAAGGTGTTCGAAAAAAAGGATTTGCAGACTCGGACTGTAGTATTACCTTTTTTTAGGAAATACATACTTGAACATTTTCTTCTGCTCTTGTCACATTCTATTCTATTTCTTGCTCGTTTAGGTTTTATCTTTTCAGCCAAAAACTGGACATAAATCTTTCAAGCTTGCCAATCAAGACTCCAAAACTCTTCAAAGATCTTCTTTCTGTCATTTTCTGTAATTGATGAGCACTGTAATAGACCATTTTCTTTACTCTAACACCTCGGATTCATTGCTCTCTCCTTCTTTTCAATATCTTACTTCCACCTTCCATCTTCAAGTTTCTTTTTACCATAATATTTTCTGCCTAATTTTCTTGCTGTTTTAGGCTTATTCATTTTCAATCTTCTGGCTTAACTTGATGATGCTTCTCACGTATTCGGGGTTTTACACCTTCCTCAATGGGCTATCTTCATCGTCAGAGTTCTCCTGGTAGTTTTAATTGGGGTGGTACTCATCTGACTGTGCCTCATCTTCACTTTCCTTTCACAGAATTGTCTGTGCATTTTCCCGGTTGCCCTTCGATGATAAATTGCTCTTCAAATTCATTTTCGACAGCTTCTAATAAACCACCGATATTCTGTAGAATTTTATCCGAGTTTGTAGAGACACTAGCAGCATTGTTGAATAGAAAATCATCAGATTCACCAACACTTGTGTCATGAGTAGGAGCAGATTTTAAAATGATGTCTTTGCTAAGCAAGTTACAATCAACGTTAGTATCATTTAAACAATTTTCCCTATCCTCTATATAATTTGAATCATTTGCTGAGACCAATTGTTCATTTTTGTAGTCTACTTCCGATAATGATCCATCAACATTGACCACAAAAGTTCCTTCACAAGCCTCTGATTTCCGAGCCAATTGTACAAGTTTTTTCCCTCTTGACAACGTAGGTTTCTTGATAGAAGAGAACAAAGGAGATGCCCCATCTTCTTCTTGGACTGCAATGCAAAAATACCAGGATGCTGTAGATAATGACCTTTCAGTTTTGATCCCATCTCTCCAATGCAAAAAGTGAACGAATTATAGGCCTATGCCTATATTTTCGAATTCGAAAAACATTCCTTAGGCCTACTCCTTTTAAGTCAAAGGTAAGCTGGTTACTTACAAAGAACCAGCATTTAAATTTGTTTAATGATTATTGCTTTATGGTTCCAAAACAATAAAGAAGCAGATAAAAATCATGAACAAACATTATTTTGTAGCTGAAGCAAATTGGTGATGATTGGAAAACCTCTTAACTCCGCTCAGAAAAACTAACATAACCTAAGTTTTAACTGCTAGCAAACCTCCTAACTCCTTGCCACACATTACTTCTGCATTAGATGAATAATAGTCAAGGAAAAAACTCTACTGAATACTTACTTTTTGAAAATCTCTCTATATATGGGTGAATATAAACATGAATACACTCTTAAACAGAATTTGTTTACAGCTTCTCAACAGAGCCTGATTAACCAACAATGTTTCAGGCTTTCAGCTGGGAGTTTGCAGGTTTGCCAATTCACGAAATGTAATCTTGGAGTTTGAAGGTTTGCTGTATTCACTTTCACAATGTAGGGAAATTTTTTCCATATAAGAGGTTTTCTTCATTGGAAAGAGATTTTTTTTCTTGGAATATTGGTATGACAACTATCAAACCCAAATCAATGGACTTACGAGGTTTGCTAATTAGTACGACGATATGTGACTTCCACCTTCTGTAGCCACCAAGTTTTCGTCAAATATAGCAGACAATTCGAAATGAGGTTCAGCGATTAGAGCCCTAGCACCTTTTTTACCTCTGCCGCTTTCCCAGGAGGAAATATTATTCAGTTTTTCCCATTTTTTTATGTTTGTCAGTTTCATGGGAAAGTCCAATCCATCGAAGCACAACAGAGTATTATAATGGGGATATGATTGGGGATTTGCTGGATCTTCATCTGCCGAAAAAATTGTCGCATTGACTGACCAGGCAAAGCACGCATTGTCCAAATTCCGAATATTCAACACCGCATTCTTCTTCAGTATACATTTGGGTAGTTTCAAGTACGATGAGGCTGCCAGTGGAGTATACTTGTTGATGTTCACATCCAGAAATACAATCTGTTTGATTTGCCATCCAGAATCTCTCTCCTGAAACTCTGGAGCCTGAGAAATCATTTCTTCTTGAAAGCCAGCGAAAGCTTCCTCTAGATTTGTTGACTGGGTAATGATTTTATTTCTGGTGTTAAATGACTTTATGTCAGTTATCTCCTGTGGTATTGTATAGACTACAAACACTTTAAATTAAATTTCAATGCATGATATAACTCTAGGTGTACATCAATAATGCCCAACACTCTTGGTTTCACTTCTTCCAGAAAATCTTAAAAGTCGATTTACGTTGCCAAACTTCTGAACCGGTACGAGGCTATCCTGTTTTTGAATGCCGATTGGAGTTTCTCCACACCATTTCCCAAAACACTCTCGATAGGACGGTTCACTTTTTTTCTATCAACACTAATAGATTCACAGCTCTTTTTTAAATGTCTGTTCAAATTATATTGATTCGAAAAACTTTATCGCAACGTGCACAAGTAATCTTCGGCTTCTTACTGCTGGTTCCACACAGTTCACTGGTACTTTTTCTTTTACCATGTATTACTGGACAAACTTTTTGGACATATCGTGTCAGACTACTTTTGTAGGAAAAGTCTCTTTTGCACTGTTCACACCTCATTGTGTAATGATACAACTATGGATATTCACACTGAGTATCGCATTTTATATCTACCACTCTTAACGTCATTTTTGCAAACATCTGTCAATGCAGGTGCTTGCCATGCAGGTGTTCGATAATATAAATGGGGGCAGGTGTTTGAGAATATCCAGGTGTTCGAGAATATGCAGGTGCATAGGGGGCAGGTGCATTTTTGCTAATGTGCATAGGGGTTAATTAGGGGCAGGTGTTGAACTTCGAACCTCCTCTAGGTCTGTCAATATATATCTACTATTAACGTAGGGTGAATGTTTCAGTTGTCGGCCAGTTGATGCTCATCATTTAAATGTGTATTGGACGCCCATGAGCGGCAGCCCTTTGAAATATGTTTGATTGGTATATATTGAATCGTTTATTTATATTTCAGTTGTCAATATCCCACTTATTCTCCATGAAATTTGAAGAAATAAGAAAATAAAGTGCGCTATTCCCAGAGACGTCCTATTACCGGCCAGAATTCAACCAGTTTTCGGCGAGCCTATAATTTCTTCATCATCTTCCTCTGTATCGCTGATCATTTCGACGGAAAATATTCCGTAAATCTCCCTTTCATTGAATGTTGAAGGCTCGCAGTGGTTTTTTGTTCTCTTTATCATTATCGTTTATTTGATTTTTTGTTGCCTCTTTCCTTTCGTTTGTTTCATATTCCTTTTTTCTGCCCTTTTTTCTGTTCGCTTTGAGATATCTTCTCTCCAAGTCTTTGATGAAATAGCGGTTGGAAGTTTTTCTTTAGTTCTTGATTCCTCACCTTTTTTTATTGGCTCCGGATAGGACGAATGCTTACGGAAGGATTCATTCAGGGAAACATATTCGTCTGCTTTTTGCTGACTATAAGTACTTCTTTGTTTGTCGGTGCCAAAGTAGTACATGGTATAGGCTCAATAATTTCTTTCGTAGAACATGGTACAGGATCTATAATTGCTTTTGTAGAAGAACATGATACGGGCTCTATAATTACTTTCGTAGAACATGCTACCTGCTCCATAATTGATTTTGTGCTTTCTTGGTTTTTCACTATTTCAGGCAGTACAGATTGGATACCAACATTTTCAAGGTTTTCGCCACTCTCACCAGGCAAGACAGCAGCTATGACAACGTCCGATTGTTCGAAGTTATCTTCAATTTGGTTAGACATTGAAACCTCTCCAGTAACTTCCACACCTTCTTCTATGGAAACTTGAGTTTTTGGATTCAGTTGTGTCAAAAGAGAATCAGAGTATTCAATCTGAATATTTGATATTGTTCCAACTTCTATGGTAGAACTTCTTCATATTGAGTGGAAGTGTAATTATCTGTTCTATTTCTTGCAATATTACATTTGTATTGATCCCGTAGCTTTCAAAGGCTCTTTGAATTTTTTTCACAACCCTTTTTGCGGCGACTATATCTTCGACTGATATTTCAGCATCATCTTCTTGGGAGAGATTCTTCTGAATGCTTTCCATTTGATTTTGAATGGACTTCGTGTAATCAACATTGTGGGGATTCAAAAGATATAACCCACATTTCCTGAATTCATTGATAATAGCAGCTTCCATGTTTGTGTTTTCCAATGTGTCGAACAGCAGTTTACAGAAATTGCTCTTATTAACAGAACAGTTTATATTTTCTGGCTTGTGCTGCCACTGCCTGACTGTATTTTTCCATTTCTGTTTCACAGGACGGAAAACGCTCACATCCTACAGAAACTCGTCCAATCAACAGTCGTTGAACCGTTAATTTCAAGTTGTTCCATTATCAATTTTAATGGAGCATTTGATACCCATAAATTTACGAATGCCAACCAATTGAATATGGACAATTTAGATTTTGCAAAGAAAGTTCCATAACGAAACTCTCTTGGATAACTAAATTTTTTTATGTTTCTGTTTACACGTTTATATTAGAATTGGCAATATAAGCATTCCTTCTCGATTTTTTGAAACTCCTCCAGTTGATGAATTCCCTATATTATTATAAGAATTGACGTTAATAGTTGAATATGAAGTATTCGGATTAGAATATACGTGAAAAATAATAAATCGTGTTCTACTATGGAGCATTGGTGGAGTGATCATTATGAAACTTCTCTGCCGATAAAACGATCTCAGAGACGTTTCCGCACAAAATTTTTGATTGGTATGGTTATTTTATTGTGTTTTACGTAATTTGTGCAAATTTCATCAAAATCGGTGAGGTGTCCATATTCCCGAATTTTACCATATTTATATATTTTCCTGGCACAGCATTTTTATTTCAGCTTGCTTCTCAGCACGCCTACAAACATCTCAGAACGTAGACAGCAAACTCTGAAAAGATCGTAGCATTACTGAGCACTACGACATATAATTTCCTCCAGTTGAAGATTTATTTTCCATAATCTAATTTATGTATAATATGGCGATGAACAAAGAACATTTCAATTCAAATAATCGTCAGTTGGGTCCTTAGTCAAAGATGTTGATGACTACAGTTTCTTACCTTGAGTAGAATGCAATACAAGAGTATGAATTGATGATAGATAACCACTGCCGATTGAATTGATAGGGTTGTCCCTCATACTGCTATGCTACTGTCTACTCCAGGTGCCTCTAAGCAGTCTGCACCAGCCTCCCGCTGCTTCCATGAACCTGTACAGTGCTAAATCCAGCCAGATTTCAGTTCTCTGTTTCAATATCGAATTTTCAAAAATATAGCAAACTACCAATTAACTCATTAGCCATGGAAAAAAAGCTTCTCCGAAACGGCTTCCAAAAACAGCATCCAAAAACAGCATCCAACAATCATGTTTGTTATTTTTTTTTTCTGTTGAAATTATCCATGTGTTCGTGGATCTCAGTTGCCTCCCGTACCAGTCGGCTATGGTTATATCTGGTTGGGGACAATGAGTTTCAAACAGAATCCTGTGGTTTTCCTCACTGAGTGCGTATTCCGCCACAGCCGACTTGTCAGTTCGTCCTTTCATGTTGTTTTAGCCGTGTTTCAATGGAACCTTTGGTGGTACCGATGTATACCTTCCCACAGGTGTACGGTATGCGTTAAACCCCTGCTGCTGACAGTGGGTCTCTTTTGTCTTCAGTCGACCCAAGGCTTCATTGTATCTTAGTAGGTTTTAAAACCGTTTCAATGTTGTATCTCCCCAAAAGTTTTTCATTCGTCTGTAACCCTCGGGAAATATGGTAGATGAGCACGTGCAACTACCTGAGCGTCTTCCCTGTTTAGAACTTTGGAACTCTTCAGTTTCATGGCCTTGTTGATCTGGGGTACATTGCATCCAATTGTTTTCAAGGTCACATGAACATATTCAAGTTCTTCCTCTAGATGCTCTGGTTCACCTATTCTTCGAGCACGTTCCGTTAGAGTATATATGACATCTATACTCCGTTCCATTAGAACGATATGACTTTCTTTTGGTTAGGATGGTGGTTTCGATAGTGCGTGCAAGTACCCTGCGTGAGTAGGTTTTGGGTATACTTTATGGGTTCGTCTGTACATCTAGGAATGCTATGCGCTGGTCATGTTCAGTCTCCATGATTCTATTGATTCTTCGAGATGTACAGGATGCTGAGCATCATGGGGTTACGTAACCACGATCCTCGAATTCTGGAGAGGAAGGATAAAATATGTGACATTGCAATAGTTGTCAACGTACCCTTACCCTTTTATGGATTCTGGAAGGGAAGATGATGGAAGTAAAATAGAAAATTTTCAAATGTTTGATTATTTATTGATTTTGGGGCCGCTGCTTGGATCTCCTTGTTGCGTTGCCACAACAACAACGAACATAACCCATCCTACCCCTTCGACGACTATCCATATCCATCCCTTACCCTCAATTACACGATCTTTAGGTGTGAAAAATCAATGCCGTTTACCTTGTTAGGTTTTCAAATTCACCAAAAAAGGGTAATATTTCTGTACTCGTCGAGTCATCAAAATGTTTGGCGACAGCTTTAGTAAATGGCCCAAACGAACGAGAACCGTTTGGACATTCAGCAGTACTGATAGTTCAATGCGTCCCATTCGGGGAAGGGCTTCGGACAAAATTAACAAAGTTTACTTTTAGTACTCGTATCCGATTGATAAACTTCGCCAACAGCTCCCTTCAAATCATCTAGTATTTACTACTTTTCGATTCCATCCATTACCACGCTCGAAATCTTTACTGCAGAAACTAAGGCCCACTTGATCATTATCTTGGAGACCCTCTGTTACATGCTTCGCAACACCTTCATTAGCATCCTTCACCCATTCACGTGGTTTTTCTCCGTTCACTGGCTTGACGATGAAATACGTCCTTGTACCCCAAAACGGCGAATGTTTTTCACAACACCCTTGGTGATGATGATTTTGTCATTTTCTGGCGATGATGCTGATATTCTTTCCTGTATGGAAATTTTTCTCGTAGTTTGGAAAAAAAACCTGAATGCTCCTTCCTCTCTACTAATGATATTCAATTTTGAAATTGAACTCTTTTTATTCAAGCATTGAGAATTTGTTGGTATTGGTTTCGTGCGAATACTATGATTTTCAACCAGTCTTTAACATGTAACAGATCTTTATTCTGCTCTTTTAGTTGTTTGCACCCTTGTAGTTTTGGTGCCTTATAATTTTCAATATGCTTCTTGAAAACTCCTGTACCAGTGATCTCTGTTCATCGGTCCATTTCACAAGGACTCTTGTTTCTTTTGGGTTAGGGTTGGAATGAAACTTGGTTTCGTTTTATTGTATCTCGATTACTGGGGCTATTATTGTGAATTTTCTCTCCGCCATAGACATGAAGTAAATCATCGACTTTGTCTTCTGAATCATGATCTTCCGCATTACCCAACAGGTTTTTCCAAAGACTTCATTTCATATATCGTATTGGATGTATTCAGGTCAGAAAACCATTTCTCACTCATAACAGAAACTCAATAACATGTTCCTTCACATCAGCCCTGAATCGAATAGGGACACCTCGCCAATTTTTTTCACATATGAAATCTCTACACCATTCAAAAGATGTTATCCGTTGGAGTTATAACGTCACCAAACTCTTCATAACAATTTGGTGTTTTATTAGATATCACTCATGTATTCAACAAAACTCGTTGTCTGGAACGTTTTCTGTACAGAAGCAAAACTCGACAGTTAACAGTTTCTATCAGAATTTGAAATGATGGTTTATAATGTTCATCGTTCGAGACGCAGAATACAGAAATAAGTTGAGATGGGCGACAGCATACTTGAAAATAACCAAAAGTATTTGTTCCGTAGTTTTCTGGGTTTGTAAACTACCACAATCTGAAGAAATTATCAGTATTGAAATCTATACAAATATTGATCTACCACAAAATAATGACGTTCAGACATTAACCAAAAGTATTAAGCCGCATTCCTGTGGTGGTTGTTGAACCTAATTATTCAACAAAATTGGATGGATTGAAAAAAACTGTAGGAACCACAAATGAAGGGTACAGGGGAATAAGGCGGTTAGTCATGAATTGTAAAGTTTGCAGGAGAGCTTTTTCAAGTGTTAGGGCTTGAATTTTATGCTTAGTTATGCATTCTGCTACGAGCTTTTTTTAAGCATGATTCATTATTGTTTTATGAATTGCCTTCAAGGTAAAAAGCTGCTTGACAAGAGATTTTTTTCAATAAAATGTTTTTCACATTCGTGTAGGAATAAAAAAAGCAAGAAGACGTTATGTCAATATAATATATTCGTTAGAATGTAACAAAATGTTCAAGTTTGAAAACTGAAAATGCAATGATGAATAGAAGCATGAAAGATTACTACTGGGAGTATTTAGTCATGCTATCAGTTTGTTTTCCTCGGAAGAGATTGGTGAAAGTTGAAAGTTGATGAACACAAGTTGAAACATCCAACATCAACCAGAATATATTTGTAATATTTTTGATAAAAAATACATTTCATCAATTGAAAAAATATTTTTTTTATTGAAAACCAAACAAACCGCTAGAAAAAAATCACTATCGCCATCATCTGCTGGAATATTCCATTAGAAATCAAACACACCGCTAGAAAAAAATCACTTTCGCCATCATATTTTAGAATATCCCCTGTAACAAAAAATGTGAATGATAATTAAGGGGTGTTATACCTGGTTCGAAGACCAAACTTTCTTATCTACTCTCACTTCAAGAACGTTCTCAATCCCAATAAAAAGAAGCGTTCATACATGACACTTCTACTTGTATGAACGCCAGCATTGATTAGCATTGTGGGAACTTTCCTAAAGTAGAAAAGAAAGTCAGGTCTATGAACCAGGCATAATTGTTCATAGAAATACAGGTTGAAATTGAAAAAAAGGAGTTATGAAATTATTTCAAGACAAATAGGAGTACTTAGAGGTAACATAATTTGCCCTTCTCAATAGAGTGGAGTAAATCCAACTTGAATCAAAAATTTACCTCTCATATATAAGTTGGCCTGGAAATTTTTCGGCACATAGGGCATTTGAATTCCTGACTCATGTCCTCTGAGTCGCCGTTCGCCTCGAAAATACTAATATGACAAGAGCCACATAAAATATGTCCACAACAAAGGACGCAAGCATTTTCTCGTGCTCTGCATGTATTGCATATTTTACATAGAGGCTGGGCCTGATCCTTGCAAAGTGGTGAGAAATGCTTTAGAGCACAATCCTCCTTGGAGCACTGTCCTGTTGCTCGAAAAGTACGACAGACTCCTCCTAATTGATATGTGCGGGAAGCCTCGGCCACCACAATTTTCATTATTTCCCTGTTCCCCCTCAGGTATAATTGCTGCTCCACATATGACAAATGCATGTAAATGCATCTCTCGAATTTTTCGCATCTATAATTATTAGCATAATCTATGCAGAAATCATATTTGTGGAACTTTTTTCACCACGGTGTACAATTATTATTTTTTTGAAGTTTACACATCTGCAAAAATAAAACGAGTGTAAAACGTTGAAATTAATTCAATTATGAATATTTCACTTGAACTTGAGAGAATTGCAAACATTATTAGAATCATGAATAAAATAACTTTCAAGCAATAGTATAAGCTCACACATTATCAGCATCCATTTTTGACGAGGATACAACCGCTCTTATATCAATCAAATTTCTCTGGAACAAGGAAAAATTTTACCAAATTGTTGAAGATGCCCGATAATTCGCAAAAATATCAAATTGTGTAAAAAAGAAAGTACTATATTGAAATGCTTTTTTTATAAACAATCATCCAAAAATGCGCCGTTTTGATGTCAAAGTACCAGACAGTTGATACCGACTGTCTGGTACTTTGACATCAAAACGTCAAAATTCATTTTGAATTGTTGATGATCTTGGGAAATTTAAAAGCAATAATGGAATCCGATCAATTGATAGAAATCACATTGAACTACAGAGGAGTGGATATCAAACTCAAACTAGGGCGTGTTTTCTCATTATTCTTTTGGAAGGATATCAATTCATTCAACAAGAAATCGTCAAAAAAATCCAACATAGCCACACAATCATAAATGGAAACAGCCATTTTGAAATATTTCAATGAATACCTGTAAAAATCCAGATTAAAATATGTCCTATTCTACCTCTGAAAACGATTTACTCCCAGTTTTTGATATATTTTCAACGATAATAATGAAAACAACTAGAGCAGAGCTCCGTAACATAACCTCAATCTCAAAAAACTCGACAAGCTGTCAGTGTCAAAGTGAGATACCATTTCCATTTTCGCGACCGTCTGGTATGAAAGGAAACAGAATGAGATAAGAGAGAGATAGTCATATACCGCTTCGGTACGTACCGTGACATACCTGAGCCCAGATTCTATTTCACGAATTCGATTATCGAATTGTTTAGAATATACCTATATTTTCGGTACAGCGCATGCTACAGTCACAGTATGAGCTACTCGACAATCGAATTCGTGAAATAGAATCTGAGGGCTGGTATCTCGCGACAAAAAGCCTTTAGATACCTTGTCAACGAACAACACAGTGACACAAGACACAATACATTGGCATAAACCGTTAGTCAGCACCAACGTTCATATATAGGAAAGTTACGAAATGTCACGAGTTTATGGGCGAAGGGTTACCTGGGGTGAAGGACGAAGTCGGAGAATTCGAGGTTGGCAATTTTGGGTTAAATTAAAACTCTCTATATAGGTGGCATAACCCCATAGAACCAAAGATTGAACAGATAACTGAAAAAGTGCCATAATATTGTCACAGAACACTCACACACATTCAGTGTTGATCCTGGCGGCACAAAAGTGCATATGGTTGCACTTTTCCACTTGAGGCTGCACCCCTTTTCTAAAATCATGACAAAAGTGCAGAATATTTTCAGAAACATTATGGAGTTCAAAGTCGTTTTATATTGGCAATAACCTGTTTGTTTCCACATATATCTGTGAGAGAAACAAAATTGTCTTAGAAATGATCGCAAAATTGAAAAATGTCAATGGCCACGTTTACACCATGCGCTAATTTGGTATTCTGACCAAGTTGACCATACCAAATTCAGACCAAGTCAATAAGTTACTGCCTGTTTACACCATGTTCAATTGGGAAACAGTTTGGTTCTTATTTGGAAAACATACCACAGAATGTGACAGAAGTATAAACAGCTTTGCAACTCTACCAACACATAAAAACGTCAATAATTCATGGATTTATAGATTCAGATTCAAAGTAAATAATAAACATTAGATTTGAGATATGTGGTTCTGGTGGTAGATACAAAAATGGATTTAAGGAGTTTTAGTACTTACGCTTAGCAAAGATTCAAACCAAATTTTGCATATTGCCGGATAGTCAAGGCCGTAGCTGTTTACATGGTGTTTACATCATCTTGGTCACTTGACTATTTTGGTCTGGTACGCAACAATTTTCGGTACCAAACCAAGCTGGTCACCTGACCAAATGTACTGTTCACACCAAGATGACCAAGATTATTTGGTTGAAATAAAGTCATTAGTCAGCTTACCAAGCGACGGTGTAAACGTGGCCAATTTAAATTGTTCTTTGAGACAATTATGTGTCTGCTCTCTCACTCTATTATATGCTTCACGTCAAGGTCATGTCTTTGTCATTTGAAAAATATATTTTGAATTTTCGAATGTTACGGATAATCAAAAATTTCAAATCTGTGAATAATGTGATTTCTCAAACTCTTGAAAGAACATGGATGAGTGAGCATTCTTTCGTTTTTTTTTCCATTTCACTGATTCCAGCGTCAACCCTTTCAGATTTTTTATAGGAGTGCACCACGAACGATAAAGTGCACCTTTCAGTGAAAAGTTGACTCACCTTCAGAAAGTCGCTTGAAGCAACACTATGTTTTATGTGACTGATTACCAATATTACCATTGTATTTTAAAATTTAAGTCGTTTGTTCAATTTTCATTTTTTATTAGTGCAAGGAGTTTCTTAGAGTAATATTTTACAAACGTATTTTTATTAGGATACGTTGTTTGGTGTTTTTTCTTGGGTTCTTGTTCGTTTCAGTTATGATATCATGTTGTATAAAAAACTTTTTGAGCAGTTATGCAAGGAAACTCAGGAAACAAGTAGTGCTGTAACGGGCTGCTTGAATACTTTTGGGGAACGCTATTAAGATCCAGTAGAGCCTTAAGTTTCCATACATTTCCGAATAATCCTGTTGTAAGGCAAGAGTGGATAGCATTTGTTGTAAACCTGATACGTGGATTCCGACAGATAATTCTAGAATATGCTCGGAGCACTTTTATGAAAATGATCTCAAGATAACAGGAGAGAACCAAACAAAGTCACCAGTGTGGATTTCGAAAAATGGTGAGTTCTGCAAAAAATCAGGTTTACCGTTTTCTCTAATTTTGTAGATATATTTGCTTGATTTCTCGTTTTGTTTCAGTTATTCCAAAAAAGAAATCACGGCCAGATGGGAATCACTTTTCACAAACTACCAGTTGCTTTACATTTTTCTCAAGTATTTTTGGGGAGTGTGAAATATTTTCTATATATTTTAGAAAATTTGCTGTAAGAGCTTTCACAAGGAGGTCCATCAGAAACATGTGTTTCTGAACTATGAAAACTGAAAAAGGATTTTAAAAAAATTCAACAGGAATTCCAGGAACAAAATAGGAGATGATGAAAAAAATCAAAGAATGCAACACACTTTTAAGAATGAAAATTTGGAAAAAATAGTTGCATGGGAATCTTGAGAAACAACTCTCTACCAGAATCTTGCCAAGTCAATTGAAAGAGAGAATTTTAGAATCTCTGTCGGGAATGCTATCCAGTGCTCAGCTTGATGTTATCCTGGAATTGAAAAAGAAAGTGAAGTGGTCTAATGATGACATCTCCAAAGCTATTACGCTAAGATATTTCAGCAAACAGGCGTATCTATATTCACAGAAAGAAAATTATCCTCTTCCAAATATGAAAACATATAAATTATACTGTAGTAAAATGAATATGACTTCAAGTTTGCTGAAGGATGTACACAACATGAATATATTGCTGTGCAATAAGGTGCTCATTTTTATGATCATTACTTGAGTACTGGTTTATCGATATCCTGTTAGGAGTAGTAAGACATGTAGATTAGGTATCACGTAGTCTGGTCCTCAAATTAACATATTTCACTGAGGATATGATCCAATAAAGGCTGGAAAAGTTCGTTTGTGAAAACAAATGTTCATGTACCTACTAGCATGTGTTGCAATGAAACTAATAAAATGCCAGTATAATTGATCTCAGGACCGAGAGTGTAGCTTGGAGAACTGCCCGACTAAGGTTCCTCTGCAACAAAAAATATATGTAAAACTAAACACACCGCTACAAAAAATCACTTTTGCCATCATTTGTTTTGCAATGAATACTATTATTAGTATTATCATCATCTGCTGAAATATCCCATCAAAAACCAAACACACCGCTACAAAAAAATCACTTTCGCCATCATCTGCTGAAATATCCTCTGTAACAAAAAATTCGAATATATAATCAAAGAATATTATGCCTTGTTCATGGACCATGGACCAAACTTATATATCTTCTACTTTCAAGAAACTTCTCACAATCCCAACAACGGAAGCCGTTCACACATGACACTTTTACTTTAACATTTTATGCATGAATTAGCACAATTCCCACAATTAGCATTGTGGAAATTTTCCTAAAGGAAAAAAGAAAGTTTGGTCTATGAACCAGGCATTATTATTCATGCAATATGGTTAGAAATTGAGTAAGAAAAGGTAGAAACCTACTCAGGTGAGGAATTTTGCCCTTTTTAACCCTCTCGCTGAAGTTATGAGTAAACAATTTTTCTCTCATACACAAATTGGCCTGGATATTTTTCGACACAGGGCATTTCAATTGTAATTATTCACATAATCTTTGCAGCAATCATATTCGTGCAATTTTCTACACCATAGACTACAATTAATAGTCATCCCTGTGATCAGTATTACACCAATCGGGGTATATATGTACATCTAAACCTTCCTTTTCTTCACATACAGGGCATTGGCATGACTGCAATGCGCCATCCACATTGACAGTGCCAGCATAACTGATATCTGGACCGAGAGTGTGCATGGAAAAATGCCTGCATAAGGTTCCTCTGCAACAAAAAATGTATGTAAAACTAAACATACCGCTACAAAAAAATCACCTTCGCCATCATTTGTTTTGCAATAAATACTATTATTATCATCTGCTGAAATATTCCATCAAAAACCAAACACACTGCTACAAAAAAATCACTATCGCCATCATCTGCTGAAATATCCCCTGTAACAAAAAATTCGAATATATAATCAAAGAATATTATGCCTTGTTCATGGACCAAACTCATATATCTTCTACTTTCAAGAAAGTTCCCACATATCCCAACAACGGAAGCGCTCACACATGACACTTTTACTTTAACATTTCATGTATGAATTAGCACAATTCCCACAATTAGCATTGTGGGAACTTTCCTAAAGGAAAAAAGAGAGTTTGGTCTATGAACCTGCCATTATTATTTATGCAATAAATACAGGGCATTGACATGACTGCAATGCGCCATCCACATTGACAGTGCCAGCATAACTGATATCTGGACCGAGAGTGTGCATGTATCTTGGGAGAATGCCTGCTTAAGGTTCCTCCCCTGCAACAAAAAATACTCATATGTATGAATATATAATTACTTTTGACACAGAAACAGAAGTACCTAAGTTTACCACTTACAAATACACAATAATTATAAATATGTATAGTTCACACAGGCTGCATAACTTATTCTCCAAAAGGAAAATCCAACAACAATTTCTTCGCTCAGGAATCATTGAGCGCAGAAAGAAATATGCACAAATGGAAATTGTGGACGTTTACATTATGCTAGGGTATTGGTAAGTGGAACTTTCGGTGCTGTATCGGTATCTAGTATTCAGATATTATATATGTATATCTATGTATATATATATATATATATATATATATATATATATATATATATGCTGGCTGGAACTTCCGGTTGATCCGCGTCTGGAATGATTTACTTGTCTACGTTTCGGCTCCCATTTCGGAGCCATTTTCAAGACTTAGTGACCTTGCGTCTAGGTCTGAGTTTTCTTACTAGCTGGCTATCATCACTGGAGATCGAGGATTCAATCCCATCTAATTGTTTCATCAGATTGAAGGGCAAAATCTCGAGAGTTGGATGTCAGAACCTCTAATAAACATTGTGTCCGCTGGAAAAGGTTAAAATCGATAAGTGTGTGAAGTCCATCGTCAAAGTCTCATAACTTACCTGATGCGATCGGGAAGGTTGACTCCCACATCTCAGAGGCATGTTTCTAGGCGACAATATGTGAATCTTCGCTTTGTTGTTAGGGGTAAAAGTGAGGTTAGTCGATCATCTGACAGACTTGAGTAGAGAATACCGTTGACTGTTCGGAGTGCATCGCATTACTCCGTTCGGAGTAAAGGTGGTGCGTTCCCGTGTAAACCCGTGAGAGTGAGAGAGATAGCGTGACATTCGACGGTGGTTCATCCGTTGGACTGTGGGTCGGTGGATGGACGAACAGAGCGAGAGGAGAGGAGGTTACCGATTACGAGTTGTCAAAAATAGTAGATGGCATTTCGGTTCTTTTTCGAGAAATGTGTGGAACCTTGGTAGAATAAGACGAAGGAGAGTTTTGGCAGCCATTACAGTGAGTAATTGTTGTTGGGTGGTTTCGAGCTAGATGGAAACTTATTGAGGCGATTTCTGTAGGGTTAGTGGATTGTTGAGAACGCACGAATGCGAGGACTCGTCGGTTGCTTCAGTTAGAGGCAGTGAAGTCTTCCTAGTACAGCACAGGATTTGGTGTGGAAGGGCCGAAGGTCGCAGAGGAGTCTACATGAGTTATTAGATACCTGGCTGTTCGTTGGTCACTGCCGTTAGTCCATGGGCCTGGAAGAGCCGAGAGGACGTGATATTTGATTCAACACCTTCAACAGAGGTAAAAGAATGTCTAGGAAGCCACTTGGTGAATTTTGTTGACATCTATGAATTATAGGCTGCTAGTCGAGGGGGCTAACATTGCCGCACTGGCCAGTACTTCCAGACCAGAGCGTAGTCCTGAGTACTGCGATTAGGGTAGCCTCCCCACCGGACCACCGCCTCTCCCTGTCTAATGTGACATGAGTGTACCATGTGGAGAACAGCTTCTATGTAGTCAGGCGCTGTTAGAGTATTAGAGAGTAACAATCATCGCGTGTTTATCTGGACCCTTCTGGTCTCTACAGGCTTCATTTCATTTGCGTTGCCAATTGTTCACTGCGTTGTTATTGAAGTACGGCTCATCAAACTCTTGCCCCGATAGCGTGGTTATTAGGACCCTTTAGGTCTCGTCACCGTCATACATTTTTTTGCATTGTCGTTTAGCCACTGCGTGGGCGTTTAGTTACTGCGTTGTTATTTAAGACCTACGCTGCCAACTGAATTATTCGGTGTCGAAGGGACGCTACACCCATTTCAATACATTATTGCATTGTCGTTTAGTTTCTGCGTGGATGTTTAACTAGTGCGTTGTAATTTAAGATCTGCGCTGGCAACCGAACTAATTCAGGTCCTTCAGACCCCGGTGTACCAAGAGTTGCTCCACCAAATCGTTTAATGATTGTTAGATAATAATTATTGTTAGATAATTATTACTTGTAAACGGCCCCGTGACGTCACAGCGGCGCGTCATTTTCTAGTGTGCTCACATAAGTATGTTCTCGTTTGTGATCTATTTATGTTTTTGTTATTAAGTATCACTATGTCCCCACTATTTGGTTGGAATTAATATAGAGTTTAAATATTTGCGCGTTATTTTGTTTGTCGGCTAAACCAGATCATCTTGGCAGTCCACTAGCCAGGACTGGCTCATACAGAAATTTGCTAGTGGCGCCCACTTCACTAACAACTAAAAAATTGAATATATTTCTGTATGCAACCCCACCCCATCCGAACTGAGCTGGCTTGGGCAGAGAGGGTTGCGCACCACGAGCCTACAGACGGGCGAACAAAGTGCGTAACAATGTTTTATCCACAGCTTGACGATATCTTCAATATCGCTTGATGTTGCGTTTTCTGACTGAATTGCCCCTAAAACATGATAATATTCCAGTTTACATCCTTGCACAGGTGATTCAACATTTAATTTTCATGTAAAAAATAAAAATGGGTAACTGGTACTCACTAAACAACGCTTTATTGATGTTTAGTTCATGAAACGGTTCCTTTGAACGCTTTCCATAATAGCTGAAGGATGATGCTAATTCATCTGTTAGCAGTTCTCGCAAGACTTTATGAATCCTCAATTTAACATTTTTTCCTCCCAATGAGCTCAAATGTGTAACCTGAAACAAAAAATATTCAATTGCTTTCTCAGCATTTTCATCAAGTTCCAATGTCTATAGTGAAATCTTGAGTCTCAAAAAAAAACAAAAATTTTCAGTTCATATTTCTACCTAGCAGCAATATTCTAATATTATCTTGTACTTTTTAAAACACGTATACGACTGAAAAAATGTGATATCTAATGAATGTATTTTATATTCCAGAACATTCAGATTTTTTAATGACGAATAACTTTTATTCTAAAATGCATAATAAAGGTTTTCCATTAAGTTCCAACTCAGAGAGATATACTGGATATCAGAAAAAAATAATCTAAATAACATTTCCCACAGTCATGGAAAAATGTGAAAAAAAATCTGAACAAATGCGGGGAGTGATTTGATTTCTTTGAATCTTTAAACGATATGCTTTCTGAAAAACTTGAATACAAAATAATATACCAATAGATTGAAGTTTTCTGTCTTCTTTGTATGCTCCTTAAATAGGTCCAGCCCTTCTATATTTTTCAGTGGAAGCTGCACTGGGAAGGAATCTTTCACATCTTGAGCTGGAAGTCCCTGCTTATTCAAAAGGGTACTCTGAACTTCACATCTAATTTCCCAATGATCAATTTGTTTTGTTCTTTGACTTGATTTACCATTGAAATCAATGTTTTGAAAACTGAAAAAGTATTGTGATATTCAAATTTGCAATTCTCACAATTTTCACAATAAAAATCATAAGTAATTAGTATGAAAAAAACTTCTAGCTTTCCATCCTTATTGGTCCAGTAGAAACTGTATCTATTTGAGCACATACGATATGATGGAAATAACTGATGATCTATTGATATTGGAGATGAAAATCATCCATATTTTTTGTTTATTTAATCAATGTTTATTAACATGTTCATATACATTTTTCTACACTTGTATGGTTTGAGAGATTTTGGTAATATTTCCTAAATTATCGATATAAGAAAAAAAAGTCATGTATATTTTTGTTTATCCATTCAAGGGTTATGAAAATATTCATTTACATTTTTCAATACCTTTATGGTTTTCGGGAGTTTGGAGTTTTTCATATTTTCATAAGAAAAATTTCAACATTTTTCCTAGACTATTGATATTAATGGAGGAAATCACAAAAGAAAGAACTCACCTGACTCTGCAAAAGTATTGTTGACAGGAAGTGGGGAACAAAAACTTGTTGATGCTTGTGATAACTCAGAATGATGGATTTGTGTAGGCTGGTTTTGCACAGATGACTGCTGATCTGGTGGCACAAGCTTTTGAGTAGATGACTGCTGGGCTGTTGACACAGACTTCAAGCCAAAATTCTGAGGATGTTTAGTTTCTACAGCACCTAAGTATAAGTGTGAATGATGTTTTGAAATTTCTCATCGAATATAGAATTACAAGCAAGGTGCTGCTCAAAGTAGATACATACCATACAGTTGCCTGTAAGATTTTCACATAATAAGGTTTATTAAACCGTGACACGTGTTTTGCCATACAATAGCTTCCTCAAGCAGAAACTTCAAATAGCAAGTTTGTGTCGCGGTTTAGTGAATACTATCATGTGAAAATCTTACAGGCAACTGTATATTCAATAGATAGATACCCGACAACTTTTTGATTTTTATTATTGGGGGTCTAGAGTATCTACTCTCTTCTTCACTGTCACTGCTTTCTAGGACTCTTCTACATATTTTTCTAGGTTGCCTGGAGTGTGTATTGAACTCAATATCTGTGTCAGCCAAATCGCTATTGGTCTCAGCTTCTTTCTCTTTCTTGAAAGCTTTTTCCAATTCATCTAAAATGAGATTGTGTAGAAAAAGTTTGTTCCATACGTAAACTCTTCAAGTTGTTATCAAATGTCCCAAGTGATTTTCCTCGTAAATAATGAAGAACTACAAATATTATATTAATAGGTATTTCGGTATTTGTATTGAACACACTAACACTAATTATTCGCATTTCTTTGAAAATTTCCACAGAATTGTAATTTATGGTATCACCGCTGGATATACAACAATGAGAATTGAGGAGAAAAAACTAAAAAAAAAAAAATTCCCAGACCTGGTATCGAACCCGGGCCTCCTAGACCACCATGATTTCACACAGTGCTTCAGACCGCTAGGCTACGAGAGCTTAGTAAATATGATCGAAAATAAAAACATATATCATACATTTGTCAAATGTAAAATATAATCATTCTAACTCATTTTCCTACTGTCTCTGGTATGTGTGGAGGAGTCGATGGTAATTCTTCTATATTGCTGTTAATATTTTGATAATAAATTCATCAAATTTCGGCTATATTCAATGAAAATTTAATACCTACTGATTTTGACACACGTCAAATTCAAATATGAAGCATGCAAATGCATGCTTGATTGAGAAATAATGGATTTCTATTGGTTGAAAAGCTGTATCGTAATGAAAAATCTGTATCGTAATGGATTTCATCACAAAACGGGTTGTGGGCATATAAGAATATTATAACAGTACGGGTGTAGATTAAAACACATTATGCCATACGCACATACACTGATTTTTGTTGGATGTAATAATATGTTGACCCGTTCTTTTTAAAATAATCTTGAAACCACACACCACAACATAATGAACCAAAAATATACTCACTTGTTTGATAAAATATTCGGTTAACACCAAACAGTTTCCAATTTTGGGTGTCGATAGCTGTCCCTTCAGCAAGAGCTCGTTTGTAATGTTTGCTGTCCTTGAATGGCGGCCAGAACACTTCCCTCTTGAGAGGTGCCAGCCATGTTTCATGGACAACAGCTAAGCTGTTGTTTCCACTGTCGTCGAATTGAATAACACAATACATGTTGAGAATCACATAAATACACGCTGAGATATACATGAACAGTTAAAAAATATACCGCGGTAAAACACTGGTATTTTGAAGTTTTACTTCACTATTTTTAGATGTGTTAGCTGTTTACTTCAACGTCGACTGCCGCGGGTCGGCATGTCGCCAATCGCCACGCTAAAGCCCGCCACTTTTCTGGCACTTGTTTAGTCGATTTCGCGAAGGGACCGCTGGGGGTCTCTCAAGTTAATTTTCAAACGTTTGAAGTAACATAGAGCGATCTGAAGACCGCGCGTTAGAAAGAGATACGCTGCGCTGATACGAAAAAAGCCGCGATTGTTGTCTTTTACCGGTAATATGGGAATGGTCTTTGGCGCTAAATTTAAAATCTGAAGATAACCTAGGGGAATAAATAGATGGCTCGAGAATCGAGAATAATGAGCAGTTTAGTTGTGGTAGGCCTTCGATGTGTTTCTCGTTTGATTTTGATTCCATTGGACCACATTTAAAGTTTGTTCTGATTTTGGGAAATATTGGGTTCTGGGATATCAAATTCATCAAGTCAAGTCTTAGAACTCTTGTTTTTCGAAACCAAAACGAAGCTATTGAGACCACAGATTGACGTCTTTACGACGTTGAACAGTGGCTGTCCAAAGGACGTCACAAGAATGACGTCCACATGACGTCAACTTCTGGTCAAAAGACGTGAGAGACCTAAAATAGCGGTCCTGTAGACGTCATATTCGTTAGTCTGGCTACCTGGGAAGTTGAACTTCGATTTATGTTTATAGATAAAGCAAACCGTTTCAAGGATAAAAAGTGCGCTGATTGTCAAAATTTTATTGGTAGTGAACGAATTCCTGCATGATACTCTGGGTTTGACTTTACAAAGATACCTTAGTTCCCCTCTTCTGTAATATCAACACAGCAGAGAGAAGAGATGAGTTGCATGCTCCCCAAAACGGTATTCCATATCGTAGCAGAGATTCAATAAGAGCATGGTAAACGGTCATTGCGATATGGAAACCCATCTCTTTGGAAACCACTCTCACTGCATAACACCCGGAGGAAATCTTACTTTTGAGTTGTTTGAGGTGTTCATCAAATTTCAGCCTATTATCAATGAATACACCAAGAAATTTTGTATTTAATTCAATCTGCAACGTGGCAGAGTCTTGGAATTTCTTCAAGCAAACATTTGAATTATATTATATTCGTTTTCGATGCATTTAAAGATAATAAATTGGCATCGCACCAGATTTTCACCTTCTCCAAGTTGGATGAATAGAGTGGAAGTAACAGATCATACAGATTTCTAGCAGTAGGATAAAGATGCAATTAACACGCTAAAGACTGGTTCATATTGTATTAGGAGTGAAGTAGAGAAGTACATCCGTTGTTTTTATCATACCTAGTTTTATCTATCTGCACTTACTAAATATCTCATCATCATTATCATTGTTGAAAACGTGAATGTACCTTTTGTTCCTTCAGAAATACTCCTACACTGCAATTTTATAGTGATAGATAATCTAATATCATTCACCCTATTTGTTTCAGGAAAGCTTCAAATATGGTTAACGAAAGCCGTTTTTCCTTGACAAGAAGAGTCAGTTGAGTATCCCCTTCTGTCCACTTTGTAGCGAATAAACTTGATGGGCGATGGTTCAATTTTGGTAGAAGTTGATGTTTTGCTGAAGTTCTATTGAAATATCCAGGCGATTGGGTTGAATATGTTGAACGTGGTGTAATCAGAATAATTGATCATCTCATCGTTTCACCAGCATTCTTCACTAATTTGTTCGGGAAGGTACCTTCAGATGAAAAAGTATTCCTCGAAATTACTTGCCTGAAATACCTAAGAGAAAAATGTTTAGTTCAATACATGTCATATTTCGTTTTTCATGTGTTTATTCCATTTGTCAAATTATCTTTATAAAAGAATCAAATGGAGACAGAAGTATGTAAACGTAAACTCACTTCAATTTACAATCCTTGATACTATTGAAAAAAGTAGCGAATGCAAAAAAACACAATGTCTGACCTCTTGAGCGCTCAACACTGTTTTCTTCGAAACAAAATCATATCTGTATTGAATCCATTCAGGCCAATTGATCTTTCATCTGCAGCTTCAAGGAAATTACGTAAACACAAACTTTGCTGGATGCTTCAGATCGATGACATGCGTACAGGTTTCTATTTTGGTGCTTGGAGATGAAAAAATTGAGTGGTTGATAATTTTTTTTTGTATCTGTATATGCTGGCAATTTCAGCGACTTCAGCGTTATTATTCCTCAGGTGTGTTCATCATAGTTATTGGTATTTTTCCCGTCAATTTCTCACAGATTGAAAATTTGTATAATAATGAAAATCTGTAACATAATGTGTTCATTATGATGCAGATTTTTCATTATGATAAGCAATTTTTAACCCAGATAATGCCACTGCCCTTTTGAAAGCCTAAAGTGCTGTTTTGCCAGAATTTTTTTCTGCAAAAATCAATTGGGAGCTTGAAAAATACACTCTTAGGCTGAAAAAAAATAATGGGAAATTATCAAGTTTACCCACCTATGTGTCACTCAAGAGAAATTGGGTGTCCTTTCAAAAGGCCAATTGCAAAATGGGTGACTATCATCTGGTAGATTTTTTATTCGGTATTCAAAACAAAACAGTATAGATATGTCCATAAGCGGATTTATTCAGGTCTTAAACTTGAAATAAAAATATAACTCTCAAAACAAAAATAAAGATTTCTTATAATAGAAAACTCAACAAACTAGTTTTTAGTATGATAATTCTGAAAACAATCCTTGGGATGTAGGGCTACTGTGCATTTTTTACAAAAAAAGTTGCTTTTTTTATGACAGAAAGTACAGCGAGTTTGCTTATCTTGGTACACAACCAGGTGATCTACTCCATCGTACCTGGAGAAAGAATGGGCTTCTGCCGGAAGTCTACTAGTCCTTCCTTCTGATTTCTTTTTGAAGGATTCTAATATTCCTATTGCAATGGATCGTCTGAAACTAAGTTGATCCAATTTTCCATCTTGAAATTTGTGAAGACGCCAGGAGTTTTGTTCAGCCATATCAACAAAGTGACTGAAAAGAGGAAAATACCACTTTTTGCCTCGAATGGACGATCTATATAAACTAATGTTTTGATCCGCCCTGTCTACGCCTCCCATATTTTCATTATGAATTTTTATAATACTTGGCTGTGGGATGAGAATTGCTTTATTTTCTTTCTTAGAAAATCTTTTGATCTGGATAGTTGGGAAAACCTTAGCATGGTTTGAAGCGATGTTGACAATACTGTTGTCATGCCACTTACACACGATGATTTCATTGTCCACTGTTGAAGCATATTCAAAATTTCCTCGTGGCTGTTTCTTCATTTCCTTGGACGACATAATTTGCCAACTCTTCGGTAAACGATTTTCTCGTATTGTTCCGGTGTCCTTTATGCCTCTTGATTTCAATTCTGAAAGCAGCGGCAAGGAATTGAATGAATTGTCAAAAAAAAGTGTGGTAATTCATGTTAGTTCCAGAAGCTTTCAAAGCATCTACAAACTCGAGGACAACACTTGCACCTAATCCTAGAGCCTTATATTCTTCTGACAGTTTGGTATCTGAGCCTTGATATGGTTCGAACCACTCAATATACCCTAGTCGGTTGGTTCCCGTCCATAATTTATACCCCCAGCGAATTGGTTTCCCACGAATGAATTGTTTCGTTGGATGTCTTCCATAGTAGGGTACCATCGACTCGTCTTCACTATGATACTCGGCTGGTGGAGCCATGTCCATAAATTTCTCATTCAATAAACTAATCAGGGGGCGGAGTTTCGCAAACCAGTCGCCAGCAGCATGATTTGCATTGTCACAACAATGTAGAATTTGCATTAGGTGGCGAAACCTGTTTCTGGTCATTGCATTACAGATCAACCTATTGTTTGTATCAGGCGAATTTTCCCAATACATTTCTCGTCGCAGACGGCAATTGTAACCACTGAGTAATACTACCCCAATAAAACAACGCATTTCATCAGTTGTTACATCAGCAACACGATTTTGACCACTGGCGTACAAATTAGTGTAAGTGATGAACAAGTTCATCACTTCATCATCAATAAATAAAAAGAATGTGTCCACAGGCGAATGTTGTTGTGGTCCACAAACAGCATCCCAAGCTGGTAAATCAGAGGTGATGTCATTTTTGGTCCACACAAATTCATTGTTTTCTTTCATTGGCTCGAACATTTTCTTTCTCTTCACCAAACGGGACAATGGAAGATCGTCATCACTATCGTATATACTATCCGAGTGAATATTGTCAAAATTCACCTCAGCGTCAGCTCTAAGCTGTCCTCCTGGTAGGTTACTGTAACTGCACCGTTTTGGTTTTTCAACTTTCGTTTTCGAAAGCTAGTGGCGATATAAATTGACGTATCAACCTAGGTGCGGCTTTGGCGTTGACTTGAACAATTGTATGCGAAAATGTAAAATCACACTGAATGAAACCCAGAGTATTTACCAGTATATCCTGGCGGCGACTTCGTATCCTTCACTGGAGTGCCTGGATCCAACGTGATTTTCAGGGCGCCCCTCTTCCTCCAGACTTGCGGATAAGATGGTCACTCGGCAAAAGAAGGATCACCCACACAAATATAACACTTTCCAAGATTGATCTTGGGAAGGAAGTAGCGAAGCAAATTCTATAATGCATTTTTATTTGCGTTTTCAGAAAAAACTAATGAATATATCGAACGAGGTGGCAATGTGAAAGTTTTGTACCATCTGTTCGCAGTTCTCGCCGTGGTAGGCAAAAAACCTCGGCCCATCCAGTGTTTATTGAAAAAACAGTTCAACGAAGTATTGACTAAAGCCAGTCACACACCTTGATTGTTTTATTCGCTTAAGAATTAATAATCTCAACTAAGTGAAAATCGTACAGTTACTTATGTCCACATTACATTCATCTCCACTGTCTTCATCTGTTATGTTATTGTTGTCGGGTGAAAAAATGATTATTTCATTTGGTATTACTTCATCATCAATATCCAAGTTCTCAGCCTCTTCCAAAAGTTCGTTGAGAGTCAAAGGTCTTGTCCAAAAATCGCTAAAAGAAAAACCATAAGAAAATTAAAAATTGTGTTTTATTTTCATGGGCTACTATAAAAGTAATCATGTTTTGAAAACACCCAATTTTAGCAGTGCATTTTGCCACTGTCCTTTCGAAAGAACACACAGTCTAACATGAACCTAGCTAAGAACCCATAACTTACATCTGGATGATAATTGATGTTGAAGAAATACCCATTGTTTGTTCATTAAATATGATAAGCTGTTATTTTATTGTCAAAGTATTTGAAGCTATAACTTACCTGGAAGTTATCATATTTTTCGGCATTTTAGCCCAAACTTCTAATATCACCCCTCGACAAGACACCGATGGCGGCCAATGAACGACAGTCGCCACAAATATATACAACTGGAAATAGATCACTGTACAAGTAATTCCATCTATCAACAAATAGCCCTAGTTGTGCTAGACTCGCCTATTTCACGATGGCTTTCAAAAGTACAGTGGCAAAATATGAAATCACTTTTTTTTCAAGTTTTGGCTTTATCTGGGTTAATCAATTGGAAATCCGATTCAGTGGCGGCTACATTGAGAATCCGGTTCAGAATAAAATCAGCATTTCCAATACAATATGGAACTCTATTGAGACCAGCGATGATGAAATCAATGTGAATATTTTCTCCACTTCCAGATCAGTGGGAACCATAATACACGTCGGGTGTAGAAAAAATAGCGTGTGCAACTCTTATATAATAGTTATTAAAACACTTGTAAAAATAAACCAAACGAAGCTCACCTTCGGCTTGTTTCCTATTTTGATTGATGCTCGTGTAGTAATAACAGCCATCATTACACAGGGTGGCCAACCAACCTGGAAAACCTGGAAAAGTGAGGGAATTGCTTTATGGGTCCTGAAAGTCTGAGAAAAACGTTCAAAAAAGCCCAATATCAGGGAATTTTATTTCTCCGACCATTTATCTAAACGATAGATATATTAGTGTCTGTATAATTAACAAATTATTGAAATGGTAGCGGCATTCAGAGAAATCAGAATTTGAGAAAAATGAACTTCTTCAAGGGTCAAAGATTCAGTGACAAAGTAAATGTGGATCTTTGAAAGGGAATACCAATGGTCCAAAGGATGTGCTTGTTAGGGAAAAACTATATTCACAATCATAATATAATGTATATTTGGCCATATCTGATTGCCCATCACCATAATGTGTGTCATTTATTTTTTGGATGTGTTCAATACCAAGAAGAGGCCTAACTTTTGTGACGCTATCATTTATTTTGTCGGGGGAAGAGTGAAACAGTGCAAACTGAATTTTTGTAGTAGGAAAACCTTTTCTCGATATTCCTTCCTACCTGTTACGTTCCATTGTGAAGTCGTCCTGATCGACTTCTGGGCGTGAAGATAGTATCCCTGCCTCTCTCCTATCCTTATCATCCACATTTTATAAAGTACGGCATCATGCCATTACCTTCAATGTATATCTACAATTCCTTATTAGAAATACATAAAAATGCCAACCAACTACAAACCCAATCAGTTATACACGAGCATAGTACAAGGTATTCTAGGTCGATAAAAACCCCAAGGTATAGATTAACCAAATCTCAGAAAAATTCTCTGAATTTTAATTGCTACAACTGCCTGCCAGAGAGAATTAAAACAATAACCTTTTATCAATTCAAAAAACGCATAGAAAATTATATTCTTGAACACTGCTTTTACTCCACTGACGAGTTCCTTCACACAACAAAGCAACTGAATCATACACTCAACACATTGCTTATCTGAATTTCCCATTTTGTTATGTTAATTATGTTTGTTAATGTTTTACTCATGAATGTAACAGTTTTAAAATTTTGTATGTTGTATTGTTTTATGCATTGTATACTTTTAGTATTTATTGACATGCCATAATTGTATTGCTATATGTAAAATGGTGAAAATATATCTATCTATCTATAACTTCCATTTGAACTATTCCATACCATGAATAGTTTCTACATTCTGTGGGTCTATTCTTGACCCTTCGCAAAAGAAGTTCATATTTGTATTCGCACAGTCCACTCAGAGCTTCCACTATACAGTTTAAATATTAGAATGTGATCATAAATGCGAATGCTCCGTTTGCGAACGGTCAAGAATAGCACCCCTGAATGGATTTTGTGCTCGAACGTGACGAAACAAATCAATGAAAGATGTAAAATAGAAACACGAATATGTGAATTGTTGTGCTATCTGGGAATAACGATAACTATTTTGTATTTGTATTGGTACATGGCTATAATTCTTAATTTTTACATTCGCCCTAATGTGTTTTCGTTACCACCAGTTATTCCGAAACTGAAGTCAGTGTGATGATGCTGATATCGCTTGAAAACAAGAAACTGGACTTTTTGCTCTCTGCGTTATGATTCGGATGGTGGTAATATCAAATGTTTGCAGATATTTACCGAGAATTGAGCCTTGTGGTACACCATGACTTATTGTCGATATGTCTGATCTATATTCTTTTGGAACTTATGCCAGGATTGCATGAGAAAGTGCTGATAGTTCTGGTATGAAGAACAGTGTAAATTGTGTTGGGTTTTCATATTTCTTGAATTTGGTGTTTGTGTAGAACAAAAAATATTTTCTGTTTTTGGTCGAGTACATTTCAGAAATCTGCGATTCTATTTCGCGGTTTTTCATATAATTCTGAACTTCTGATATATACAGGATTGAGAGCAGGTCCATCATCACGGGATAACGGTGCTACTGATCTATTGCCTGTAATGAGAGTGTTATGTTGATATATAAATAGCTGCTAATCAATGATTGTACACTACACATGATTGTCCAGTTTTTAGTCTTAATTTTGACAAGTTTCAGCATATGTAACGTCACTTTGATGCTGAATATTTGACTTGACGAACTCTGACATTCTTCTGTAGCACTTGATAAATAATAATCAAATATATATAGTGTCGACGCCAACTAAGATAAGATTTTGATGTGCATGATACCATTGGTACCTGCTCCAGAAAATAGCTATTGGTCAAGACTATTTACTTCTGCAGTTACTTCCACTGAGATTGCGAAATATGACTTACGTGGGGTATTCAAACACAGAACGATTTCACGTTTATGCGCCGACTTATTTTAGTTGAGTCGACTATATCTGATTATTATACAGACCCTAGATACGAAGGATGACATTCAATTCTTGTTCTTATACGACGTATACTCCCCATTTTCGGCTGTGACGGCACTTATGACGCTGAATATTTGGTCAGAAGAAATCCCCGAACTCTGCCATCGGTCTCCGGTATATAATCGTTGGTTGCTAACAAGATGGGTCGGTTTTGTTTTCTAAAAAATCACAGAAAATATTCTTACAGCACGGTCAAGTGCGACTAATGCTTACTGAAATCAAGAAGCATCAGGTGTATGGAATGTTTTTTGTCTAGTACATTGAAAATGTCAGCTGTGATGAGAAGAAAGCACTCTCAATTCGATTTGAAATCAGAATGGTCATCATTGAATTATGAACCTTGACATATTGCAGCATTCGATACTTTGAATCTGTTGGTATTAGATTGAAGAGTTTAGGAAGAGTTCAAAAATTTTCTTGTTTTCAAGTGCTTGTTACCATGGGAAAGAAGAGGGGTGACCCATATTGTGCGTTACCTATTTTTTGCATGTTTTCAATACCAAGAAGAGACCTCCCAATTCAAACAGCGCAAACAAAATTTTTGTAGCAGGCGAACCTTTGTATTTCCATCATCCTCATTTTGATATTCCTTCCTATCCGTGGTCTATCTGTTACGTTCCATTAAGAAGTCGCCCTGATCGACCCCTGGGCGTGAAGATAGTATTCCTGCCTCTCTCCTATCCTCATAACTTCTATTTGAACTATTTCTCCATACCATCAATTGTTACTACATTCTAAATGAATTTTGTGCTCGAACGTGACGAAACAAATCAATGAAAGATGTGAAATAGGAACACGAATATGTGAATTTTTGTACTATCTGGGAATAACGATAACTAATTTGTATTGGTACATGGCTATAATTCTAAATTTTCACATTCGCCCTAATGTGTTTTCGTTACCACCAGTTATTCCGAAACTCAAGTCAGTGTGATGATGCTGATATCGCTTGAAAACAAGAAACTGGACTTTTTGCTCTCTGCGTTATGATTCGGATGGTGGTAATATCAAATGTTTGCAGATATTTACCGAGAATTGAGCCTTGTGGTACACCATGACTTATTGTCGATAGGTCTGACCTATATTCTTTTGAAACCTATACTACGGTTGCATGAGAAAGTGCTGATAGTTCTGGTATGAAGAACAGTGTAAATTGTGTTCGGTTTTCATATTCCTTGAATTTGGTGTTTGTGTAGAACAAGAATATTTTTCGGCAACCGTCCGGGAAGTGGGTACTTTTTTTTGGGAAAGTAGCATTTTTCCGGCCTAGTCCGGGAAATACGTACTTCCCGGACTAGGCCGGGAAAATACTATCTTCTCGAAGAAAAAGCGTCCGGGAAGTGGGTCGGTTGCCGAAAAAATAGTGTACGCAACACGACCGAAAATAGTTTTTCTGGACTCGCAGACTTCCAGGACTCGCTACGCTCGTCCTAGAATTTTGTCCACTCGTCCAAAAAAACAGTATTTTCCCGACTTGTTACGTAAATTACTATTTCTGTTTTCGGTCGAGTACATTTCAGAAACCTGTGATTTCATCTTACGGTTCTTCATATCATTCTGAGCTTCTGATATATACAGGATTGAGAGCAGAACCAGAAGCAATACATTTTTTGGTAAATTCACTAAAAAAAAAATCAAACTCTGACATTATCCTCTTGCAGATTATCCTCATCTGAGTCAGTCTCGAATTGAACAGGGGCAGAACTTAATACTCTCGCATAATATTGTGAATCAGGATTATCTCTGCAGTCATTGCCATAGTGATTTTTTAAAAGTCTTTCTATAGTAATAGATTTGTCACCTTTCAATCCTGTTGATAGTTGTACCCTAGTAGGAACTATGGACGAGTACTTTTTTCCTCTTTTCAAAATAGTTTCAGGCACTCCAATATCAGACCTATACGACTCTTCTCCACAAATGAGAATTGTGCCCTTCTCTTTTGAGAATATGAATCTTTTTGTTTTATTAAATTGGAAATGCCATTGCCTTGTTTTTCTCACAAAGTTCTTTGATTGCAATTTCCAATCATGAACTTGCCAGTCTTCGTCAAGTTTCGATACTCTTGAATATTTTTTTATAATATTCTCATATTGTTCTGCTTTCACAATTATACTTTGTTTTTTTATCGACCTCTCTATCAATCCGAAAATTCTGTCAGGTGGTACAAAAAATGACCAACTACAGGAAATTTTACTTCCATGGATTTTATGGTATTAGGTGCTTCTTCCGGAAACCAGTAAACTAACATGGTCATCAGTGTAGAGTTTTTGTTATGTCCTCCTCATCCATCCGCAAATAGTCGAATCTTCTTGATGTGTTCTTGAAAATCATAATCGAGCAAAAAACTGCTGAAGATATAGCGTTCGATTTTTTCAGATATTCTGTTTCCAACCATACGTAGGAACGAACACTCTTGTTGGAAAGTTTGGTCTTGGAATTTCCGCAAACTATGGTGAAGTTATAAAAATTCAGTTGTTGCGAAAAGTACGCTGACTGGTCTGGTAACTTTGGTAGTTTCTTTTCCAGCATAATTCTTCGTTTTTCTTCTTGAGAATCAGTTTTTTCATCATTTCTTGTGTTCTCATACAAGTGGAACAGGCATCACTGAGTGGTGTTCCGAACGACAAGTTGTAATTCGAGTTCACGTAGTTTCTAAAATGAGAGATCTTCACAGATTTATCCGGATTTCTTTCGCAAAAAATTTTGACAAACTTCATAAAATTCAGTTCGCATGGTAGGTATAATCTGCTGGTGGACTTCCTTTGATAATGGCTCTCCACACAGTTCAAACTTTCGATGAATAACTTCATTGAATCTTTTATCTCTTTATTTTTTTCTCTCACCGTCTCCGCCTCTTCGTTCTTTGGGAACTTCTGCATTCTGCATGAAAGTCCTTACCACTCTCTCTATACGGTCCGCGCTGAAATGAGTTATTCCAAGAAATGCTTTTTTGCAGACTCTCAGTGAACGTCCATCTATTGTAAGAATATAGTATTTGATAGAGATTCCATATTTGTTTTCTGTCTTTTCGGCTGTGACCCTTCGCAGAATTTCAAAACAAAAATGTCCTGACTAACTTTGTTTTGTGTGGAGTGAATCATTCTATGGAAATTCTGTAAATCTCGCATACTCAATTCTCTACACGTATATATTGGTTTAATGAGGTGTACCAAAACATGGCGCTGGGCATAGACCTGTTCTGCATATAGTTTCTGTTCTGCACATAGAACACACCTACGAATTTTTGATTTGGTTGAAAAATATAACTGATAAACCTCTCAGAATTACCTTTTGGTTAGTTTTTCCTTGGTTGTTGGCGGAGTTAGTGAAGGGAAATGTCGCTCAATAAGTCTTGACGGCATTGGTGTTTTGGAACGTCTTTTTGCTTCGTTTATGGGTTTTCCATATTTTTCGATTATATTTTTCTTTAGTTCTATGGGGAAATTCAGTCTTTTCATTTTCCCTCCATTTTTTTTATAGATAATGTAGGAGTTTATTGTTGTAATACTCAGAAAATGCCAGAAGATTTTCATGTCGAATCGACACCCCCCCATTTTTGCATTGTATTCCAATACACATGCGGGCTTTTTCACTTCTTCGTTCCTTGTCAAAACTGTTGTCATACTCTCGTCGTGGATGGTGCTTCTCAAACATTTTTTCTGTCCCACCATTTCTGAATCATGAGTTTTTTTCTGTATCTGGCAATGGTCTCACCCTTAGCTAATGGATCTTTCAATTCATTCGGAATACCTTTTCTATTCATCCCCATTGTTCCAATACAATCTGTTCTTTTCTTCACCAGTTTCTCAGCCAGATCAATGCTAGTATAGTAGTTATATAGGAAAAGTCGATATCCCTTGTCAAGTAGGGGATGGATTAGAGACAGAACTATTTCAGCAGTACTTGATTCTTCGCAATATTGGGGTTCATAAAAGGTATAAGTTATTACGCTATAAGGTAGAATACGATTGAATTTCCACAAAATTTATTGTCTTCGCGACATATTTCGATGCACTGTATCTTTATCAAGCGAATGTATTTAAACACTGTGTTTGGGGGTTAACTCAGATGGTAGAATTTATATAGCAATAATAATCATTGGTAGAAAATAGTGAGGTTTATTGAAAAAGAGATTAAACATAGCCTTCAACAATGTTATAAATAAAGTTCAGTAATATGAAAATACAAAGATATGGTACACTTACCAGAGGTACATTTTCAGAGGTGATGGATGTGTTCTCTTCGAAAGGTGGAAACTAATAATCCCTCTGACTTGTCACGATTTTTCGGTCGAAGTCTAATATCGCTATTCAGCATTATTGCTAATTGCCGAATATCATAACACTTAGGTAAATGAACTTTCACTAGCTCGACCGTTACAGTGCGGTGCACTCAGGTTATAAATTTGGAAAATTGAATATTTTCAGAAATTGGTATTTCTGAAAATTTGGCTTTTGACAATATATTCAATACAATTTCTTTCTAACGAATCACAGCTTTCATATAAATATTCAATAAACATTGACAGGTCCCAACAATTTTTTCTCAAAGGTCATTTATGATTCCTCGTTTCAATTTCATTGACCCGCTCTGTATATCGTAGATGTGACTGAAACATTCGTTGTAGAAGAAGAAACTTTCGAATGAGTGAATAGAGGTTAAAAAAATATTGATTACATTTGCTTGAAACCGCACTACCAGCGCACGTCAACAAAAAGGCAGCGGAAAGTTTAAAACATAACAAAAGACGAAAGAAAACAATATTACCTACAATGACAGACATTGAAAAGTTCAATAACTAGGATAAATGCAATATGGAAAAATATTACATTGAGTTGAATTTATTCAGTTGAGTGGTTTATGGTCAGAAGCATAATATGAGAAAAATATTTATTTGAAATGTTCTACATTTACAAAACCGCTATACTTTCGAATTGCTGAGACTGAAACAAATCTTAATGCTATAATCCCGAGGTCGCACTTTCCGGAAAACGTATTCCAGAAAATATCAATTGGTTCAAATATCTGAAAACCGTATTTCAGAAAATGCACGTGATATGAAAAGTTTCCCGAAGTCGCACTTTCTGGAAACCGTATTCCAGAAAAACCAGTTGGCTCAAATACCTGGAAACCTTATTTCAGAAAATGCACGTGACATGAAAAGTTTCCCGAAGTCGCACTTTCCGGAAACCGTATTCCAGAAAAATCAGTTGGCTCAAATATCTGAAAACCTCATTTCAGAAAATGCAAGTCATGAGAAAGATTTTCAAAGTCGCACTTTTAGCAAACTGTATTCCAGAAAATGTGTTAACAATCCCCCAAGACGGATTTTTTAAAAAACCTATACGTGACACGAGAAATTGTGAAAAGCCATTGATTATTCGGAACTGCATTTCATAAATACTTGTTCGAGCACGTGGGCGAGGCGTGGAACCTTTATATCGGACAACGGACAGACAAGAAATCAACAAATAATGAATTGGTATTTACCGCGGTTAAGACACAGCTCAACTTTTAACAATTCTCCTATACCTAGATCACAAGTCTGATGGCAACAAATCCAAAATCATTAATTACAATCCCACACACGAATTGCTCACTAACGACTCGCATCAGTAGTCAGATGATAACTGATTTCAGATTTGGGAAATGGAAGAAGGAAAAGGTGGGGAAAATCATGCCTTGCGCAAGTCAAAACTGTGATCGCACTTCAACACATCTATCTCATATATGGCTCTACATCGTTCTAACAGAGATGGGGAAGGGATACCATTGTGAATTCACGCGCCCTATTTTTGACCGTTGGCAAAGAAGGCATGGGCAAAAATATAAATTTGAGAGTCAGGTCGGTCCGAACCCACAGTTGCCAAACTGCCCTTTTTTTTTTCATGCCCTTGCGGCCAGAGAGACTGATGAATTTAAAAAGCGAGAAATTTGCGCTCGCGAGCAGTTTGGCGAACCTAACTTCGTAGAAAGAGGCAAACTTCCTGAAATACACCACGAAATTAGATATGGTCACTGCATGAATGTTCCATACTTGTGGTATTATAGGTCCATGTTAAACCAGTATGCCTCGGCGTACGACCATCCTTTGACATTTATGCTTGGTTCATAGACCAAACTTTTACTTCATCTTTTACTTTCACTTACTACTTAGGAAGTTCTCTCAATGCTAATCAATGGAAGCGTTCATACACTTTTACTTTTACAGTTTGTGTATGAACGCCTCCATTTCTCACAAGTTCTCTCAAGTTCTCACAATAACTTTCATTGAATAAAAGTTAAATATAAAGTAAAGTGTGGTCTATGAACCAAGCATTACAGTAGAAAAAAAGGATGGAAACACCGTTTATGCACTAGTTCTTATCAGAAGTATTTCAAGATGAATGAGCCTCTAAAGAAGCTAGCCACTCGAGCCAGAGAAACGTCAGGAAGAAATTCCAAAAAACGACGGCCTTCAAACCCGAATAAAAGTAGTGATACTGAAAACCTCGGCCGCAAAAGCCTTAACTATTTTGTCAACATCATTGTTGTTCCAAGGGCATGCAATACAGTAATTTTTCTCTCGAAGGTAGAGCACGATACAAGAAAAAATATAAGAGATAAAAGAGTTGTAGTTTTATGGAGATATTAAGGAAAAAACCTTTTAATATACGTTCAAGTTCAACAATAATATGGATGAAGCCTTTTTACAGACTGCCTTACATTTGTTACACAGAGTCAGACTATGTGGAGTTAGTTGATAAAAAAAACCATTGCAGAATGAGAGCAAGACAAAGTAGTTCGATTTTTAATATGCATAAAATCACTCAACTAGTCAACTCAACGCGCATCGATTGCTATAATTTCCAGTTTTGTGTTTGGGCAATAAATCTCCATTCAAAACTTCTTACCTTGATATCGAAGGTTCGAGTCACATCTAAGAAAAAAATGTCTCATACGATTGGGACTTAAGTGGTCACACATAATGGATATTAATTATAAATTATTAATCATAATTTCATAAAAAATTGATGGATTACTGCAAAACAAACGAAATTACTTGCAAAATTGGGCAGACAGTTGGTGCAATTCGACTCGGAGATAGGTGAAACATCCCTTCCTAGTGCACTTCCCGTATATAAGTATAAGTCCTACAAGCACACTCCTGAAAATTACCTGGTTCTTTTTGCCTCTGGCATAATAATTTTTAACACAGCAGTATTACCTCTCTAATACAGAATTCTATCTGCCTTAGAGTAATGTATCAGCATTCGTCATCTTTGGGGCAGTCGAAGATTTGTCAAAATTCATATCTATGTATATGTACTTGTATTTGCATGGAAAGGTGAAACACTTGCTCAAAGCGTGATTTTCACACCTGAAAAATTTTGATACATTGCTTGAATCCTAACAACACTGTCGATTTTATGGCTATCTCTTCTCACTGTTTCGAGTATTATAATACTATGATTCTTTGCTTGGAAGGCAGTGTTGTTCATTTATTGTAATTATTGCATATTTTTAAGTCAAGAATTTCTGACATTCTTCAACTTCTTGAGCTTTAATGATATGTCTATTGCCAGTTTTTTTGAGCTAAACTGATGTGTTACAAGTATGTTGCAGGGTAGGAAACTGTATTGCAATTGAACACTTATCTAACTAATAATGAGTTTTGATCTGCTCATAGCGGTTGATAGAAAGGGATGTTACATAAAGGGTGTGTGATTTATTTCGATTTTAAATTGATTATGCATGGGTGTAAATGATTGAACTGTACTAACTCAGCACTTTGTTTGCATACATTGCCTCACAATCTCAGGTCATTCAATGATCACATGAAGATATAATACACACCATTGAAAAAACATTGTTTTTCATTCTTCAGCTTTTTCAAGCTCTCGAGCTTCTGGCCTCCATACAGACATCAATGAGCAAAATAATCGACGAAGCAAAATAATCCACGAAGCAAAATAATCCACAAAGCAAATTAAACGACAAGGCAAAAACTTGGGTAGGCCGATGGCCATCTAATATGCATTCAGGATAGGAGATTGAAGAATAAATTTAATTGTAGTAGATACGATTTGGCTCACTTTACCATTTCAGGCAATACTGGCACATGTATGAATGAACTGGCCGTTCCCTAACTGCCAGGTTTAGGATGCATGATTCATGTATTAAATGACGGCATTCTGGAAACATTCTGTCTCCACCAAAGATTCCACAATATCTGCACCTTGCAGCTGAAAAGAAGAAATTCACATAAGATTCGAATTATTTCAGAAGAATAATTTTTGTTTTGAAAAGTTTTTATTGGGTAACTAACCTACCACAATCTAATGAAAAAATATTTCTTTCAAATAAAAAAAAGATTGGTCAATGACTTTTAAACTTCTGAAATTTGATTATCAAACCAAAAATAGAAAAATCTCTATCAAAATAATTTTCTCAGATGAAATGTTAACGTTTTGGAAGCGAATCTGCTTCTGATCTTCAAGACTGCTATTAAAACTACATTTCAAACTGAACTGTGAATTTCTGTCAATCCATCAATTCATAGTTGAAAATCGATTTGTTTCAATAGCAGTTCTGAGATCGGAAGCAGATATGCATTATAAAACGTTGATACTTGCAACATAAATGTTTAATATATATCAGTGTGTGTGGCAGGTACAATTTCATTTTAGCAAATTTCTTAGCTGTAAGCTTTGTATCATTTCAATGTCTTGACTCGTCAAAAACAATTACTTTGTAACTTGATCAAATAAATATATCATATCATAAATATACCATATCATATGTTCAACTATCCTATCTTATTTTATCTTATATTGATGCATCAACCCACGGTAACTAAGATTTTCACGTTACCAAACTCTACTAGCGTTTCAATTCTAGAACCAAAAAGACAATTTCACTTACTCAGGACTGCTCTTTCTACAACAGTCCGACAGGTATAGCACTGAGGCCCGCAATTGTTGAAACCAGTCAGTAGCCTCATGCATACTCTGTCGGAATGTTCCCCATACATATTCTTGTACAAGTACGCAATTTGCCTCACCAACTGTATTCCCTCGGCTGTCACGTGGAATCGCTTGCACCTGTTGCTAGTGCAACTCTTGTCTCCACGATAGAGGAACTCGTGCACCTAAGGCGGCCACATGCTCGAAACAAAATGAAGTATTTACGAGACATGGCTGAAAAAAAAATTAAACTCCATTTGCAAACTAAACCATTTCATTTTTTTCCACTAAAAAGCTCAAAGATGTCCACAAAGTTTTCCCATATGCAACAATTTGCATTCAAAATTTTAGTAAAGGTTTGTTCATTGGGCTGCACCTAGTTCCGAAAAACTTTGGCACCAACAATGTATTTTCTGCCGCTGAATATGAATCCGAAGTTGAAACGCGGCGCTCTACATTCGCTCCGAAGTTATGGCCCTTTGAAGTTTGGAAGAAGGCATATTCCTCGTTTTTTTTTTGTGCAAAAAAGAATGCAGAATATTCCTTTTATCCGAACTTCGAAGAGCGCTGCGTTTCGACTTCAGATTCGTGTTCAGAAAAGCAAAATACATGAGAAAGTAGTCATCTCCACAATAAATTTTATTCCTACAGGAACAGTGTCCTAGTTAATGAGACTTATTTCGAACATATATATATATATATATATATATATATATATATATATATATATATATATATATATATATATATATATATATATATATATATATATGTTCATACTCAGTTTAGTACAAAAAAAAGCTGAAATAGAATTAGAATTTACAGTTAGAAAACAGTTCTAATTCTATTTCACCTCTTTTTTTGTACTAAACTGAGGATGAACATATATATATATATATATATATATATATATATATATATATATATATATATATATCTGTAGGAATAAAATTTATTGTGTTTCAATTTTTTCAACGAAATACAAAGGTTGGTATCAATTTTTTTTTTCGAAACTAGGTGCGGCCGATAAACGAGTCTATAACAAATTTTTTTAAAAATGAACATGCTTGATAATGGCATATGCTGTGTTCTCTTTTTTGCAGAAAGGGCAGACTTATTTCACCGGTCGGAAATAGTGCAAGTCTGCATAGGACTTCTCTCCTATCTTGAATGCACAACTTGTACAGATTACATGCCGATATTACTCCAACACTGCCAACGTTTCCATTTTCATTGTGCAGGTGGGGCAGACAGTTGGGGCAATTTGAATCTGGGATAAGTGCAACAGGTTGCAATTACCCATCCGAGTGCACTCCCCATACTTGTCATACAAACACACCCCAGAAATTTGCCGTGTTCGTATTACTTCTGGCATAATAATTTTCGACACATCAGTATTACCTCTGTAATATAATATTCTCTCAGCCTTAGAGCAGTGAATGTATCTGCATTCGTTGTCTCTGGGACAATCGAAGGTGGATAAAAAAATTTGGCAAAATTTATATTTGTGAATGTATTTACAGGGAAAGTCAAAACACTTTCCCTGATCGTAATTTGCACACCTGAAAAAATTTTGGTACATTGTTTGAATCCTATCAGTTATAAATTCCAATCACCAAACATCGAAATCTTCATGTGTGTCCCCAGGTTTGCGAACATTTGCCCGGTCTTTCGCTTCTGATACTTGGGCCTCTACCCAAACCTCAGACTGGCGGCTGAACCATGTCACGAATGGATAAGGTCTAAGGCATTGCCATTTTCAATCATTTCAAAATCATTTTCAATCATTATCCTAATGCACACGTTGCATAAAGGAACTTTATCGTGTCGCTTCAGAAAAGCAAGAAAGAAGTGAATGGAACTATTTACTTTTGTCGCTATGAGTTTTTTTTTTTTCGGGAATTTTTTGTGGAACTTACGTTATTCGGTCTCCTCTACAAAATATTCTTATGAAATATCCGGTTTCTTATATTTTCGGAGATACATGGCCATTTTGTTGTAAAACTTATCAATTTTTCGCATCAAATTTCTGTCGTTTGAACACACAACGTTTGTCCTCTTTATCGAAACATCACACAAGTCCTTATTTACTCGTTTTCAACATTTTTGAGCAGACAAAACCATTGTTTCAAAAAATGCATCTTTTTTCAAACCATAATCAATTTCTTGTGATGTCATAGGGCGATGACAGTCGAAAGTGATGTATTTGTAGTGTTGCCGCTCTCATTGTTACTGTTGAAAACTGAATGTATTAATGTTGACTTTTGGAGAAAGTTGGATTTTTTGATAAAATAATGTTTTTTTCTGCTGAAAAATGTCGATAACGAGTAAATAAGGACTTGTGTGATGGTTTGATAAAAAGAAGGACATACTTTGTGTGTTCAAACAACAAAAATTTGATGTGAAAAATTGTGAAGTTTTACAACAAAATGGCCCTGTATCTCCGAAAATATAAGAGACCGCCGGATAGTTCATTGGAATTTTTTTAAGGAGACCGAATCACCTAAGTTCCACAAAAATTCTCGAAAAAACGGTGTTCATAGCGACCGAAGTATTACCGAGGTTACTACTGTTTCAGTACGACAAACAAAAACTTCAAAATTCCATCTTCATCTGATGTGTTTTAATCCGTTTTAAACAAATCTGGATGTCAAAACGCGGTGTGCTCGAATTTTTCGAGACACAGCACCCGGAAGTCCGAAAAACAGGGTTATTTCAAACGCCATTTTCAAACCACAAACAGGCTATAACGTCCTGTTTCGACGATGCAAGTTGTTGCTGCAATTTCTCGCGGAAACTTGTCGCTACGAGAAATGCCATCAATCTGTAATCTGTTTGTTTTCAGTGCCAATAATGAAAAATAAAAATAGCACTGAATATTACAATGGTAAACGCCCACGGATAATAGAGTATATATGGTCGGCCAATGTTACGTCATTGTAGTTTACAAGTCACGCATGAAGACTCCTTTGAAATGAGGAATTTTCAATTGTTTCGCATATCGTCTTAACACCACATCGAAAAGGGGGCTCTATTGGGTAGCTTCAATGGGAGTTTTTTTGTTTTCGCAGAAAAATCCCATATCCACGACGACTTTTCCTCAAAAATAAACCTGAGCCCTGTTTTCCAATCTCTTCCATTGCCTTGTTGTGTCGATGATCCTCTTCGAGTTTTTTCTTTGCATTCTTAGCATCAATCACAGTCTTGGCAACGCCAGTTGCACCACCAGCCAAACCACCTAGGGCGCTAAGTGCAGCAAATATTGTTATCGAAGGTAGAATACCACCACTTTTTCCTTCGATTGGTTTTATTCGAGGTACTCGAACCTTCTGACGACCACCAATACTGTTTATATGATTTCGTGCTGTACGCATAGCCAAAATTGAAGCTTTTCTCAAATCATTCTCACTCATATCAGACAGTTGATAAGGTTGCAATTGTTTTCGCAATGATGAGGAAATTTTCTGCACAACATTCTTTTTGAATGATGGCTTCTTCACACCCATACCGAGTTTGCGTTTGGTCTTCATGGCAGTAGTTACGAACCAAGAGGCTGCTTTCTCCCTCAAACTAGCGTCTTTCGACTTGAATCGCTCCCACGCACTATCCTTCAACTCCAAATCAGCCTTATGACGATCTTCCAAGGACTTGTTTTGAGAGTAGGCTATGTCGTGTCGGCGGCAGGCTGAGTCTAGACCGTTAATGCCCTTTTGTCCAAGAGCTAACCTCTTCTGCAGTTGTGTTCCAGGTCCGCAGTATTGATATCCAGGCAAGTGTAATTCGAATGGAAGTTTATTGATTAGAGTGTTCAAAATACCACCACCTTGCCGTTCGAAGGTTAGCATTATACTGACAAATGTGCTCAGAGTAACCGTTTATAAAGGATTCAGTTCCAGAGGACGGTTGAGATGAATCTGAAAGCATTAGTCGCGTTTAACGAAGCGTTAGTTGCATTTAGCTTACCGCTAGTTGCATTTAACGAAGCGTCAGTCGCATTTAATGGTGCGTTTAACGAAGCGTTAGTTGCATTTAACGAAGCGTTAGTCGCATTTAACGAAGCGTTAGTCGCATTCAACGAACCGTTAGTCGCATTTAACGGAGCGTTAGATGCTTTTTCCACAGTTTAATGCGAGCCACCATGAAAGTTACTCAGCAGAAACCTACGCTGCCTATAGAAATTTTGGATTACGTTAACGTGTCGAAAAAGAGTAAACACGGTGTTCTGTTACCCGATTCTTTCAGAGTTATATTTTGCGGTCCGAGTGGGTGTGGTAAAACCAATGCCATGTTTGTTATTCAACCCTAATGGGGCAAAATTCAAAAATGTCTACGTATATTCGAAATCATTGTTTCAACCGAAATATCAACTGCTGCAAGAGGTCATGAAGAAAATCAAAGGTATGGGTTACTTCCCCTTAAAGACAATGATGAAATAGTCGATCCGGCTGAAGCACGAGAAAATTCCATCTTCATTTTCGACGATGTGGCTTGCGATAAACAAAATAAAATTCGAGAATATTATGCAAAGTGCCGACACAAGTCGATAGATGCTGCATACCTTTGCCACACCTATTCAAAAATACCAAAACAATTGATTAGAGACTAATGTAATTGTATTATTCAAGCAGGGTGACATGATTTCACCTACAACGAATTCAAGACAATTTGCTCGAGATGTTGGAACGAGAAATTTGACACTTTGGTCATTGGATTTCGATAGGAACAATGGCAGATATCGCATGGGATTTGACAAATTTATAATAGTGTAATGCTGGAGTAATTCCCCAGTAGGCATCATGTCATCGACAAGTATAGATGATCAAATTGCTGAAGCTGAACGTGAATCGAAAATAAATCAGTAAGCAAAAGGAGTGCGAAGGAAATACTTGGCACTGAAATTGGGCAAGTCTGAAGAAGATGAAACTATTCAAAAATTATTCAAACCCATAACTGAACCGCTGAAACAAATTGCTGCATACTCAGCACCCAAACGGAAATTGAAACCACCCCCACTGAGACCATTCAGATCGAAATATGTCAAAACAGAACCTGAAAAAGTGGAAGAAACTCATCAGCATTTAGAACCCACCAAATTTCTACAGCTCGAAGAAGTTGCTGCTGCGGATGCTGAAGAAGAAGATGAAGATGAGGTATTCGATAGTTTGGAATCGAATCAAAAAATTCCAGAGGATGTATTGAATGATTATCTAGAACAATATCCAACAATGTCACGGGAATATATCATGGAATATTTGGGTGAAAGTGAGCAAATTGATATGGTTTACGGTCCTATATACGACTTCGTTTCTTCAAAATGGTTTCTTGGGGGTAAAAGAAATTGATTTTCGCGAAGGAAGAATCATAACAGAAGGATATAATTTCAAAGAAACACCAGGTCTGTATCAATTGCTATTTCATGATTACCCCACAAAATATGAGAGGGAAGATTTGGAAAATTATAGAAGAATTTTGAAGTTGACAACACCTCATCTGAATAGTCTTGGACGTATGAAGGGTACTATCAAAAATAAATACAAGCATATCATCAGACCTCTCTTCCGACACCACACCACTGGTAGTGGCATTCCAATCGATAGTTTCACATTCAACGGAAAACCAGTGTATTGGGATGATGTCAATGAGCTGGTCGACAGGTTGAGACTTCTCACTGCATCTGAATCGGCACGTTATACATCTGTACATAATGAGATTGTGGCAATTATTGAGGAATTGAAGGAGGCCGGTGTCATCCAATAAATTCAAATGTTCCACCTGTACTGCATCAGTCTCATTATGAGTATCGACAAGTTCGGTTACTCTGCCAAATCGGCATTTGATGAAGAGCCGCAAGGATCTTGTGATTGTTCAGGTATAACCCTCCATTATACTCACGATGGAAATATTGATGCAGATTTTTTGAAAATAAGTAATGTCAAGATGCCAACAGATGGTAAAGATGTGGCCAATAAGAAATATTTGGATAGCACCTTGAATAACTTGCTTGAACAAATTACACGAGAAGCTTTGGAAAGGGGGAAACTTGCTTCACTTTGTGCACAGCGAAAACAAGATATAGTAAATGCTATGAATTTGAGAAGTGAAAATATTCGAGAAGCCATGTTACTCATCGATAAACGAATCGCAAATACCGATGAACAACTTGCTGATTTCAAGATGAAAACTACATCTCAAATGGATAATCTACCCAACGATTCGGTTGCAAATATGAAAAATATTCGAACTGCCATGGTAGAACATACAAATGACATCGACAAATCAACTGATGAACAAACCACCTTGAGTACTTATGTAAGAACTATTGCAGAACAACACAATAAAGGTTATACTCAGATTGAAGAAGTATTGACCAAACATGAAGAGGATATCATCTCATTGAAAAAGGATACAACTTTATTGGCTGATGATACACATTCGAAACTTACGGCTGCCATACTTCAACATATCGCTGATATTACCAAAATAAATTCAGATATACTTGAGGTGAAAGCTACCATCGATGCCTTGACAAAATCACAAGAAGAAATATTCCGCCGAAGCCAAAATAAATTCACAGTATAGTATGTACCATCGGAATGGAAGGACATTCAAAAGAGAAGATTCAGTTGGTAAATGAGTTACATAGGCCAGCTCGCAAGACCTTTCCACGACGCCGAACTATAATTAAGGGGTTAGATGACTTGTGGCAAATGGACCTTGCTGATCTTCAAAATTAGGCCAAAGTCAATCGAAACTACAACAATCGACAACATCGCATCATCAACATGAAATCCTCGGATGTTACGAAAGCCAATGAAAAACACGTTCTGAAAACTGCCTATAATTACATCAAAATTGCTACTGGACGAAGAAAATTCAAAGTTGACGATATGGTTCGCATTTCCAAGGCCAAACATATTTTCGAGAAAGGTTATGTGCCTAATTGGACGTGTGAGATATTTCGTGTGGCAAAAGTCAAAATTACCAACCCCATTACCTACTTGTTGGAAGATTTGCAGGAACGTCCAATCAGTGGTGCTTTCTACGAAGAGGAATTACAAAAATCAAAACATCCTGATGTTTATCTGGTGGAGAAAGTGCTTAGAAAGAAGGGCAATAAGGCCTATGTGAAATGGTTGGGTTTGGACAAATCACATAACAGTTGGATTGATGCATCAAATCGTTTGTAACTGAATGAAAAACTAGCACAAATATACAGTTATATGAGGGCCTTTCAAACCAATCAATAGCCGGATGTGCACTCGATGGTATAAATTCATTGGAAATTGTGAAATTTTGATCAGTCTAGTAGCAATCATGTCTGAAGATCGTAGTGAGTCACTTACTTCTGATTACGATTCGTCTGATCACTTTGATTATGATGCTGAATTGGATCGAGTGTGTCGAATGTATCGAGAAGCCATCAAATGTGAACGTTTCTACATACCCAATTCAGTGTTCAACTTTGTTGCGAATTTATTCAACTTACATTGTGGCCTTAGTCCTGAACGAGGCTTCGAACCTGCAGTGAAGCTGATTCATTCGCTGAATGCCGACTGTCAAATGTCATTCAATACCTACGAATGGGGTGTCTTCATCAGTTTTTTTAAGCAGATTATCAGATGGTGTTCCTGCTGCGGCGATGCTCTCAGATAGCGGAGATACCATCCATATCAGTTTGAAGTGCAGCGAAGATATGAAGTTGGTCGTTATTTCCAAAGAAATTAAAATGTTTCATTCGTTGGAGAGTGACGTATATGAAATTTTGCAATTGGACACTCTCATCAGTCAAAAATTTAGCATGTTGTAAAAAATGAAATTTTCCGCCTATAATAAAGATTTTTTGCATACAGCTTCAAAAAATTCGCAACAGGCTGATTCAGCAACAGAAATTATATATGCTCTATGTGATTTATGTAATAGTCGTGAAAGCTATTGTATGCGAGAATGTATGTATTTCATTAGAGATAAAGTATTGATTGATTTGGATAGAAAGAAATTTCAATAAATATTAAACATATCTTCGTTAGAGTTTCATTTCAGTTGTGGCAATGGAGGTGGAAGCAATAATGTTTGTGATACCTGAAATTTTATTCAACACCTATGTGGATAGACTTGAAACTTTTCGTAATTGGAAGTCTGAATTTCCAAAAGATAAACTTGCTGATGCCGGATTCATTTATACTGTCAGAGATGATGCAGTTGTGTGTCCAAAGTGTCACATTGAAGGATTTAGATGGACTGCTGGAGATGACCCTCTGATGGATCATTTCAGGTGGCAACCTGAGGGTCAATTTTTTGATGATGAAGGAGATTAGGTGAGACGAAAAAGACGTCCTGTATATAAAGATAAAGTTAATTTTGAGGCTCGATTGAAGACGTTCGATGACTGGCCTGTATGTATTCAACAAAAACCACATGACCTCGCCGAGGCAGGATTCTTTTATACAGGTAGAAGTGATCGAGTGAAGTGCTTCTACTGTGGTCTTGAGGTGAGAGAGTGGATGCCTGAAGATGAAATTTGGGCTCAACATCAAATCTACCATGATAAATGTGAATTTTGGAAAGTCAAAAATCCAAATTTTGAACTCAAAAACCTTCAAAATTCTTCACCAACACATTATACTTGTAAAATTTGTTTGTCAAATGAAATGAATGTTGTGTTTATGCCTTGTAAACACTTAGCTTGTTGTGTAGATTGTTCTATTGAATGTGAAACTTGTCCAATATGTAGAACATCTATAGCATCTTTTTCGAGAATTTTTGTATCATAGTAAAAATATTTTTCCACTTATGTACATTGACCTTTCAAGAAATAAAAAAACAAAATACACATTATGGACTTTTATTACAAAACTCAAAGAGTAATCACAATATGGGTTTATATTTCAAAAACATATATAATAATAAATACATATAAGTAATTGATATTCAATCATTCATGTCGAATTCATGATACTATAATGACCCCAGGGGAGCGTATCGTCTGAATTTTCAGATAGAAAGCGTTTGTCATCGAATGCACTCAAAGCTATTTTTGTTTGATCCGTTGAATATACATTATGCTGTTCAGATTGAATTGTCGGTTGAGTTCTATAGAGAGACTTTTGTTCGCGTAAACAGGTTAAATAATCTTGAAAAGTTATTTCATTTCTCACAACATTATATTTGACACATTTTGGATTTTGCGAATTTGAAACATCAACCAGAAAAGTGTACATTTTTAATCTCAAACCAATAAACTCTGTCATTATACAGCCATTGTTTTCATCCTTCATCAAGCCAATCACTTTTTTATATACGAGAGGTATACCTGTTATTCGGAGGGTAATCACTTGTATCGAATTTATCGAAGGCTTGACAAAGTTGTTTGAAACGATTGGTCGCAGCCGTCTGTAGGATTTCACACAACAGAAATAGCCTGTAAGGCCTTTCAGGCTTCGGAAAATGCTTAATTATGTTTCTTGACATTGAGACGAATCCATTGATACCGGTTTTATGGAAATCGATTGACCGGAAGTTGGAACCGAAAATTTGGGCACTACAATAATTTTAGCACGCCTAAAGTTCTTCAACAAAAAAAGTCATAGCAAAAAGATTTTCAATATAACCAATTACATTCGATTTTCAGGTGTATACATAAAAGCGTCCTTTTTGGTTGCCCCTCTGTAGAACAAATCACCACCTCAATTGAGAGTAAAATTTTATACTGCTTCATGCTAACTATTCATGCGAGAAATTTCTCTGAAATCAATTTTCCGAGGCGTTTTGTGAAATGTGCCAAGTCGTTTAAATTCATGATTTCTATAAGGCTAAAGTGTATTGTACTGAATTTTTCTAAGGAGTATTTTTAGAGTTGTCCCCCACTCATTTCAAACCTTGAAATATGTCAAACTCTGCTAATTCTCAAGAAAAAGTCTGTTTCCACGAGAAATTTCTATTTTTTCTGCTAGTTTCCAGCAAGAACTCTGTTGTAAAGAATTTATCATGCCTGTTATTGGGAAGGCTATGTTTTCGTCAAAGAACTGAATTTTTGTAAACGCGAAGCTTCTTGAGTTTCTTTGTTGAAGGTTATTCTATTGCACCTATGAATAAAACATACCTTTTGATTGAAGTGAAGTGCACGGCCTTGATTCAACAACAATATCACAGTTTTTCTCTGACAATGGGTTCACAAAACTGCAATACTATAACAATAGAATAGGTCATCTATAAGCACTCAACACTAAAGGACACACACACTGATCACCAATTCTCTTACACTTTTTCCAATAATAAATAACTTTCTATTCAGTCGCGAAAACTATCTGTTATAATGATATCGCTCGCTCGCATATCTCCATTGTTTCCGTAGATGCGAAGGCTGCTGTGTTTGAAAAATAAAATTAGATTGCCAATTTGTTGAAACATTCTTAGCTGGGGAAAATGATGACAGATGTCTTCAGCTGGGAAAAATGACTGATGACAGATGTCTTTGGGCTGGGAAAAATGACTGATGACAGATGGCTTTAGCTGGTAACTAGGGCGTGGCTTGATGACATTGGCTGGTGACAGATGATGCTCGTGACGTATGACTTTACAAAATTAGGTTGAACTGACAAATGTCTTTGGGCTGGGAAAATGCCTGATGACAGATGGCTTTAGCTGGGGAAAATGTGACAGCTGATAGACGTTACGTATAACTAGGTCGTGATTTTTTGAAATTATGCCAGATTACAAGGTTAAGTTGACAGATGATAGACGTAACTTTGGAAATATTACAAATTGCAAGGTTAGGTTAAAGTGACAAATGACTTTGGTAGAAAAATGACTGGTGACGTATGACTAGAACTTCACAGATGACAGATTACAAGGTTAGGTTGAACTGACAGATGTCTTTGACTGTAGAAATGACTGGTGACAGCTGATAGACGTTACTTTTGACTAGGGCGTGACTTTGGAAATACGACAGATTACAAGGTTTAATGATTTTGACAGTGAAAATGACTGATGACAGGTGTGACGTATGACTAGGAATTCACAACTGATAGAATACGAGGTAATGTTGGACTGACAGATGTCTTTAGCTGGGAAAATGTTAGACGTATGACTAGAATTTTACAAGGTTGGGTTGTACCGACAAATGACTTTGGGCAGGGAACTGCCTAGGGCTGACAAAGTGGCTAGAATGTTGGGTTAGGTGATTTTGACAGTGAAAATGACTGATGACAGGTGTGACGTATGGATAGGGCATGACTTGGCGAGGAAAATGTGCGATTTTGATGCTTTTTCCCTCAATTGGAGGCCCCCGGCCATGTCTTGGGCTCATTGTGATAGGTGACAAAAATTATACTTGGAAGTTTCGAACCATGTCTTAGAAGACGCATTGTGACTTTGACGCCGACGATTTTGAGGTTATGACCGTTCTTCCATAAAAACTTTTTGTTTTTGACCCTCAGAGGACCCCTGACCAAGGCTTAGGGCTCCAAACCATAGTGATAGATGAGTGACAGAATTATACTTGGAAATTTGACTGGTGACTTGGTGAGGTTATTGCTCAATATGCTGAGCGTGCTCGAGGAGCGTACCCCCTCGATTAGCTGTATCATACTTTCCTATACACACTTGAAATTAATTGCCTCGCTAGCGCAGTGTTAGCGTCTATAGCCTTTTTTTCGCGAGTGAACAGTTCTGACCCGGTCAGGCTGTTCAAGTGACCGCTACATTTTTGCGGTGAATGGTCATGTCACTTTCGACACGGAGTGTACCGGCGCGGTCTGACCATTGTTAACCCTAAGGCTTTTTGTCGCGAGATACCAGGTATGTCACGGTACGTACCGAAGCGGTATATGACTATCTCTCACTCATCTCATTCTGTTTCCTTTCATACCAAACGTTCGCGAAAATGGAAATGGTATCTGACTCTGACAGCTTGTCGAGTTTTTTGAGATTGAGGTTATGTTACGGAGCTGTGCTCTAGTTGTTTTCATTATTATCGTTGAAAATTAATCAAAAACTGGAAGTGAATCGTTTTCAGAGGTAGAATATGACATATTTTAATCTGGATTTTTACAGGTATTCATTGAAATATTTCAAAATGGCTATTTCCATTTATGATTGTGTGGCTAATGTATTTTTTGACGATTTCTTGTTGAATGAATTGATACCCTCCCAAATGAATAATGAGAGACAAAACGCCCTACTTTGAGTTTGATATCCACTCCTCTGTAGTTCAGTGTGAATTCTACCAATTGATTGGATTCCATTATTGCTTTTAAATATCCCAAGATCGTCAACAACAATTCAAAATAAATTTTGACGTTAAATGTCAAAGTACCAGACACTTGATACCGAGCTGCTACCACGGTATCTAATTTTGCGTACCGTTGATGTACACTCGGCGACAAAAATGTTCATAGCGATAGTCGCGAAAACGCGTCGGTAGGCAATTGGTACGTACCGTTACATACCTGGTATCTCGCGACAAAAAGCCTTAGACTGGAGCAGGTTCAAGAGCGGTATTTGACAGATAACCTCAACAAAATTGAATTTAAACGGGGCAACTTATGTCAGTGTTGTGATTTATTTTATTCGAAATTAACGGGGAACCCGAAGAACTCGTGCAAATAACTTTGAATTATAACGGAGTAGATGTGGAATGCGTAGTAAGTCTTGAACTTGCTACTACGCTGTTAAATGGTAAGTTGGTGTTATAAACAACAAATTTTAAAGCATTTAAAGCTTTCGATTGATGAGTTATTGAGATTGTTTTGTTCACAGACGCAAATGCAGCAGAAGTATATGTGAAGGGCCTGATTCAAAGTAACGAGGTTGAGATTGACAATTCAGAGAACTTATTGAATACTGAAACCTCGACTGAAACCCAAGCTGAAACCACAACTTCAAAAACCTCCGAAGTTTGGTGCAGCAAATTAAGTACCGACAGAGATCATGAAGCAACAAGTTTGTTTCTAAAACTCAGATCAAAATTGGCAGAAAAATTTAATGATAGAAAAACCCAGAAAAATAGTTTGTGGTTAGAAATAGCTAAAAGTATGAATATGTCTGGTTTTTTTGTGGGGGAAGTTAAAGCAGCGGCGGAGAGATATAAACAAAAATTCGCCAATTTACAGCGGTCATACATGGCTCATATTAAGCATATGAAAACTACAGGGGAAGCAAAGAAGGATCCACCACCGTTAATTGAAGAAATGCACGATCTTCTAGGTAGTAAAGATAAAGTGAATCCCCCATTTTTGGAGGACTCACTTTCTAATGAAGATGAAAAAGAAGACCAATCCACAAGCCAAAGCCGTGATGATATTAGAAATAGGTTCGTATTTTGCTACATTCTGTATTTGAACTATACTTTTCTTTTTTAGGTTCAGTAAATCAGCAGACAAACCTACCAAAAAGCCTGAAACTAGCACTGCCAAACTGCTAAAAGAATTACACAAAGAGAATCTTGAACAAAGGCAAACTCATTTTGACCTTCTAAAGGAAAGTTTAGATAAAAGAAACGAACAAACAGAAAGATTTTTACATATCTTAGAAAAATCACTGAAACAAGATAAAAAGCGAAAGAGAGAAGATTCAGTCAGAATATTTTTTTTATTATGAAAAAAGAATGAAAGTTTTGTTTATTATTTATTATGTTTGAGTTACACATTATGTTTATTATTTATTATGTTTGAGTTACAAATTATTTTGATGTTTTTCTTAAAAAGTTTCTGCAATATAATCCCTTTTAATTTTGCCCAGATTTCGGTCATTTCTATCATCGTCAACAAAATCGCCATCATTTCTATCTTCATCTAGAACTTGTTCACCATCCCAAGGATCTAGGTTGAGATAACAGAAGTTATGAAGAATGCAGCAGGCTGTAATTATTTCTATAGCCTTTGAAGTTGAATATACATTGATGTATTGAAGTCTTCTCCACCTGCCCTTTAAAATTCCAAATGAATGTTCTATGCACACTCGATCAGAACTCAACATTTTGTTGTGATTTTTCTGAGTTCGAGTAAGGTTTGCCTGATTTTTGTAAGGAGTCATCAACCAAGTTCTTAACGGAAAAGCGCTGTCTCCCAACAAATGATACTCCTCTTTAGGAAAATATGTTCGCGGGCCATATCGAGTTATATTGTTGAATAATGAAGAATTTTGAAACACCTGTAACAAGCAAATGCCAGTTAAAACGAGGAATGCCAATAATGATAATAATAATCCAGTTTTTATTAAAGCGAATTCACACTATATGAGTTCTTATATGATTTGGAGTTTTCCATATTTTTTCATCGTTGTCAAAAAAGGTTTGCCATAAAAACTACAAATCATATGATAAATCAGTAGTGGAAAGTTGCTAAAAGTTTATATAGTACTATTTACCCTTGAATCATGAGCGGAGCCGGGAAAACCAATGAACACATAAGTAAATATGTTTTTAAAGGTTCAAACTGCCATCAAATTTATAGAGTGAGACAGGAATCGATTAACATAACTATCATGTTGGTCTAATGGAACTTTTATGTTTACATGGGTTCCATCCACTGCCCCTATTACACCTAAAACAAACATTTTTATAATATCAGATTTACATTATTTCTCATACAATTCCAGACATGAATTGCTGTTATTGAAAATTTTTGTGTGTAACACTATCTTATGTTACGAAATTTTTGGTACAATTCTACAAAGATCAAGTTGCTGTTTTTTAAAAATTTAGACTAAAGTTTCAAATGCGAGAATTTATATGAAATATCAGAACTCTTATAAAAACTTTATTATTATTAAATTTGGTTATGTAATCTGGGTGTTATAACATATTTTGCTGATATACACACCTGGATACGACGTGAACTGCTGGCAAATACAATTAAATTCTTCATCGGTGCTGGGCCAGAAAATGTCTTCAAACGCAAAACTATGTAGAGTAAATTATTTACAATTTGCATTAGGGTAGAAGGAACCAAGCGAAAACTTTCTGCAATAGAATTTAGTGTATCCAGCTTGGATACATACCACAGAAAGATCAACAAGGCTTTCTCAGGTGCTACTGGAAGGTTTCCACCCCTATATTTCTTCTGAATTACTTGGTGGTTATCATTTAAAATTAATGTTCTTTAAAGGTCATGAAATGTATTTTTTTTCATCCTGTATAGTTGATAAAACACTATTTCATTGTGAGAGTCCACCCAGTTGTCAGGCTGATTTACATTGAAAAGATGGTATGGTTCTTTAATTTGAATTGTTATAGCCAAATCCATGGTATTGGATTCGTCCTGGAGATAGTGTTTAACAATTTCTTCTACATCATCAAATAAAAAGTGATAATATATCAGACTATCAGACATTTTGATGGAAATATTTGAACTGAAACACGTTTCTCATTAGGAGGATAAATACTATGTTCATTAAACGCAAAAATTACATTTTTAAGACCCTCAAACGTACGGTTACCTTTTTCTTCCTGGATTATATGGTCTCTTTCCACAATCGTCCACTTCGCCGGAAACAAATAATATAGTTTTTTGACAAAAGTAAGGTTATGTCACAGCATTATGTCGACGGTTGACGGCTAGCAGTCACAAACCAGTCGAGACCGAATCGATTTCGTGAAGAAACATGATAGAAAAGGACAGCATCAGATTAGAAAAGTATAGACGATAGACCGCTCGGTCCGAACTGTTCACTCGCGAAAAAAAGACTTATGTCTCTCATGCTGAGCGGTCCGGGTTCAATCCTCAACATCGGATAATTTTTTTCAGGTTATTTACATTTTTAATTAATAGGTGGCGTACAAGGGTTCTGTAACTTGGTGATAGGTGGCGCTTAGTGTACTTGCGACTATGGCTCATAGGTGGCGTTCGTATGATGGGTGAAGTATGATTGATGACAGATGGCGTGGCTGGCAACTGATAAATGATGGATGACTGTTGACAAATGATGGATGACAGCTGTGACGTAAGGTTCTGATGTTTGTGTTCCGTGGTAGCGAATGACAGATTGCTGGCGACAGATGACATATGATGTGTGACGTCAGATGTCACGTGATAGTTTGGAGCGCTCTGTGTGTCTTAGACATTAATACACATAAACAAAATGAAATATTTATTGGAGCTATAAAATAAATGAAACATTACAAATTTTTCTTCATTATCATTTTCAATATACATTTAGCGTCGAAACAAAAAAATTATCCCTAGCATAAAAAATATGATAGACCCAAATGACCCTGCAAAAGAAATGGCTGTGAGGGGAAATTGTACGTACCTCCATCTATACATAAAAAGTGTGAATTCAATGCTGTATTTGCTTTCAACTGAAGAATTTTTGCGTCGGTATTAGTAACAATAAATTGAAAACGAACTTTTGATCATTGAAACATGTGAAAAGTCAAAAATCTGTAGTTGGTCTTTATATTACATTTGGTCCTGTCGTTTGGAATTCCGAGCAACTAGTCCCCTTGTTTTTGATATGAAATAATTCAGTAGAAATATATTCAGAATGTGTCTTCTGGTCTCGTTGGTTAGCCGTCCGTGTGTGTTTGTGTCATAGGGTGGGGGGTCCTGGAAAACAATCATTCTCGTATATACTGATGAATATTGAAAAAAAACTGAATGAATAATTGTCGATAAAGCTTGATCACACTTCTCGGTAATGGAGAACATGCAGTAACAGAATCAATTTTGCGCGTATGAATCATAGAGTTGAATGATAAAGGAAGGATAGGCGTGGTCAGTAGACAAGTATTACTTACTAGAGGTTAGAAACTATGTTTCGCGCCTGGAGAAGCGCACCAATTCAACGCTTTCAGCCCCGGCAGAGGTCGCTCTTTTTTCTGGGTACCCTAAAATATGAAATTTTCTGATAAGATGCGAAAAATAACATTGAACTATCAGTATTTTGGACTGGTTCATATATTCATGTATTGTAACATGCAGTAACAGAATGAATTTTGCGCGCATGAATCATAGAGTTGAATGATAAAGGAAAGATAGGCGTGGTCAGTAGACAAACAATACTCACCAGAAGTTAGAATCTGTGTTTGCGCCTGGAGAAGCGCGCCAATTTTAACGCTTTCAGCCCCGGCAGAGGTCGCTGTTTTTTCTGGGTATGAATATGAAATTTTTTTTGATAAGATACGGACCGAAACCGAAAAATAACATTGAACTAGCAGTATTTTAGACTAGAGCATTTATTCATGTACTGTGAATAAACTTCCTATTATTTATGGTCAGATTTCAATCTCAATTTTGAGAAAAGTTATACAAATAATACAAATGTTTATGTGTCAGAATTTCTCTTTCTATTTTCACTTGTCAAAAACATACTGCATCTCAATAATTTCCTTGATTTCATTGAAGAATTGAATTTGATTATCATGCACCAGAAACGTGATCATACATCTATAAATAAATAGGGATGGGCAGAGACAGCTCATTCTGATCTCATCAGTCTTAGAAGTACAGTGTTCGTTTCCAAGTTCAGTGCCATGGAAAAATTTGTGATTGCCAGAGATTGTGTGCGAGAAATTCGTCGTTTTGGAGTTCAAAGGAGAACTCTTGAATTCAAAATTCGTCCCGTTCCTGAAGGAGCTGAACCCACACGCTGGGTGAAGGATGCTATCGAGGGTATTGTTGAGAAGGGTGTGGAGGGTGTGGCTCCTACTGACTATATTGGATTTACCTTTCGCTCCTAGGACTTTGCTCGTGGTATAGGATGGATGCGATTCAAACCAGCGTCCAAAGTAACGTTTGACGATATTTGGGACAGAATTTCAGCCATATATCAATCTAATTCGACAGTGTTCAACACTGAAACATTATGCCCGGGCGTTACGAGCGTTAGATTACCTGCTGGAAAAGGCCGCCCATCCAAATTCAACACATTCGATGAAGAATGTTCCAAACGACGTGGAATTGTTCAAATTAAAAACGACAACTTGTGTCTACCTCGTGCGCTAGTAACAGCAAAGGCCTTCGTCGAATGAGACCCCGACTATACGAAAGTTCGGCTGAATAGGGGAAAATTACAAACAACTAGAGCATCTCAGTTAATGGAAGAAGCAGAAGTTTCTATACCTGAAGAAGGCGCAGGCATACCCGAGCTGCAACAATTTCAGGCCCATCTCAATGATTTTCGAATTACTGTCTATCAGTATGGAGCAAAGGGTCGTGATGTAATTTACAAGGGACCTGAGACCACAAAGACGCTAAACTTGCTGTATCACGAGGGGCATTTCGATGTCATTACCTCAGTAACTGCCGCCTTTTCATTGTTCATATTACTGTGAGGAATGTCACGCGCCTTATGATCACCAAAAAGGGCATAGGTGTGGAGGAACATGCTATTCATGCCAGCAATCTCCAGCATGCCAAGAAGCCGTTCGAATCAAATGCCACGATTGTTTACGTTCTTTCAAAGGTCAGCAGTGTTTCGACAACCATAAACAAAAACTCTGTGCGGAAATTCGTCTGTGCCCTGAATGTTTCAAAACTGTAAAGAAAGACAGAGTTCATACGTGTGGGGAAATGTATCGTCGTCTGTGTGGACATCATCAACCGATAAACTGATCCAATGGCACGAAAAAAAAGTGAATGAGGGCTTTGTCTTCGATTTTCGAAAAGAACTCGTCGAACATTGTGTTAGTGATGTGGAAATTTTGGCTGCAACCTGTTTGAAATTCAGACAACAATGCTCGATACGTCCAATGTGTGTCCATTCACCGAAGCCGTTACCGTTGCTTCAGCGTGTAACAAAGTGTTTCGTCGAAACTTTCTCAAACCAAATATCATTGGTTTAATTCAATAGGTGGCTATCGAAATCGAGACCGTCAATCTAAAATTGCTCTGCAATGGCTGATGTGGGAGGAACACCAAAGATACGTCGCAATTCAACATTCTGGCATAGGGCATGAAGCATTGATTGCAGGTGTCAAGGGAGATGGATATTGTAGCGAAACCAAACAAATATTCGAGTTTCACGGATGTCATTTTCATGGTCATCTGCTCTGCCTGGAATTTAATCGAGACAAACCGCTGTACGATAATCCAAACGGAACGCTGGAATTACGATATGAAAGCACTGTTGCCAAGACATTTAAATGTGATTTTCATCGTGACATGCAGGAAAATCCTGAAATTCAAACTGTTACACATTCCGTATTCTAAGATGAACCTCTTGATGCCCGTGACGCCCTTTACGGTGGACGCAAAGGAAACGTTGTGGAATATTATAAGTCCAAAGAGGGTAAAAAAATCCATTTTTTAGATTTTTGCAGTCTCTGCCCTTGAACCTGTGAATATTCGAAGATGATCCTTGACCACGCCACTGTATATGTAGGTGAAGACTGCAAGAACATTGACTTGAAAAATTCAAACGGTCTCATCGAATGCACCACCCTTCCACCGCAAAATTGATTCCATCCTGTATTGCCTGTGAAAATGAACAAAAAACTAATGTTTGTTTTGTGTAAAACTTGCGGCGAAAATATGGATCAGGAAAAATGTCAACACTCTGTGAAGGAGAGAGCTCTCAACGGTACCTGAGTTTTGGACGAAGTGATGAAAGCAGTCGAATTAGGTTATGAAATTCTGAATATTGCTGAATTTATAATACCGTACAGTACGACAAAGTAAAAGGAATAGAAGGACTTTTTACCAGTATGATGAACAGATTCGTTAAAATGAAACAAGAAGCGTCAGGATGGCCAAAAAAGTATGTAACACAATAGGAGAAGGATAAATACATTGAAGAATTTTTAGAGGGTGAAGGTATTCGATTGGCATACGCGAATATTTCAGAGAATCCAGGGTTACGATGTCTTGCCAAATTGATGTTAAATTCCTTCTGGGGAAAGTTGGGACAGAAAGAAAATCAGTCGAAAACCTCAACATACTCCAGAAGAATTTTATTCAATGATGAGAGACCCAGCCATACATAAAGACGCAATTTTACCAATCAATGAGAATACTCTCATCGTGAGTTGGGGTTACAAGGATGGAAGCTCCACTCCGTTATCCACCGTGAATGTGGCTATAGCTGCGTACGTTACAACCCACGCACGTCTCAAGTCATACGAGTACCTAGAAAAATTAGGTGAGCGCATCCTGTACTTTGACACCGACTCCATTTTGTTTTACAGAGGAAGCGGGAATTCAAACCACCCACAGGTGAATTTTTGGGGGAACTCACCGACGAGCTGGAGTGTTATGGCCCTGGATCGTATATAACAGAATTCGTTAGCGGCGGACCAAAAAATTACGCCTTCAAAGTCTGGTCTACCAATGCGAAGGAACACAAAGTTGTGTGTAAGGGGAAGGGAATTTCTCTGAATTATGTAGCATCTCAACTCGTCAACTTTGACACCATCAAATCGGCTGTTTTGGAAAAGACCACCCAACCGATCAACGTTCCATCGAGAGCCATTCTTCGAAATGCCGAGCACCAAGTTATAACGAAGACAGTTTCAAAAATATATAAACCAAAAACTGCTTAATTCTGGTCCTAAATAATGTCTTTTACTTTTTTCTAGAGAGTAGTGACTTTCGTAAGATGAAAAAGATTTGATATGTGCTCTAACTCCATTTAGAACTTCCTCAGGTAGCTTGTTGGGTGGCACATGACGTCCTCTCATATCCCTGGAAACGAAGCCACCTGCCGTCTGTTTTTTCAAAGCATTTCGTACAACTGTTTCGGAAATTCCTAAAGTGTTCAGAAAATACGTTTTAAATACATCAACTTTTTTAGTTGAACCTTCAAAAGGTATATCAAAAGAGTAGTTATTTGTTTTTTTTTCTTTTTTTACTATTGTCTTTGGGTCTACGACGTTCAGTGGGTTTTGACTCAACGTGCGAACAAACAAATTGCCTTTTAACATCCCAATTTTTTTCCTCACTCCAGTATTCTTTGAAAATATGTTTTCTTATTTTATCGGGAATCTTTTCAGTACAATTTCTTCTACAAGGTGCACAGCCTGACTTAACTGCCTTCGCAGCAATATTTTTTCCCTTTTTTGTCATATGCTTCTCTCCTCTCAGAGTTGCTTTATTTCTTTTTGTACTCCGCCAGGTTTCGAAGTGCTCCGTACGTTTTCTCGACTTTTTTTCTGTTCTACTTCATTTTGTATATCCTGTACTTCCTTATTTTCCTTATCCCATACTTCCTTTTGTTCTCTCTCATGTGCAGCAATCAGTACATTGTAAGTTTCTTCATGAACGTTTTCTTGATCATCATCACCACTGTCGCTACTTGGACAGTAGTTAGGGTCCTTGTAACTATCATCACTATCTTCAACATATTCTAGAATAGATCCCCTCGAAGTGGATGGTTGAATATTTTCTGACACCGCTTCTTCTAAAACTGACTTTTTGGGACTTTGTCTTGAAGTGGACGGCTGATCTGAGGATAATTTGAGTTATATTTTAAACTCAAAAAAATAATGTATTACCATAATCATGAAAGATCACGTCACTGAGTGGTTTTCTTGGAAGTTGATGTCCCTTTTGGTAGACTGGACCTATAAATCAACCCAAATAAAAATCACTTGAAACATGCTGTAACAAAGGTGTAATAGTGACAATGAATTCAGTTTAAAATAGTACGTTCATTTGAGCGGGGTGAAAGATCGTATCTCCATCAAAACTACATTTTTTCCGCATATCATAAAAGCAGACAGCATTAGATACTTTAGATTTCCGTATCAAGTCGATAAACAAGTATTCTAGTTTCATTCAATCGAATATCCAATTTATTTCATTCTAATTTCATTAGAAATGTGAACATAACCTCAATTAAAATAACATGTTATTGATAATAATCACCTTCAATGTTATTATTTGAAATTTTCACCTGCTCCATTATGGCACCAACTCTTTTGGAAACAATTTTTGTCAACATTCTATGTCTTTCATCACTTTCCATCGTTTTAAAATACTAAACACGCTTGGAAAAAATCAGCAACACACCGTTTCGAGGAGTTACTACTCTTTACCACTGAAAATATTGTATCGTAAACTTAACGAAAAAGGACATACTATTCTTAACCCCACTAATACATGGAGTTACTGTCTTTCCAAAATTAAAAATAAAGACAACCAACAAAGCGGGACTTACGATATTTTTCCACAATAACAAATGGAAAACGTGCACTTCGAAAATGATATTAACTCAATATCGGTAAAAAGTGGAGTTACGACTGTTTACCTCTCTGCTACAGATTACCAAAAGAAGTTAGCTGACGCATCTTCAATCCACCAGATCTTTTTTTGTGAGAGCACGCCTCTCAAGGTTTTCAGATTCCCAGTTTCGACCACCCCAAGATGGATATTGAGGCATTTATCCCCATCGATGAGAAAAAGAGTGTCGATGTTATCGGCATTTATCGAATACAACGAAAGAATGTATCTTTCGTGATCATACAAAATATTGTATAACTGATGTTGCACCCTGGAATTCAGCGGTTCCCTATACATCGCCTCCATCCCCAACTTGATTGATGTAGCCGGTCTGACACGGTGGTTCGGTGACCTATTCATGTGGTAATACCACGCCACGAATCTATGGGCAGCTGCCTTAACTTCAGGGTGGTGTTTGGACATCGTCCCCAATGAACACTTCGAACAGGGAGCCATGGTTGAGCTGAAGAAAACGAATATTCAAAAATGAAGATTTGGAAAATGCAGAAAAATTTGAAAACGACTCGCAACCACTGCACTATCCCGAACGAATATTGGAAAATGCAGAAAAAATTGAAAACGACTCGCAACCACTGGACTATCCCGAACGAATATTGGAAAATGCAGAAAAATTTGAAAACGACATGCAACAACTGCACTACCCCGGAACAGTGACATAATGATGATGAAGTTATTTAAGGAGATAAAGGAAATAATTGAAATGAATCTCTAACAGTCGTCATGGTTAATATCTCAGGAACATATATGTTGCAATAAAAATTTTTGCCCTTTGTTTAATATCATTAATAATGTCCGAATAGTTTTGCTTGAACACAGGTACAACCAACATACTTTTGGGTACTTCAGGACATTTGATTTCAATAACATACTGAATGTCATTTCCAACTCATACACATCCATCAACACTGGTGGCAAAATATGGGTATTTCCTATTCACCATGAGACCATACTCAACAAGTCGTTGGGTCCCTTTCAGAAATGTATTTGAATACTCCGTTCTTGCTTTTGCCATACTGCATTGCTACTGTCAGTACGGGTGGTGTCATTCGCCATAAGTTTACCAGTAGAAAGTTCTTCTTTGCGTGATCACTCTTCAGCTGACTGGTAACAATTTTTGTATTTGAGGAAGTTATGTAGAAAGTTCTCCATCTTAGCCATTCCTCTGAACCTTGGGGAATCGTGTGAGGAACTTCAAATAAAGATGTTAGCTGATTATTCGCATATATCCTCATGTTTTTTGAAAATATTTCTGTTTGAAGTCCTATCAATGCTGATTCTTCTCTCGTATATGTGAAATTTTCATACTCTACCTTTAGAATCGATTCAAACATTGAATTCACACCACCTTTCTGCAAATTGACTATAAAGTTGTTCCAATTAGGTTCCTTGATGAAGTGAGGAGGCCGAGGATCATACTGAGCTCTTGCTGTTGGTTTATACTTCTTAATTGGATATTCTGCTTTTTTCATTTCTTTTTTGAGATCCTAATCCCCATTCAGGGGATTTACTGGTACTGGCCACCCTTGTATGTCCATACTTTTCAACAATATGAACAATAGAAGGGCATTCACATGACTGCATTTTCCAAGTGAAGATTGCTTCAAATCACATGTTTCACTTTTGACAACACCAGAAATTTTATGTAAAGTCACCGCAACTGTATATTTCAATGTCTTTTCAAAAGATGACGAACATAAACATCTACAGGCATATATGTTTTTATACCGACCATCTTCTATTCGACTAATCTGCAGTGCGACTCCGTGACATATAGAATTCTACAAATCGAAAAGTTCCTTTGTGTTTGCCACTCCGTGTCAATTTGAAATCGCATAGAAGCGATTCATTCCATCGTTTCGTTTCTACATCTGTAGACCTGTCGTATTCTATCAACGTATGCGCAGAAATAAGATTTTCTGACTGACAGAACTTCCCTGTCACGGGTCAATTATTGTCGTTCGTCATTGTCGAATAAAAATTTCAATTGGAGATTTGGGATTCGGGTCTTTACTTGTGGTCTTAACTCTTTTGTGGTGATGGACGTGATGGCGTTTTTACCAAAACACAGCCATTCAATGTGATCAATAATCCTGAATGAGATTTATTGATGAAAATGTTACCATTTAATTTGACATCACTCGCGATGGCAGAAAAAGAACGATTGGAAAGGATTAAAAGTGAAAATTTGGAAAGAAGGATAATGAGAGACAATTCAGACTGTTTTGCAATAAATGATATTTGATTTTTTATTTTTTTATTCATTTATTTCATTCCATTACATTTCAAATCATATACAATCAATAATACAATATATTTGGTAGCACTTCATTGGTATAGTATGAACAATGAAACAGTATTTTTGTACTGGTATAAGATTGCTGACAAATCATCAAAAACTTTCTTTTTTCAATGTAATAAATAAATAAAAGAAAAAATATATACAAATCAACGCAAGAAAATTATTTTATGAGGAAAAGGATAAGTGAAAGAATTGTAAAATAGATAAACACCAATTCAATTTGAAATTCTCTTGAGGAGAATGAATTTCTTCAATCGAAATTTGAATTGATTTATACTACTAATATTTTTCAAATCCTCGGGTAATTTATTATACTTAGATAATGATTCATAAACAAATTTTTTTTGTCCAACTACAGAGCTAGCAGTATCAAGATGAAACAAGTTATTTTGAGTAAACAAGGATTTGGCACAGTTCATACTCAATGGTTGTAACGTTGTTACATAAGGTAACTGTTACTAATTCAGTGGAGATAGGCGTGGTGTTCTTTGGACTGACTTGCCAGTATCGAATTTAGGTTGGTGTCAAGCAAGGATCTTGAAATTAATTTTGGCTGGACGCCAGAAATTTTTTGTTAATTGAAAAAGATAAAAATTCAAACTTCCCTAATATAGATAAAGATAATTTTGAGATAATTTCCTTCTATTTTGAACAAAACAATGAAACACTAAGCAACTATGTATGGTGTATAATGAACAACTTATGTAACATGAATAAAACGATTTGTATGTATTTTAAATGATGGTTCAGTTATTGATATACCTTGTCTGGTATGTAGTTCGTGAACTCTGGTTATATGGGTTGCGGTGGTGGCCTACTCGATCTTCTCTGCTTTATGGTGGCTGGATCAGGTTTCCTTGTCTCGGGCTACTATATTCACCCTGATGTTTCTGGAAGACGTTGGGCTACTATATTCACCCTGATGTTCCTGGGAGAAGTCGGGCTACTATATTCACCCTGATGTTCCTGGGAGACGTCGGGCTACTATATTCACCCTAGTATTCCTGGTAGATTTTCAGGTTTGGACTTCAGTAGCTGGGCTTGGACTCACCGTAGTTGTCGTATTATGAAAATGATATCGCAGAGTTACAAACGAACCAGATAGTTGTACACCAGACTTGAACCTTGGATGACTGACGCTATTGTCTCAATTCTATAATTCAAAGATATTACGCAATTACACCATAGACAATCAAGTTCTGGAAAGACCTGATACTATTACTGATCTGGGTGTGATATTTGATCCATCTCTCTCCTTTAATGAACACATTAGTAAGACTCTCACCAAGGCTTATCGTATGCACGGATTCTTAGTTAGAAATACCCGTGATTCCAAAGAAGTTTCAACACTCAAATTGTTATTTTATACTTTTGTTCGGTCTAAGTTGGAATACGCTTCCATTGTGTGGAGCCCCTTTTATCAGATTCATATAGGTCAAGTGGAAGCCGTCCAAAGGCGTTTCTTGAAATACTTGTCATTCAAACTCGACGTTAGGTATCCTACTGTGGAAGTATCCAACAGCGATTTATTTGAAAGGCATAATTTTTGCAGTCTCGAAGTAAGGCGTAAATATTTCTCATTTTTATTTTTATTTAAAGTCATCAACAACATCATCACCTGCTCTCAATTACTAGAAATGTTGAACTTTCGTGTTCCTAGAATGACATCCAGAAGTACTATCACATTTTATTTAAATTCCCCACGAACAAATGTAATGAAGAAATCCCCAGTATATTCTATGTGCGACACCTGCAATTCTGCTAACTGTGTTTTAGATATCTTCAGTTGCCAGATTATAGATATCAAAAAACATTTTCTAGTTAACTGACAGCTTGAAATCTCATTTTTGTATTGTTATCGGTTTGCAATTTATGTATAAGTGTGAATGTGTGTGTATGTGTCTATACTTGTATTAGTATATGTATATGCACATTTTTGCTTTTTTCCCTATTCTGTAATTGGGTTCATCCTGTAGAATAGTGTATGGAATAAATAAATAAAATAAAAATAGATAAATATTTGTAGAAAACAGTGAAATATAAGATATCCTTACAACTATGATCTTAAATTTGAAGTTCTGAAATGATATTTCAACATGTGCTGAGACTATGATTCATTACTGAATTTATGAACAGTTAGAGCTAGTTACATATGTGTTCAAGATATAAATGAAGAATGTCTGCTAACGATATGTGAATTATTATGATTATTGATATCTACAAGTTAATGATTATGAAAAAAATGATGTAGAGATAGAAAAGATATTGAGATAGTAAAAATATTCAGAGAATTCTTTCTGTTGTTTGGAATCAAAATATCTGATAATGTGATAAAGAAGTTCCGGGAAAAATATATTCAAATACTACTTCACAAAATCTTTCGTAATCCAAGTTTCAAGTGCAATAAACTTTTGAGTGCAACGAATAAGACTCAAAATAGATATTTTCAAAGAGATAAGAAAAGATAAGGAATTGTTAGATACTCAAATCAGGAGCAAAATTTCTGATTTAAGGAATAACGAAATTTGTGACTTTCAAGAAAAATATGCCCACTGGACCCTGTGGCTTAAAAAAAATGACTCGAGGTGAGTTAAAACACACAATTACTGATTTTATGGTAAAGAAAAAATGTGTGAATCAATACTCACCTAGAATCATCTCCAGCCTGGATGTACAGGATACCATGTGGGTTACTGCGTTTTCGGTATATATTTTTCCAAACAGGAATTAGCTTTCAGCCTCTATTCCGAACAAATTGATTGAGATCTTTTCAGAATTTCATTCGTCATTCGGCCAAATGCTGTGAAAATAAAAACGCAGTCAAATTCTTAAAAATCAGAAATTTTCGTTTCACGAAATTGTGAAAACGAAATTGATACGCCTCTGGCGATAAATTACCTGAAAATATCAATTAATGGAATCGATAATCACTTGAAAGCTGAAGGATTACAAAGATAAATCAAGATAAAGATTACGTGGGTACCATTGGCTAAAATTGTTGAACAGAAGATGAGAAATTATGGGAACTCTTTTCACATACCTGATATTCCATTCAAGACAACAAACACTTCATGAAAACTTTTTTTGTGGAAAAAGGAAGATAATGTAAAGATATTAAGATAACGTGAAAACAAATTTTGCGATCAAATCTCAAAAACAATGTTGCCTCGATGATAGCATAATTAGAAGAGAGCTTCAGGAGCTTCTTCCCTTTTCGACAGATTTCAATTCGATCATGCGCGATCAATGGCCCAAAGCCAACATGGCTGAACAAAAATTCTGATGATTCAGCCATTCTCCGCTAGATGCTAGATGCATGAAATCGCTATTATTGATTTACAAAAATAATGTGAAGTTTCCACTTTCGAACGATAGATGATGGTCTCATATGAATGATAAATTCACTTATTATAAATGATGTAACGATTATTCGTTACATGGTATAATGATTGATATCCAAAATGACAACATTGTAGCAGTACCCCCAGCAGTGAAGTTTTTTACTGCTCTTCATTTTTATGCTACAGGAACATATCAGAGGGTTATTGGACAGAGTTACAATATTTCAACCTCCCAACAAACTATCTCCAAAATATTACATGACGTAACAGCTGCATTAGTACGAAATTTTTCTGAAGAATAGGTGAGTTTTCCAATGACTGCTGACAGAAAAAATTCGATCAAAGAGAAATTTATGCAGCTGAACCACTTCCCAGGAACAATAGGAGTTGTTGACTGTACACACATCGAAATTATCAAACCCCATGAAGAAGAACATACCTATTTGAATAGAAAAGGATATCATTCGAAGAATATCCAAATAGTATGTGAATATAGGACATGTTCCTGAATACCATTCTGAGGCATATTGTTTTCGATACCATTGTTTCTTGTTACAGGTGTGCGATTCTGACATGAGAATATTACATATGAATGCGACATATGGGGGAGCAACACATGACTCATTCATTTGGAGAAACTCTTTTGTTTGCCAAGAACTATAGACTTGTTTTCGAAGAGGTCAGTTCATGTCTGAGATCACCCAAACATTATTTTATGCACTCTCAAAAAATAGGCCAGCACCAACTAAACTCATCAAAAGGACAATAAAAAATACATATTATTTTTTTCAGGTGATACAAACAATTGGCTCATTGGTGATTCAGGTTACCCTCAACAGCCATGGTTAATGACTCTAATAGAAAAGGCTAATCCAGGAACCCCTGAATACAGATACACCCTGTGTCACATACAGGCCCGAAATTGTGTGGAGAGATGTATTGGGGTTTTGAAGGGGAGGTTTCTATGTCTATCAATAGTTTTGCGTTACTCGCCTAGAAAAAGTGGGAATATTGCTCGTGCTAGTGCCATACTGCATAATATGTGTTGTGAAGCCAGACTCAATGAAGATGTTCATGCTTCTGAGCAGAACAATCCAGGCAATATACCATACGGTGGAATCCGTGGTGCACAATTGGTAGAAGGTGAACTTGCTAGAAGAAATGTTATGAATTGTATTTTCATTAAAATGTTATGAACTGCCAGCGCAGTTCATTGGTATATTAATGGTAGAGCCTTTTGCTTCAGTTCCTTTGCATCTGAGATTGGGGATTTTATCAGAGAACCAAGAAAACAATTTAATATAGAAGCTATGATTTGATTTGAATGAAATGAATATTTACATAATTTGTATATCACTTTGCTAGGATCGAAGGTAATTGAAGTCTATATGTATACGAGCAAACTTTGGTTGTGAAATCTATAGTACTGTTGAAATTGGCATGCAGAACGAGAGTAGTGATAAACAAGAATGAATTCATTTATATGAACTCACCAAGTCAGTCATGCTGCGGCAAACAATTGAATAACAATGTTATTGATATACCAACTATCTATTCAAAGGGTTCCATTTTATTTTACAAACTTTGGAAAACATCATTAGGTCTGCTTCAATGATCTTAACTACTAATCTAGGAAACAATACCTCATCTTTAGGTGAACAACTTAACTTGAATTAGTCATTAATGCATCAAAAAGAAACAAATAATTCTCAGTGTAAAGAATTGATATCTGTAATGCACCACCCTCCACCAGGTTCAAAGGAAATGATTTGGGTGTCATAATTATTCAAAGTAGTAAAAGAAAAGTCTTCGTGAGTTCACACTAAATTTATTACTTTCATACATATGAACACTGTGTGTTCTTCAACCATCGAACTGTTTTTCCAACAAACGCTACTGTCTTCACACTGTCAGCAATATTATGGATATCAATAGCAATCTGTTTGGATGTTTCTAGAGCTTCAGCGTTTATAGTCAATAACTCATTTGATATTCTTGGAACCTGGTTGGGCCTGAGCCTTTTCGGCTTGGGTACCTCCTCTTTTGGAGTTTTTCTTTTTTTCTTATTTTCTATGATAGTTTCGGTACTATTGACAAATATATAAGAGTGATCCAGTTGCACATCTGTGGAGCATGGCTCTGGGACTTCATATTCTTCAACAGTGGAATCCCCTGTTATGTCAGGATCTGCATGATTCTCCTTAGTAGGATTGGATGCTATTGTTTTTACATGCACCTGCAATATATTTATAGTTAAACTCCCATGGATATTAAATACTTGGTGATGGTTATGGCTTACCCTTCCAAAACTCATTTCTTCCACTTGGTCTCCTTCAAAAGATTTTGTTCCCATTATACATATCAGTCTGTGTTCCTGATGAAATAGTTGCTGTTCCAAGTTTGGACCCCCGCCTGTTTTATTTATCTCATGTTTTAACTTTGCGGCCTATGCGTATGCGACTATGAGCGCTGTAGCTTTTTCTTCTTCGCCCCATCCATTGGTTTCTGCCGCAGCCTCAAATTGTCGACGATACATGGTTTTATGTAAAACATGCTCGAATAACTTGTCTTGATGTTCTCGAACGTTCTGGAAGTCTGCTTCCCATTGTATTTCTATTAGAACTGATTCATTCTTTTGTTCTTCTCTCACCTTCTTCTATTCTTCTAGAATTTTCTGGATTGCTTCTTCTCGTTCTATTTTTTCACGTTCTCGTTCTATTTTTTCACGTTCTCGTTCTTTCCTCTGTTCTTCGAGAATTTTCTGGAGTGTTTCTTCCCGTTCTTTCTTTTCATCTTCTCGTTTTTCCTTTTCATTTTCGAGAATTTTCTCGAGTCTTCCCGTTCTTTCTCTTCATTATCGGGAATTTTCTGGAGTGTTTCTTCCCGTTCTTTCTTTTCATCCTGTCGTCGCTTTTAATCTTCTTGTTTTTCATCCAGCCGCCGTCCTTCATAATCCGCAAATTAGTTTTGAATTAATTTCAACATGTCCTCCATCGTATCGTAAGATGTACTTCTCGCATTCACCATAAATTGTTTTTATTACCAGCAAAATCTCAATTCTGACACCACTGTTACGATAATCCCTGGGTTCGTTTATTGAAACACCAAACAACACTAAACTTCTTTTATTAAAACTCTCTATCACAATACAATACAACACAATCACTTAAATCGCTCCGATAACTTTCCAATGCTCTGTACTAAAAATAATAGTAACGTTGTGATAAGTTAAGCTGTCGTGTCATGAGATATATTTGTCCCCAGTAATTTGCTAATTTTATTTAATTTCAACGGTTTAAGTTCCTCTAAATATAACGGAAGTGGTATCAAAATCTGCAGAAAAGACTCATACACCTGTTACTATTCATAAATCTCAAGCAAAAAGTGTCATTTCAAGCAGAAATTGCAATTAGTGCAATAAATTAAACATCAGTCCCAGAAAAAACTTGTGCAAGCGATAGAAACACTTCAAATAAAAAGAGCTTTCTGCTCTTGCTTCTTTGTGACCAGTGGCGTAGCAAATTGAATCTGCAAATCACCTATAAAAATGGAAACTTGTGTGAAGTGCAATAAAAAGTTTGATCCTGGTCAAGTATTCGCATGTGATAGTTGTAAATTACTACTATGTACGGAATGTGGAAATTTAACAGGATTGGAAGTAAAGTGTATGCAGTTGAAAACCAGAAGAAAACTAAAGTTTTTCTGTGAGCAGTGTGAGGATGGTTTTTATAAAGTCCCAGCTCTTATCAATGAAGTATCGGAACTTAAAGAACTTGTTAAAACTCACAACTAAAGAAGACAACTCGCAAGTATCAGTTTCAACTGATGTATGCCAGACACCAAACATGGAAGAAATTATTTCAGAAATGCTAGATAGGCAAAATAGAGCTTCTAATGTTATAATTTACAATATAAATGAATCCCAGAAAAATTCACAAAATGAACGTAACTCAGAAGATAAGAAAGCAGTTGAAAACATTTGAGTTAACTACAATATTAACAAAAACAATTTAAAATTATTTAGGCTCGGAAAATTCAATGCAGCTAAAATCAGGCCAATTAAAGTTATTCTAAGCTCTCCAGAAGATGCTAAACTTGTTCTGAAAAACAAATCGACCGAAATCCCAGTAATAAGAATATCTGGAGACCAAACCAAAGCACAGCAAGAATACTTTAAACGCATCAAAGCCAGACTTGAAGAGTATAAAAGAAATGGTGACGAAACAAAAACAATAAAATTTATCAACAATAAACCAACAATAGTCTATGAAAATGAAACCACACAACGAAAAAACATGTGAATAACCCTAGTATAAATATCCACACTGATATAATCTACTTGAACGCTCAGAGTTTAGTAAATAAAATCGATCAAATTCAAATAAGCATTATAAGCTACTACCCAAAAATACTTCTAGTTAGTGAGGCAAGAGTAACAAGTGAAATTCAAGATTCAGGAATCAAACTTGATGGTTACAGTCATATCAGATGTGATTCCCCAAATCGCCATACTGGAGGTGTTGTGATGTATGTGAAAGATGGTCTGCAGTTTTCAACAAAGAAGTCTTAAATATTACAGGATAACTACTGGTGTAAGGTGATAAAGGTTAACTTTGGTGGGTGTCAATGGTTAGTTGGGTGCCTTTATCATTCTCCATCTAGCTCCGATGCGTTATTCCTAGAAAACTTAGAAAATATTTGCGATGATCTCTTTGCTAGTAATATGCGTTGTATTTTGGTGGGAGATTTTAATTTAGATTTTTTAAATAACAGTTTTTACGTAAATAAAATCAAAGCAATGTTCTTACAATATGGAATTGATCAATTGGTACTTGACCCTACCAGAATAACAAATGAAAGTGAAACTCTAATTGACTATGTACTAGTGAATAATAATTTTGCCAAATGTTTTGTTCGTGATACTCCTAAATTAAGTGATCATTCTTTAATATCTATTTGTCTCAAAAATAATGACAGAAATGAAAATACTTCCATTAAAATGTATAGAAATCTCAGTGAACAGAATTTGGATAAAATTAAACTAGATTTAATTTCATGTGACTGGAATTTAAATTCAACAGATGTTAATGCTATATATCAAAATTTTTTCTATAACTGTGAAGCAGTCATCAATAAGATAGCACCAATTCAAGTATGTCATTACAAAAGTAACATACCATGGTTTGACAATGAAATTCATAAAAAAATAAAGCAACGTGATAGAACATATAAAGATTTTGTATCAACTACGGGTGAGAATAAAAATGTTAAATGGGAAGAATTTAAGAAACAAAGAAATGAAGTTGTAAATATATTGAAAAAGAAAAAAGAGCACTATTACTTCGAAAAAATAGATAGGTATAAAAACAACTCTCAACTTATGTGGAAAACATTAAAAAAACTAATAAATTCAAATTGCCAATATTCTCCTAGCTCTATAGAATTTAATTCAACTAACCAAATAAATATAGTGAGGAATAAAACTGAAATAGTGAACGAATTTAACTATTACTTTATAAATAGTATTCACCAGATTGTTGATAGTATTGATTATCATCAAGAACGGAAATTGTATAATTATAATTTATATCACAATTTTTCCGAATTTCAACCATTAACCATGAATGAACTAAGTCTACTGATTAAATCCTTAGATAACAAAAACAGTGTTCACGAAATTTTAAATGCAAAAATGCTCAAAGAAATCTTTGAAACTTGTGGTCATATAATTTTAAACCTTATAAATACTTCTCTTCAAACTTCAAAACTGCCAATTTCTTTAAAAGTTAGTACTGTAATTCCTATACCAAAGGTAAGTAATACAATCAAGGCAAGCGAATTTCGACCGATAAATACATTACCACCAATAGAAAAGATTCTTGAATTAGCTGTTTACAAGCAGATTTTAGAACACGTTGAAAAAAATGAAATTCTAATAAATAATCAATCTGGTTTTCGAAAGAAATATTCATGCGAATCTGCAATACAACTAGCCCTGTCTAAGTTCAAAAGAGAAATTGATAACAATAAATATGTGATAGTGGTTTTTCTTGATCTAAAAAGGGCTTTTGAAACGATTGATCGTAATATTCTTTTGATGAAATTAAGAGGATATGGCATAGATGGGAATGTTTATCAATGGTTAGCGGACTATTTATCTCATAGAAAGCAAAAAGTTAGAGTCCGTGATGACATCTCACAAGAATATGGTATAAATAGGGGCGTTCCCCAGGGTAGCGTTTTAGGACCACTGCTTTTCATTTTATACTTAAATGACATAAACCTGTTTGTTAATGTAGACTTCGTAAATTTATTTGCAGATGATACACTTTTGGCATGCTATGATTCTAACTTAGATGAAGCTATTGAAAAAATGAATTCTGCACTAAAGGAGGTGAATGATTATCTTATCACAAATAAATTGAAACTAAATACAATCAAAACAAAAAGTATGATAATAACAACCAAATATAAGTTCAACTCTCTTGATTTGAACGAAATAAATTTGCAAATAAATAACGGAAAAATTGAAATTGTAACATCTATTAAATACCTTGGATTACAGTTAGATAATGTATTGCACTTTGGTAATCATTTCGATTATATATGTAAAAAAATATCCAAGAAACTTTATTTTTTTGCAAGAATTTCCAAAAATCTATCAACTCAGACCAGAATTACTGTATATAATGCAATTATTCAGCCGCATTTTGACTATTGTGCATCTATTATTTATCTTTTCAACTTGAATCAAACATCTAAACTACAAAAACTTCAAAATCGCGGAATGCGTATAGTACTGAAAACGAATAGATACACAGAGATACGAGTAATGTTACAATCATTGCAGTGGCTATCAGTTTCTATGCGGTTGTATTACATGACAATGATTTTTATTTATAAAATACTCAATAACCTTGCACCTCCATACTTCTGTGAATTTATCAATCTGAATTTGGATATTCATAATTATGCCACAAGAAACAATTCTAATTTGCATGTATGTAGAACGAATAAGAGAAGTTCTATGAATTCTTTGTATTTTAAAGGCTTTGATGCATTCAATAAATTACCATCCATAGTTAAATCTAGTCCATCGTTGAGAATTTTTAAAAAACAGTCAATGGAACATATTCAAACCATAAGATAGCATATAGGTTTTCATAACATTTTTTAAAAAATTATTTTAGCATATGTTTGTATTTTATAGTCATTTATTTATATGTTAATGTACTTACTATTATTGTTCATATTATATTAGGGTTACCTATTTTCAATAAAGATTATCTTATTAAAAAAAATTTTGCTGTCGACGTGAGCGGCTCCCGCTTTTATAGGCGCTCATATAGTAAAGAATCATCCAGACAAATCTTAACGATCGAACATTCTGGGTGAGCCGCGATCACGCGAGTATAATCGTTCCTGGAATTGCCGCACCAATTCGCATCCATAGTCGGCAGGGTCGGCGCTAGCACATTTCGTTACAATATACATTAAACTTGGTTTAGGACTCAAACTAAGGTTTAGTAACATAGTTCAAGTGGCCCTCTTTGTTTCGATCGCCCTTACCCATGGGGCCATAAGGGAGGGTGCGGTCCTCTAGCACTCAAGGAAAAAAATTATACTTGTTTCACGTGCGAATAAGTATTTCATTTGATAAAATAAAATTTCTTCAACAGGGTCTGACATTCGATTTTTTCAGCTGTGTAAAATTATATATGCCTTCCAGAGTACACAAACTGTGATATGTAAAAAATAGCTTCAGAACCGGCTCCCCCTTGATTATATATGCCTTCCAGAGTACACAAACTGTGATATGTAAAAAATAGCTTCAGAACCGGCTCCCCCTTGAAAATTGTTAAGGCGCGTACACACCTGGCGAACGCATGTGGCCGAAGCCCTTCGACCGAATTCATTCGATAATTCCGGCGTTCGACGGAAAATTTGCTCTGCCGTCCACATTACGGTGAACGAATTCGTTTGCAGTCATTCGTTCAGTTTCGCAGGTATTTTTGGCGATTCGTGGCGCGAAAGTTATTTGTTTGATGTAAGTTATAAGAATGGCGTCTGATGAGGATATCATTATAGCAAGTGCGATGTATATTATTATTAGTGAGGCGGAGGCCGAAGCAGCGGAAGAACCCCCCAAAAAACGACGAAAACGGCGCTGGTGGACAACATCATTGTTCAAGAGCAGAAGTCGGTACAGAGGAAAAGACTTAATTAATGATCTGAAAGCTGAAATGGAATACGGAATGTTTCAAAATTTTTGTAGAATGAATTTAACTGATTTTGAATGGTTATTAAATGAAATCGGTCCAAAAATCTCGAAAGAAGATACAAAGTTCAGAGAAGCGATACCGCCGGCAGAAAGGTTAATGTTAACCATGCGATATTTAGCTACTGGTGACTCATATACAAGTTTGATGTATACCTTTTGAATTTCAAAGCAACTCATTTCAAGAATAATACCAGAAGTTTGCTCTGCTATAATTGAGGCTCCTAAAGAATATGTAAAGGTAAGTGAAATAGTTATCTAAAATGCTTTAAGTATTTATTGGAAAAGTCTCGAGTTTACATAAAAAACATCAAAAAGTGCCCTAAGTACTATCTGTAAATGAATTTATAAACCGTGTAATGGACGTCTGCGAATTATCTGTTTGCTGCAGCGTCAGGTTTGAATGGCTCGCCAGAAAAACGGACTCATTTTCAGAAGAAAATGGGCCAATTGATGCTGAAGGTGATGCGAAAGGAGTACTGGTGCTTTGAGTGTCTGAAGAATATTGATTATATGGATTGGGTGTTGTGCTAGGCGTGATAATATTGTTTATGACCAATGGAACTGATTGGGGACACGTGATGCTAATAAAGACCTTTATCCGCCTTATACAGAATATCTCCAATTATATGTTCCACCTCACTTTGTGTATGAACGCTGTATTTTCTATGCTTCGCCGCCACATGCTCTCCAAAAATTGTGCTATCGTAATATTTGATATGCTTCCTGCCCTCTAGAGGTAGCTGTCCCACTGCTTGTCCCACGTTCCCCAGAAGACACAGGTAGTACTCGTTTGACTTTCTTGGGAGATTTAAAATCTGATTTTTTTTTGAGAGTTGTTCGTTCTGGTACTTCTGTTTCTTGTGTGTCAGTATTATTTGCGTTACTAGCAGTATCTTCTTTCTCTTCCTTCTCTTCCTTCTCCTCCTCTTCTACTGGATGTTGACTCCTTGGTCGAACCATCTCCTGGAAAGTTTTTGGTTTTAGAATTTTTTACACTATTGTTTTTGTTTTTATTTTTAGGCGCCTACAACTGAAGAAGAATGGCGATATATTGCGGAAAATTATGAAGCTCAATGGAATTTTCCTCACTGCCTTGGTGCCATAGATGGTAGACACTGCATACTACAGGCCCCAATACACAGTGGCAGTGACTATTTTAATTATAAATCAAATTTTAGTATAGTTTTGTTGGGAGTTGCTGATCCAAACTATTGCTTTTTTTTTGCTGATGTTGGCTGCCAAGGCAGGATTTCTGATGGAGGTGTACTAAAAAACTCCATGTTCTGGAAAAAACTTCAAAACAATGAGCTTCATCTACCACCTGATGACATTCTACCTAATGGAGATGTGAAAGTTCCTTATGTATTTGTAGGAGATGATGCTTTTAGCCTTAGTGAGCATTTAATGAAAGGGTATCCAGTAAAACATAAAAAAGGTTCTAAGAGACGTATTTTCAACTATAGACTCAGTAGAGCAAGGCGTATTGTTGAAAATGTTTTCGGCATCATGTCAGCTGTTTTTAGAGTTTTGAGAAAAGTGATGCTACTATCACCTGAAAAAGCAACTTTGGTAGTTTTAGCTTGCGTCTATTTACACAACTTCTTACGAAAGAGTAAACATTACCGCAAGAATTACACACCACCAGGGACATTTGATGAGGAAAAAGATGGAAAGATCATTCCTGGACTCTGGAGGCAGGGAAACGAAAATAGAAATGCAGAGTCCTTTCTTCCAATACCTAAGATAGGACGAAAAAGTTCGGTAAATTGTGAAGCAATTAGAAATAAATTTGCTTCATATTTCATGTGCGAAGGTAGCGTGAGTTGGCAGAATACTCATGCATAAATATTATTCGACAAATAATAATAAACTTCCATCTTATTACTGCCTAGACACTGCGGTCTTGAAAATGCCCTCCCCAATTTCATAATATTTGCATATGTAGGAATATTTCATTTCATAAAAGAATAAATATTTTGACTCACCTCAGTGTTTTTAGTTTCTTTTGGTATAAACTTATCCATCAAGGAAAGCATATCTTTGAAAGCGAACCAGCTAGATTTAAAAATTGTGTCGGTTCCTGAGCCAGTTTTAAAAGAGTTGTCTTGTTTTTGTCTCTCACGTTGAAATGACGTTGATAATGATTCCATTTTCTTTTTAACCTCCCCTGTATCGCCTTTCATAATTTTGCTGATGTCGTTCCAGGCATCAAGTTTCTTTATTTTATTTTTGTAATCATTATGCACTGGATTCCATGAAACTTCCCGCTCTCGATATAAATTAATCAATTTTAAACAAGCAGAATTAGTCCACTTCATTATCGCAAAATAGAAATGAAAGCAAAATCGCGACGACGTTCGACACTTGTATGAGAAGCGTACACACTAAACCCAGACGAAAGAATTCGTTCTTCAATTTTCTTTTGATGTACCGCCCGACGAGCGAACTCTCGCGAAGGCAAACGCATGCGTTGATTAGCGTTTGTTGGGGCGTACACACTTACCGAAGGCGTTCGGTCGAAAGGCTTCGGCCACATGTGTTCGCCAGATGTGTACGCGCCTTTATATGAGCGCCTTTGTTTGAAACAATTCATTAGTTGTAAACAGAAATGATTAGTCACGAATTAAATTTGAAAGCTCATTCGTATTGTCGTGCTTGAGAATCATATTAGTATATTCCACGTCGTATGGTGTCGCTGCAGGTGGTTTCTGTCATCAAAATCGGAGACTAGTGTCTGTGTCTATTCTATTTCAATTTACCGATGTGAAGTTGACTGCCAAAGCTGGCTGCTAAATTTTCCGAAGATACCCGAACGATGATACCAGTGGCGTAGCTTCCCTCCTTTTTGTAAATTGTTATGGATATAAATAAATCGATTACTTCCTTCTGAATTAAATAAATAGTCTACTGTTGTATGTATTTCATTTGTTATTATCACTGAGTGAACGGAACTTATTTGTGGAACTTTTTTTTTATATTTTTTGAAAAATAGATACATAGTCGAGCATTATCTTTCAATGTGCTCCATTGGAGGTTTTCATTTTTTTGTTGGGTATAGAATAAAAAATTGAAATTTAAACACTACCACATTTCTTGGCGATTGAACCACTGATTTGAAGAAGGAAATTGAGGTGGAACTGTTGCTGAGAATCTAGAGAGTGTAACTTCATGAAAAGAGGGTGTAATTATAAAAAAAGGAGTTTATTATCAATTCAAAATGAAACTAGGGGAGATTTGTAGATGAAGATCAATAGAATGCAGCTCCCTTAAAAGAATCTCTTGCGCACATGGTGGTTAGGCTGTACATCGAATAAACACGAATTTCTACCATTATAATTATTATAGCCACCGACTGTCGAAATGAAACTAGAGGGGATTCGTAGATAAAGACCAATAGAATGCACCTCCCTGAAAAGAATTCCTTGCGGAATTGGTGGGTAGGCTGTACATCGAAAAAACACGAATTTTTACCATTATTTTCACCAACTTCCGAAATTTTATTTTGATAAGACACTAGTTGAAATGTTTACAATAATTAGTTTCAACATTAGGTTTAATTTATTATAATAGATAAGTAACCCCACATTTCGTTATTATGTAAACTTTCATCCCAAAAATAAGAAAAGTGAACCAAAATTGGGTTTTCCACCCTTGTGTATATGTATTATATTTTTGCTACATGAATATCAATAAATATATGGCAAATTTCCACACCCACCCAGGAGGTATTGCCGCAAGAGCTATCAAACTTTATTTCAAATCAATTAAAGAAACATGATTAGCTTGAGCACGGGTGCGTTACCTTTTTATTTAAGTGAAAGGTTCGCCAGTAGTCCTATTATAACAACTGATGGTGAATATTTACCTACTCGTAGAAATGTATGTGTCATTTGCTTTTGCGGAATAAGAAACTTATCGTGGGTTTCATAAGTTTCCAATTTTCATGATCCCTGCCATAAGCTAATTTTGGTAGCGCCAAGTTATCGATACCATTTTTATCAATGAAATTTCTTAATTTACGGAGACTATTGAAAATGCACCTATATCTTGGCTTCTGATTGAATCTCGTTTTCGTTACGAGATAAAAAATATACCTCAACGAATAAATATGCCAGCTCCCCCGTCTTCTGATTTTGTGGTAGAAGCTGCTCTACCCGAAATTAGTTCATAAAAGGTAAAATGAAGGTAGTAAACAATTTTCTCACTTGAAGGATGCCGCTATTCCTTGTGACATTTTAAAATCACTCGATACGCAATGCGCAACAGCGTAAGTTGGTGGTGACAAAAAAATGTTTCCTTCAGGACGGGTGAAATTATTGAAAAATGCTTTTTTTTATGAAAAAGGTCCCACCATAAACTCCATTCTCCGTCGTTTTTTTTTCGGAACGTAATTCCTTGGAGAAGACCTAATTATGAAAAATAATAGATAGAAATCAAAAACAGTTTTTTTTGGTGGTGACAAAAAAATGATTCCTTCACGACGGGTGAAATTATTGAAAAATGCTTTTTTTTTATGAAAAAGGTCCCACCATGAACTCCATTCTCCGTCGTTTTTTTTTTCGGAACGTAATCCCTTGGAGAAGACCTAATTATGAAAAATAAAAGATAGAAATCAAAAACAGTTTTTTTTGGTGGTGACAAAAAAATGTTTCCTTCACGACGGGTGAAATTATTGAAAAATGCTTTTTTTTATGAAAAAGGTCCCACCATGAACTCCATTCTCCGTCTTTTTTTTTTTCGGAACGTAATTCCTTGGAGAAGACCTAATTATGAAAAATAAAAGTTAGGAATCAAAAACAGTTTTTTTTGGTGGTGACAAAAAAATGTTTCCTTCACGACGGGTGAAATTATTGAAAAATGCTTTTTTTTATGAAAAAGGTCCCACCATAAACTCCATTCTCCGTCGTTTTTTTTTTCGGAACGTAATTCCTTGGAGAAGATCTAATTATGAAAAATAAAAGATAGAGATCAAAAACTTTTTTTTTTTACTCACATGGGTATCTAATCAGAGGTGATAAAGACGCTAGCTCATAATTTTCAGGACAGTCTAGAAAGTTTGGATAGTCAGGAGCACAAACCACTATCTAGACGCTTCACGACAATTCTGTAAAATCAGACCGATTCTGCTCCCGCTGGGAGTCTGCATCGGAAGTAATTCAGTGCGGGATATTTGAAATACTTACTTGAGCGGGATATTCAAAATATTTATTTGGGCGGGAAATTTGATAGTACTGGTTGGTCAACTTAAAATAGATGTACGACCTTCAAGAAAATTTGATTTGCACCAAGAAATTAAGTATCTATTCCCAAGTTAAAAAATTTGGTGAAAACCTCACTGCTTTCAGCAAAAATTAATGTCTAAAATTGTAGTTTCTGCGCAAATTCGTACATCTGTTTTAACCAACATCACCAGTTGAAGCATTAATAAAATTTTGAATTGTGTCAAATTTAGTCTTAAGAAACAATTAGGTTCTATTTAAATGACTTTCTTCTATTTGGAATACATGTATGGATAAATAAAAGAACAACACTGGTGCTGAATGGGTTTATTAAGGAATAAATATTATATGTTACTTGCAGGAACATGTTCCAGTTTTTTAATATTTCGTTTCTTCAATTGGTTTCCATGTATCCGTGGGGCTTGCAATTTCACAAAGTTGTTTCCTGAATATTGTGATTTCCCACAAAGTATTCTATTTACGCTTCTGCACCAATTGTGAATTATTGTTCTCAGTGAAAGCTGAATCGTCAAATTTAGAATCTGGTCACAATGTGCTGGTTCACAAATAAAAAAAATAAAATTGCACATTGTCCTTTACAAATTTGCCAATTGATTGAGTTAGAAACCTACTATGTGGCTCTTTATTCAAAAATGTATGAATTATTTCAACTATTTTATGAAATGCTACTGCAAATGATACAGTTGAGTAATTTAACCTTTTTGTCCAACCAACACCATATTCTCTTGCAAATATTAATGCATGGTGCTGGGCTGCATGCTCTGTACAAAATAGCGCCGAGTAACAAGTTGCACATTCAACATTTTTTTCAATCCTTTTTAAAATCAAACTGGCTACATAATAAGCTGCTAACTCATTCAACGTTTTCGATAATGTGGATTCTGTTGGTTCCTGAGGGACCTCAACATTTACAATATAATGCACACATTCATTATGCACTACCTCTGGTTTAAATAATTGTGATAATGTTACAAACATATCAATGCATTCATCAATTTCGCAGTTGAAACTACGTTTATACAAAGAAACAGTCGTTTTGAAATATAAAGTTTTAAAAATTCCTACGAACTGGGTACATGAAGCATGAGTATTGAGAACACCAAAACTTCGCAGTTGTCCAAATGCATTCTCGAGTGGATCTTGGTTGAAACGTTTTGGCAACATATATGCAAAACCATTTTGTCGTAATATACCCCAGATTGCCTTATCATGAATATTAAATGCCCAGTTTTTCAGACTTGGGGGAAGCTGCAAGTCCCTGACTGACCTTCTGGCGAATTTCATTTCGCTGAGCAGTGGTGAAGCCTCGTCATTCCAGAAGCGAAAGTGGTCCGACGTATCCCAACCCACACCGCAGAATTTTGCCCTGGTCATGATGTTTGTTCGACCCATTGAAATAGTCAAACAAACGGTCAAAAAATGCTACCAATTCTGCAGTATCTTCTAATTTATCACCAATGACCTTTTGCGAATCTGTAAATAAGTTTCAATGTTTTAAAATGTGATAGGTACGGCATTTTGTTCAACCACAGCGGTCTGGTACAGTCTCGAAAATTATAATCCAGTTAAAACTAACTACCTTTTCTACGAATGTCTTGACTGAAACTACACTATAAAAATAACACACCCAGAATAATTTTATAAACACTAACACACAGGAATAATCAAAAATAGCAAACAATACACAACTCGACCACTTGCTCGTTGCTCGACAACTACGGAAAATAAATTCAAAATTCAACTCGCAAACCACTAACCTCAATTCAAGTCAAAAATAATTATATATGTGTATGTAATGTCACCTCAGCTTGTGCCAACATGCTCGCAGGTCTCTTCCTACTAATTGAATCACCCGTGCTTGTTCCAGGCTGAACCTGAATTAAAAAAGAAGATCTTTACACGGTTTACACAAATTAAGGCATGAGAGAAATTGTCTTTCGAGTGATTGTTGTTCAACAATCAAAGTTCTACCTGAATATTCTCTATCACCTGACTTCCTTCCGCAGTGTTTTCAATACTTGTGTAAGAATGTTCTTCATCCAGCATTTCACGATCGGAATCTTCCACGATATCTTACGGAGCGTGATCGAAAACGTCTGAATCAATTTGATTCTCCAATCCATAAACAGTTTTCTGGTTTATTATGGATAGGGTGAGATCCATGATAGGATCGTGCTCTTTGAAGTCAGGTAATCCTCCTCCAGTCTTTAAGGCTTCACGCTCCTCCGCAGCAGCCGTCTTCCTAACATTCTTTTTTATATCATCGAAGGCCTTTCGCAGAGACTCCTTTGTTCTGGGGCAACTCTCTGACTGTGAATTGAATATATTCGCTATATTTATCCAAGTATCATCCTACTGCTTCCACGTCACTGCATCCGTCTTTTCTTTATCAATGATGTCTTTGAACTGAGAAACTATATTTAAAAGAATTCTCCGCTTATTGGAGTTGAAATTCGGAGCCCATCTTCTTTCAGTTTTCTCACTCATTGTAGGTACCTCACTTCGGAACACAAACACTACAAATGATATCATAAAATGTAGACAGCTACCTCTCTTCGAAACACAAACACTACTTATGATATCTCAAAATTCAGTCAACTAAGTTAGTTAAACCTCCCACTGCCAATAGTGCCAATTCTAATGTCGAGAAGGACCCTAAAATTAATTTGAAAATCCCTAGAGACACCAGCGATGCCACATTTACCTGAAGCTTAGCTAAGTGTCGGTCTGAAAATGGCCTGTGCAAGTGAACGTACAGATAAGGCGCACCTCACAATTGAGCTCCACCCAGCTAAACCGAAGTTTTGAGCGAACCTGTGCAAGCGGCCCCAAGAGGTTAGTGGTCTGTGATTCAAGTTCTTCTTTAATTGTGATTCCAGCTCAACTTAGGCGACCGACAATAGTAAAAGAAGAAGAGCACAGCCTGTGACATCATGCGCTTGCGTAAAAAGATGTGTATCAAGAAAAGAACATTGAATTTCAAGGTTTGAGTGGGATGGAAATGAAACTCGACGTTGCCAGACTTTCCCTTCTAACATTACTACGTAATACATGACACATTCAGTTCTCATGAAATAACTTGTACCAGTATGTTCATTTCAATGATGGGTTGAAGCCCATCACAAACAGAATCAAATTAAATATGATTCAGTTTGAAGAAATCAGTGATCCTCCATGTGAGTATCTATACTTGTAAAAGGAACAAATTGTCATGTTGGTCGATTTGTTCCTGGCATTTACCTGTATGAGATAATTCATTTGCATTTTCTGGTTGTAACTTGATACCTACATTCATCGCATGTGCCTAAATACTTCTCGGTGTTTACTTTAGGTAGGTATCAACGTATAATATTGCGTGACCTAACAAAAATTTGCAACCCCTAACACTTGGCCAAAAAAATTCTTTTGACGAAATTCCAACAACATGTCCATTTTAATATCTAGGAAGGGTTGCAACTTTCTCGCTAAATAATTGTTATAAATCATCATTATTAATTTGCTCAGGCATTCGCACTGGCCTAATCAATCAATGGCCACTCCCTGCATCTAGTTCTACCGAATACTTAATCTTGTTGCAGTCTGCATCTTCTCTCTCACATATTATCTTCCCTTTAGACATCATATTCGTTTTGTCCGGCGCCGATTATCAATATTGTGTGTAAAAAAACTGGAATATGTATTATTTTCTGTATTTTTCTAGCGCTATGAATAGATGAAATTTGAAATATATGCAGGATGTAGGGAAAATTCGACATATTGTGTTTTGATTTGACGATTTTCAGTATTTCGTCAGGGAGTTGAAGATTATTCGTCATACCTCACCTTTCATTAGTAAAAAATGCATATTTCATTTTGCCATCAGTTGTTTTGCTGTTAAGAAATATATACAATGACTGGGAAAGAGGTTTTTTGAGATCATTTCGACAACTGAAGAGTTTGGGTCTTCCATCGATCAGAATATTACAGAATTTCCATTAATTCCGAGATGACAGATAGAGTAGGTACCTGAATACAAACTAGTTCAAAGTTTATCGCGAAAAGTACCTGCATGAATAAAACAAGATTTCCTCAAATTCAGTTACAAGAAATCTTCAAATATTGTGTGAATGACAGTGTACATATTAAAGTTGACGTTCTGTTATCAAATAGGAATCTTTATGACAATTCGTGCTACTTTTATTTCGATGTCTCCAGAAATAAAGCGATTACTTTTCTGGCTATATAATAAAAGTAACAGTTTGAAAGTTTGATAACATATTTCAATTTTGCAACAAGTAAATAAAAACGAAATTATGTATACTTACTACAAACAAATAAAATATATTACTTCTATACAAATATCCTATCATTCAAAGTATAATATTTGGTAAAAAGGATCACATTTTAAAGCATTAGCAACAAAGACGAGGGAAGCAGATCAGTCCTTCTGGAAAAAATAATCTAGAAATCAACTTATAATGTAGTGTGCAAAAATTTCCACCAACAAGTTTGAATTCAAATGATGGCATTCTTACAAAAATATCACTGTCTCCTGTACGATTTTCACTGAGAGCGGGTTTACAAAACCGCGACACGTGTTTTGTTATACAATAGCTTCCTCAAGCAGGATAAATTCATCAAGGTGAGAAGAAATATGAGACCCTGGTCGGTCGGTACAGAAATTCCTGATAATCGATAATACCCGACGCACACTTTACAGCTATAATTGTATTCTTTAATTTCCGCATTATTACCAAGAAGACAAAAACGGGACACATCCCGTTTTTGAAATAGGCCTCCAACCTCCCCTCACAGCTTAACCCTTACCACAACTTGGTCGGTACAGAATTTTTTTCAATTATGAACAATACCCGGCACACAACTGACAAATATTATTATCTATAAAATTCCTTTCTCTACCAAATAAACATTCATTATGTATTAATCGCCTACAATACCAGCATTCTTTGGAAGTATCGGGTATAGAAATATTTGAACAAATTAAACAACTTTTAATCAAATCATCAGATTTATACAGAAAAAGGTTCTTTATTTTTCGTCTATAGAATGAAAAATCTATTATTTCAGTTGAATCATATCCGTTTGCCACGCACTAGAATTATCTCATACAAAATAAACCACAGTTAAAAATTGTCTTTTTGCTCAAAATAATAAATAAATAAGTATTGAGTGATAGTTTATCATTAATATGGACATTATTTATTACATTATACATCCGTATGGAATCAATTAAATCATTCAAATAGAATCTATTTTTTTTAGATTTACTATCTTCTGGATAAAAAAAGCGAGAGTCGATTCTACCAAATCAATCAAAACGAGACAATGATGATTTTGATTCGATAAGTACTGGTAAAGCAAGGTTATTTGTGACGAACCTAATATTTTTAATAAATGACTCACCAATATCTTTCGAATTGAAAATAGCACAACTTTTTTCTTGAGGGATAATTTGATATTTATCAATAATGTTCAGTAAATTTAAAGCAATATCTAATACAAAATTTGTTATCCAATTCCATTGTCAAGAGAGACGAAATCCGAAATATTCATTTGAGTGAAATAGTCCAAGTTTTTAAATGCCGCTACAACATAATCTCTGTTATTACTTTTATAATAATCGATGTCATTCACGAGTCCGTTAGGTAAAAAAAAAATCAAAGTTTCGTATTGCAAGGTTAATTTTTGATTCATGACTTCTAGCTTTGCAAATAGCTCCGAAATTTGAAGCCGTTATTCTCTTTATTCTTTTTTCGAACCACGCAGAAGACTCCCTCTGATCCATCGTTTTTTCTTCAATTAAATTTCGTTGTTTCTATATTTAATTTTTGCAAGGCCTGTTGTTATTTTGACTTCAGACTTCTAATACATTTATTGCAATAGAATCTATCATTATAAGAATTATTATTATTGTCGCAAATTTGGTGAATCCACCCATTACATTGATCGCAACATACCCAGGATACTGTTTCATCCACTTCGCCTGAACCGCAATACAAACACTTATTTGAACTGATTTCAATTTCTTTTTTCAATTCATCTTCTAGTATACAAAATTCGCAAAGAAGACCCACTGTATGTTTTGTCGCCGAATGAAGGATCACATGTTCACATCGATCACAAACATCGCAAGCCACCCATTCGGTTGTTGTATCTAAACGACCAAAACCACAGTATAAACATTTTTCTCTTATAGTTTCATAGATGGGTAACATACTTATTTCTTTAATTTCGATATCATTCAACTCCACAGAAATGTCTTTTACCGCTTTATTAATAGAACCTAACTTTTTGAGGTAATTTCAGGAGAAATGGGTACTTGACAATCGAATTCTTTATGCAATGCCAGAATGTTTTCTCTACTTTTTCTCAAGTATCTCGAACATTTGAGATTTTCATTACCGTTCAAAACTTTTTAATTCGAGTGACCAAAATAATTTTCAATTTAAGAATTGCTAACATGTATTTCGGATTTCCGTTTCTTCAAAATAATACCTGTCCAAAGTGGGCAAAATGGTATATACTTCAACAGAATCATGTTAAAAAAAAATTTACTCCTATATTATTCATTGATGGGTCCTTCGTAACAGGAAAATTTATGATTTTCTTTTTAATTTTCTTTTTCGAACAACAACTTTTTTCTTCAACTTTGAAATCTTCCTTGTTGCCATTACACTCACTAAAGGTTACATTGAAATCTAATGAAATAGCGTTTCAGTAGTAGTTTTCAGTAATATTTCTGAATGATTATGAACGAGGTTGTTAAAAACCGGACTCGAAAGCAAAATAGTTATACTTCGAAACCAGTCTTCAATGTCACAAAAATAATGTCCTTACTGAGATTCTTCATGAGATGTGCACAACAAAAATGTATTGTTATGAAATTATTTGGGAGTTCGAGTACATCATTCACTATATTATATGTGATCTCTAGATATTCCAATAGAGTTATCCTGTTACAAGATTTGCAAATCGCGTGTATATTAGCAAGACTGAAAGAACACTATTTTGTTCTTCGCAAAAAACTCGAAAATCGTAAGTCTTAGAATAATGAGTACCCGAAATCGTCTCGAATATGGGAAATATACGACCGGTAGAAATTAGCAATACTGCGCAATACAAAAAAATCCTTTTTGTCTTGTTCGTCGGCTTTCTTACAATACACCTGTGGCGTCACAATAAATTAAGGGAAGAACTGTACTTCCGCATTTATCAAGAACTTCTAATTGCTCTCCTATACGTCTTCACGTTAAACGGCATAGATACAAGTTTAACATTTCACCGTGTTCTTCCTGCATTTTTATCAAGTCCAGTAAGTCGTTTTCATTCCTATCCCAATGGGATTCCGCTTCAGATTTGATTTTTCTTATCGTTCAATCTGATTTAATATCTTGAAGATTACCCGCTAATATAAGTGGTCCTTTAGCAGATAATTTTTCTCACTTGTCAAAATGTGACGTTTTTGGCATTACAACCAATAGTAGCGGGTTATTTCATGGTTATCCTGGCCAATCATTCGGTATTATACTGATAAAACTGCCTGGTCCTTTTGATGAAACGTTGTTTACCTTTGAACTGTCCAAACTATAAGGTTTACCGCGTCGATTCTATTGAACTGGCTCATATTTATATAAATGATCTTAAATGAAGAGTTACCTTATTATTAATAGTCATTCACTTTTCCAGCATAATAATAACATAAACAACACATTTCAATGAACACTCAAACACGTAAATAGCTCATAACCCCAACTTTATGACAGATGTAGCGAACGACCGATTCAAATATTTAAGGTTTCTTGAACTCAAATGAAGATGGCGTACAATTAGTTTTTATTCAATATAATTCATTTTTTGTGGTATGTGAAGAAACCGTTGAATGAAGATTTTGATACGACATAACGAATGATTTGATGTTCCTTCTGGCGCGATTTTCATTTCATGAGAAGTTTTTAATTATCAACCTTGTACAATGAGAGGTGTGATGCCATCTCGTGGTATCGTCGGCAAGCATTATCATATGCACTGCGTAAGCATCATATCTCTTTCGAATCATAGAGGGCATACATCGTTGTTTGACATTTCAAATTTGTTAAATTTTCACCTATTCTCCTTTCCTTCTGATTTTAAATGAAATACTGATCAATTAAATTGTTCTTCCTTCTATTTGTTCAAAAAATAATCTCTCCAAATACAACTCGTTCTTCAAATGTAATAAGATAAATTTTCATTTTCGAAACACTCGAACTTTTTCATTTTGAGGCAAAAGCATTCAAACAAACCGAATTAGATAAAAAAATTTATCAATCGGTTTGTTTTCATACTTTTGCCAAATAAAAATGTTTTTGTGGAAAAAGAAAATTTATCGATTGAATTTGAAGGACTCGTGGTATTACCTTTGATAACATTGATTTTCTTTTATATTCCGACGGCTTTTTATGCAATAATTTTTGTTTTGCCAAGGTTTGTTCAATGTAACGTGGGTGACAGAAGTTGACCGAACTTGCGAAAACTTGGACACTTGAACTTCGAATCAAAATGAGGTTTTTTTTACAATTAGAACTATTATTTTTGCACAAAGCATACATTTGTATTGACCCATCCTTGAGATATTTGGGATATTTGATGGCGATGGTGCAAATATTATTGACGAATTTTTTGATACGATTCCGATAATAAAAAGGATAGTATTTGCTAACTAAACGATTATTCCGTATTATACAATCGAACAATGCATTTTTTATAAGAAGGGACCCTTCTGAAATTGAACATTGTTTAAATGAAATCGGAGGCAATTCATCGACATTAGTAGAATCAATTGGAAGAATTATACTCGAGTTTGGATCAGACAGGTTGAAATTTTTAGGGATATTGAAACTTTCAGGTGTTATTCCAAATTTTTTATCTTTATCATCAGGAATTTCATCTCTTTCAGGAATCATTGAGTCAGTGATCTCATTCGAATTGAACTGTTCATCATTTGAATAAATGTCATTTACCTCCATGATTTTTTTTCTTTATTGCACTAACTTGAAATCTTGCTTTCTTGCAATGAATTGAGTCAGTATCTACGGGAGTCGAACAATAAGCAACATGGTGTGTTTTGACTTGAATTCTAGTGGACTGTATATTTTTTTAGCTTTCTTTCAAACCTTTTGGCACCTTTGTGATTGATCGAAATGAAACACCACGATCGTGAAAAAACTCATTTACTGCACTTGCTTTCGAGGGTTAGTATCGAGTGACAGTGACCTGTTTCGCGGTCTACAAACAAGTTACCAAGTATTTCGCACGCAGGCGTCAAACTACAAAATGTGAGAGAGAAAGAATGTTTACGGTTCATACAGCGCGCACAATCCAGTCACGTACCAACAACACTGGGGACGCATTCAGATGAAAAAGGGATACTACATGGTGGTTTTCATCAGAAATCAATGGGCAACTATTCATTTTGTCGATATCATCATTTAGACCAGGCAGTGTCTGATTCCATACTTCAATGGGCTTTTCGTCAGTTTTACAATATTTGTTTAGATAGTGATACGCTCGTTTTCTATTATTTCCTCCGAGTCAGCATGAAGATCCTTCAGAATTTAATTTTTTTCCTTTCTTTACTATATAAATGCCCATTCGCGACAATTGCAATTATCTTTTCAAACTCTGTTTTATTTCGATAAATATGCCTATACACTAGACTAGGGAATTTTAAAGATGACTTTTCTAAAAAACGACGTCCTTCAAACCCGAACAAAAGTAGTGATACTGAAATTATGTACTTGTTTACAAATCACAGTACATATTAACCAACGATGCGTAGTTTTCTACTTTTTATATATTTTTTATCATATGTACTTATTGTTCATATTCTTACATGTAAAATTCATAAACACATTTTATATTATCAGTAGTAATAACCCAAGGACATTGATAATTGTTCGAAAATTTTATAACAGATTTCGAAAGCTTGTTGCTAGGATGAGCAAAAAGCTTGAGAAAGTTGTTATAAAATTTTTGAGCATTTATCAATGTTCGAGGGTTATTTGGATATTTTTTTTTTCTAATTATAGAAAAAGAAAGCAGAGCAAAACTAATTTCATTGATATTCTCGTCAGTACCTACACAACCGAGTACACAACCAAATTTTGAAATATTCATTATTTGAAACGTCAAAATGAAACAAATTTGTTTGTTTCCATGTCAATAACATAATAAAGTGAAAAGAGCCCATGGGATCTTTTCAGTATAATTATATATATTACTTGTTTGTTCCGAAAACACATTTGACCGATTAGAAACCACTCAGAGGCATGCTCAAAATGAATTTTGCTCTTCAACATTCATATTGCGCATGCTTCTGACCAATTTCTGATCAGTCAAATGTATTGTTGGAACAAAGCTATTTACTCTTTTTATTGGATTTCTACTTGAGCAAAACATTTTCAGTCTAATTATCGAAGTGAATACGTACTTCAATTCATCTTCATCTCTGACAAGATTAGGCTGAACTTTTTTTTTTCTTAGGTGCTGTCTGATAAACGAACCTAATTTCTTAGCCAGTGGTCGTTGATGGCGATATATAATACTCTCATCCTGCCGCATTTTAATTACTGAGCAACAATCAATTTTTGCTAAACCAGAATGAAATAAATCGATTTCAAAAATTGCAAAATCGTGCAATTCGCATAATTTTGAAATGTTCCAAACAAACTCCAATAAAGAATATGTTGAGTACATTGAACTGGTTACCAATTAAAATATATTGGCAATATCAAACATTGATATTTATTTTCAAAATAAATTCTGGCGATGCTCCTTCATACCTACGAGATATCGTAAATTACAAGTATGAAGTTCATGATTACTCTACAAGATCCAGAAATGATTTTTCGAATCCGATGGTATCAAAGAAAGCAATAGAGACATCGGTATTTTTTAAAGGATTGAGAATATTCAATCAACTTTCCTTGTCATAAACAATGTTCTACACTTGTGGCCTTAAAGCGATATCTGAGTGACAACCTCTAACTATGTAGATATTTGTGAGTCTCTTATGTGCTGATGTTATTTTTTCATATATTCATATGTTATTAGTGTTTTACGTTATTTTATTTATTGACTGTATGGGTCACCATACTTTAACATATTTTATTAATTAGTTTTTAAGTCATTTATTGTATGATTGATGTATTAGTCGTTGACTGAATGAGGGATATATATATATATATATATATATATATATATATATATATATATATATATATATATAGGGAGGTATCCATTTATTTAGCTCTTGGCTTTTGCACTGATATTGTGGTAGAAAGATGAGAATAATAAAATAAGGATAAATTGAATTTTTCAATGGGAATCCAGCCAAAATTCCCATATCTGCAATGTCGTAAGTAACACAATTACTGCGTCTAACAGCTTACAGCGGTTGAAGCCGATGAACAAAATTTGACATTTCACCATAGAAAACTGCCATATTTTGTGCAGCGGCTTTAAGCGCTGTAAGCTGTTAGACGTAGGGTGATTCGGTGATTGTGACATTTTGACAGTCGGTGGCTATAATAATAATAATGGTGAAAATTCGTGTTTTTTCGATGTACAGCCAACCCACCAATTCCACAAGAAATTTTTTTCAGGGAGCCGCATTCTATTGGTCCTTATCTACAAATCCCCCCTAGTTTCATTTTGACAGTCGGTGACTATAATAATAATAATGGTAAAAATTCGTGTTTTTTCGATGTACAGCCTACCCACCAATTCCGCAAGAAATTCTTTTTAGGAAGCTGCATTCTATTGGTCTTTATCTACAAATCCCTCATAGTTTCATTTTGACAGTCGGTGGCTATAATAATAATAATTGTAAAAATTCGTGTTTTTTCGATGTACAGCCTACCCACCAATTCCGCAAGAAATTCTTCTTAGGGAGCTGCATTCTATTGGTCTTTATCTACAAATCCCCTCTAGTTTCATTTTGACAGTCGGTGGCTATAATAATAATAATGGTGAAAATTCGTGTTTTTTCGATGTACAGCTTACCCACCAATTCCGCAAGAAATTCTTTCAAGGGAGCTGCATTCTATTGGTCCTAATCTACAAATCTCCCCTAGTTTCATTTTGACAGTCGGTGGCTATAATAATAATAATGGTAAAAATTCGTGTTTTTTCGATGTACAGCCTACCCACCAATTCCGCAGGAAATTCTTTTTAGGGAGCTGCATTCTATCGTTCTTCATCTACGAATCCCTCTAGTTTCATTTTGACAGTCGGTGGCTATAATAATAATAATAATGGTGAAAATTCGTGTTTTTTCGATGTACAGTTTACCCACCATTTCCGCAAGAGATTTTTTTTTGGGGAGCTGCATTCTTTTGGTCTTTATCTACGAATCCCCCCTAGTTTCATTTTGACAGTCGGTGGCTATAATAATAATAATTGTAAAAGGTCGTGTTTTTTCGATGTACAGCTTACCCACTATTTCCGCAAGAGTTTTTTTTTGGGGAGCTGCATTCTTTTGGTCTTCATCTACAAATCTCCCCTAGTTTCATTTTGAATTGATAATGAAATCTTTTTTTTTTCTCATTACACCCTCTTGTCATGAAGTTGCTTTCCCTAGATTCTCAGCAACAGTTCCACCTCAATTTCCTTCTTTCAATCAGTGGTTCAATCGACAAGGAATGTGGTAGTGTTTAAATTTCAATTTTTCCATTCTATACCCAAAAAAAAATTAAAACCTCCAACGGAGCACATCGAATGATAATGCTCGACTATGTATCTATTTTTCTAAGAATCTGAATAAGCTCCGTTCACTTAGTGAAAATAACAAATGAAATACACTTCGTCGTGTTTTGAAATACACTCCATTCGTCATGTTTCATGTAGTGTGTAAAAATTCAATCCGACTTTTTCTCTTTTCAATCAATTCGATAGAACTCAACAGTAGACTATTTAATTTAGAAGGAAATAATTGATTTATTTATATCCATAACAATTTCCAAAAAGGGGGGAAGCTACGCCACTGGTATCATCGTTCGGGTATCTTCGGAAAATTCAGCAGCCAGCTTTGGCAGCCAACTTCACATCGGTAACGAAATCAGTAGTTTTTTTTTCTTCTCAGATATATGTCCACTCTTCTTTTTATTTTCCATGATGAGAATTTGCTAAAATTTCGAAGGGATCGCCATCTATATATATTTTTTTTAACTAACCGGACGGTGAACAACAAATATTATTTCTATGGAGCCTTATGAGTGTTGGATTTAAAATTATTGTTTTGGAAATATTTATAACTCAATACAGTACAGAAGTGCGAAGAGTGAAATAATTATGAAGTGTTGTTATGGTTTACAATCCAAATGCAGCGAATTTATTGAAGTATTCCTACAAAATCGAGAAAAATGTGCTCGGTGTCACTGTGCTCATTATATAATACTGGTACTATTTCACTACATAAATTCCCCATTAACGACAAAAAGCTTCGTCTCAGGAAGAAAATATTGAAAATTAGTAAACCAATAAATAAAAATATGTCTGTAAGTAGCCTCCACTTTCTAGAGCGTCCGAAAATAAAGTTTAGTGGACGTTTCAGTTCCCACTTCGAAGCCATTTTCAAGACTATAATATAACATTCATTAATATATAGTTACAGCAAAGTATGATTACATTTATGTAAATAAATCAAAGCTTTCTAGTCTGTTTTTTATCCTTTCACACTATCCCCCAATTAGTCAGTAGCATAACTGCCAATTGTATCTCCTTGGTTAGACAAATTTTTTTTAAAAGCATGATTCATTCATGATTGGTGAGATTTGAACCTTATTTGGTGTGAGATCAGTTACTCTTACACTTGATATTATCAATTATCTTCTGGAAATGATAACCTTGTTAAAGAATTGAATAGTTAGTAGGGTGATATCAGTTCAGCGGTAAGGTTGTTGATCTCCACGTTAGAAGTGGAGTACCCAACCTATTTCTTCAGCTTTTTCTTTTGAAAAAACCTTATGTTCTGTAAGTTTTCTTCAAAATACTCAGTACTGAATTATACAATGTAAAAGTACAGAAAAAGTTTTGGAGCAAAACAAAAATCAGGTTTTTCTCATGATTTATTTGAATAGTAAAAATAAAACATTTGTTGAAACACTATTCGGTGACATGTTTTAATAAATCTGATATATTGATCCTTTATTTATCACAAAAAGCTAATTACATGCAAAAATTTCTTGAAAATCAACTACTTCTATATATTTAGGAAATGACATTACCTACCTAATAACAAAATAATATAAGGGTTGCAATATGTTTGCAGAGCCCAGATAAACCCGCTTTGCAGGAACATTGGCATTTCCATCCCTCATCAGCCAGCAATATATTGATTTCATGTGGATGCTCTACTAAAGCTAATGTTCGCAAACATAAGCTCCTTATTTTTATGGTTACTTTCTTCCACTCCACATGCAATGATATGCCCTGCTTTGAACACAGCTTCACCCTCTTTCAACGTTCTAGTTCTGCTTTCCACGTAATCCAGAATATTACGTAGCTCCAATTCTATAAGACATTTTGATCTGGAATGTAGGTTGGTGAAGTAGGTAGTTCAAGTTATAACACTCACGAGTAAAATAAGGCTGTAATACTAGCCAAACGTGTAACTACCTCAGCACACAAAGCAACTTAAGACGTTTAAACAGTAATTTGCACTCAACAAGGCCTCAAGAATGCAAAACATGAACTAATAGTACCATGTACCATTACTTCAAATGGCCAAAATTTGGTGTTCACCGTAAAGTGAAGCCATCTTGGATTTAGCAACGCCATCTATCGGTTGACGATTTTCGCCTATAATCGGTTTTTTTATGATAAATATGTATTCTGTAATAATTTTCTCTCATATTAATATCTCTCTTAGTGTGTTCAGCTAGTGCTTGTGTAGCTGATATTGTTTTCTCCATTTTTTGTGAGCGCCTCGGTCTATGAACCATTTTTTGTTTTTCACTTGGAATTGAGGATGGTTTTTTGATTGACTATCTGCATTCAATGGTGCCGTTACATTATTTGATTCAGTTGAAATCAACATATCTGGAGATGTTGGTAAATCCACAGAAGAGCAAGGATAATCGGCATTATTTGAGTCTATCTCTGTGAATTTTCATCTGTGTTATCTTCAAATGAAACTTGTGACTCTGACACGTTTGGATGTCCCTCGACCACCACTAAACCAATGATGTCTAAAATTTGATCATCATCTCTAGTCATCTCAATATTGACTGGGGGCCTCCACTAGTTCTCTGTCGGTTTTGTTTTATTTTCGAATTTTGGATTTTGTGCGGGTTTTCATATCATGCCATGTCTGAAAAAATAATTGCATTTTATTGACTATATACCAATGAACATGTGCATTCAGCTTTTAAACTGAATGCAAACGGGGCACGATATTCATAAAATATTTTTATCCTTACTTTCCGCCACTTCTTCCAATCCTTATTTGCTCCCGGCATTGCATTTAATGTGTTTGCGAGCGATTCCCACAACTTTCTTGCTTTTTTGAAGGTAAAATCATTGGTGAATTTTCCACTTATAAGCTCTGGATGACTTTTCAAAAACTCCACCAACTCGGATTTTTGTTCAGGAGTTGTAGAAGCCAGATATTTTGTAGATTTATTTATTATAGGTATTATATTACGTTCTCAAAGTCCGCCGTTGAATCTCCTTTTCCAATCAATAGATTATAATTATATTATACCCATATTTTAAACAATCGTAGGTCATCCGACGTCCTCTGTAATTACAGTACGACGTTAGTTACTTGATTCATCAATAATAATAGTAATATTGTTCCTATATTGCTGGTATTACTGGACACAGTAAGTAATTTCGGAACGCCTTACAGTGGCAGTAGCCTGAAATTGCTAGTCAATTTCGGAACGATTCGGGCAGTAAAATATCCGGCGTTCGGCGGGAAGAACAAAAACAATGCTCTAGACCCTTCAAGCTCCACGTTCCACCGAGTTGTGATCAAAGAGGGATAATAGTTCTGTGGCTGTGATACCTACCTACCAGTATTAAAATGATGGCTACAAGAAATAAAATAATAACAGATGAAATAATGAGTGATAGCGACTCTGATGTATCAGAAAAATCGGATAGCTCAAGTACCTCAAGCTCTAGCGGATGTATGGAGGAGGACTTCATGAATTTAATTGTTATTGTACAAAATATTAGAGGACCAATTGAAAGAATACCCAGAATTGAGGGTTACATTCCAAATGTAGTTGATCATTACACCCCATCTATATTCAAACAGCATTTCAGGTTAGTAAGGATAGTCCAGGCAACACAGAAAGTTTATGGAAATAGTGCTTGCAGGGTGTTTCCTGAGACTAACCAGTATTTGGTGCAGTGTTTAAGGGAACGAATGGAACATCCAGATGGTCCAGGGAGACATCAAATTGACTTGAAACATCAAGTGCTATTTGCATTATGGTTTTTTGCAACACCTGACTCCTACAGGTTGGTCATTCTTCTGTTCATACTTCTGTTTAAATTGAGAATGTCATTAATAAATAAAGGTGAAAACATTTTCAGACGATGTCACCAAATACATGTTTCTAACTTATCTATTTTTTTTCAGGTCTATATGTGAAAAATTTAATATAGGAAAAGCCACAGGATTTCGAGTTATCAGAAGAATAGTAAATGGGATTTGTGAATTGGCTCCCAATTACATCAAATGGCCAACAAACAGGGATGATGCAGTATTAATCTGGAATGGATTCAGAAACAAAGGACCCATTCCAAAAGTTATTGGTGCAATAGATGGTTGCCATATATATATCACTAAACCATCAGAAGATGGAAACTCCTTTATTAATAGACATCATAGAGCCTCAATTCAATTACAGGTTTGTATAAAGTGTCTGTTTCATCATCTGTTTTCTATAATACATGATTTTAGGCAGTATGTGATCATAAATGCTTGTTTACCCATGTTTATATTGGGAATCGTGGATCTGTTCATGACCAGAGAGTTTTGCGATTATCTGAGGTGTCTGACTTTTTAAGTAACCCAGATACTTACTTTCCGGAAGATAGTCATTTGATTGGTGACAGTGCCTTTACCATTCACAAACATTTACTGGTACCCTATAAGAATAATGGGCATTTAACGGAACAACAGATATATTTCAACACCAGCCTATCATCAGTACGTGTTAATATAGAAAGGTCTTTTGGATTCCTGAAGAATAGGTTCCGAAGGATTTTACATTGCTGCCCTTTAACAGATATACAGTTCATCCCAAAATATACATTAGCCTGTTGCGTCTTACACAATATTTGTGTGATGAGGAATGACTTGATTGACCTAGAAGAAGTGATGAATGCAGACAATGTTCATGTTGATGTCCCAAATAACCATAATGACTTTTGGGTAGTAGCTGGTCGACACAAAAGAGATAGAATAACTAGGGATATTTGGCCAGGAGAACTGTGAATAATGTTTTATTTTGTGATCCGAATTTTGAATTCAGTATTTTTAGAAAAAGTTGTGCTTGAGAAATTAGTAATTATTATGATGAAGAAATATATAACTTTTTGAATAAACTATTTGCCTTTGATTTTTACTTGCAACAGGTATGTAGCACCTGGATGACCATAAAAGGTATTTGCTCCTCTCATTTTAGAAAAAACTAAAATATATTTTTGTAACATCAAGAATCTTACTTTCTTATAGAGATTGAAAGAGCACTAGCTCACATTCAGCAGAAAAATTAATTAAAGAATAAATGACAAATTTAAATATGTTTAATAAATATAACTCAACTTTCAACATTTCTCTAACATAATTAACATTCTGGGAACAAAATTAAAATAAATATTCTTTCACAACACTACAAAACAGAACAAATACTTTGTCCAAAATACTTAAGAAAACAACATTAAATAAACATTTCGTTATTCACATAATACTTTGATAAAGTTGTATGTTGAATGTTAGCACTAGGTTGATGGTCCATTATTTCTTTAGAACATTTAATAATTCTCTCTTGAGCTCCATTTTTTCTCTATGCCTCTGCTCCTGTTTCATCTCAGATTCTTCTCTTTTACGGTTCTTTTCCTCAAGCCTTTTTTTCTTCTCTTCGTCACGTTTTTGCCTCTCGGTTTTCAAGTCATTCAAAATATCTTCAATATTAATTTTTCGTTTCTGAGGTGTTGACTTAAAGCAACCTATAAAATCGAAAGTTCATTCAAAAGGTAGTCCAGATGTTCTTCATGAAGAAATGTTTCATTTGTTGTCAAGTAATAATTTTATTCATTATAAAATATTTGTAACAAGCATACAATTCAAGTTTTCTTGAATTGTATGCTTGTTAATTATATTTTATATGTCAACTTGCCTGGTTTCGGTTCACTATGAGCCACATCTGTTTTACTTAGCAATGTGGAAGATACAGCTCCTTCTAATGGCATAGCCCAAGATTTTTTATCAAACAGTTCAGACATTACCTAAAACAAATATATCAGAATTATAAACACTGGAGTTTATATTTATACTGAGAAATGTATGGATAACATTTTATATTTTATTGAATATTTGCTTTCCAATATCTTCAATGAAATAAATATAGTAGATAAGCAGTAATGAGTTTGAATACATACTGAATAATATTCCCAAAAGATGGGAGACGTTCCAGTTTTAGATTGACTATCTTTAATAGTTTTGAAACGGCGTTTCAATGAATCCATCTTGACTGAACATTGCTGAGGAGTAACTTTGATGCCCCTCTCATTAAGAGTCGTCGAAATCAATTTCCACCCTTCTTTGCTTTGTCCACTTTCAAATTTACTTTCGTACTCCTTGTAGGAGTCTAATAATAAATGAATTGCTTTATGGTTCCACCTGAATATCCTTGAGGATCCTGAAAATTGTATCAGTGGTCAAGTCTAAGATGTTTTGTTCATGTTATAATGACCTGTGTACTGATTTTCTTGATCAGATGTTGACTCTGTAGTTTCCATCTCCTTATCGAGATGTGCCCTGATGGCCTGTAGATAGCGCATAGCGTAATCGGGTTCTAAAATATTTCTTTTAACATCAATTATCTGTTTGAAGAATGGATATGAGAACAAACCTTGTAGATTGGCAGCCGTTTCGGCATCTACCTCTACCATCAAATCTTCCAAAACAACTTGATACATTTTTTTTATTCTATTTACTGGTGATATTTCTGGAAGACTTATTTCAAAAGTTGTTTGTCAATGGTATTTGGTCAATATCAATAAACATATATCTAACATCTAACCTAACTTATTTCAGTTCGGGTAGGGGATACTGGAACTGCACGACCTATTTCTGCAACAGCAGATCCAGTAAATTTTTAGCCTCTAACAGGGTTTCATGAAAAGTGGCGCGAAACGTTTGCCAGTAAATTTCAGTAATATCGGAACGATCCAATTTACTGTGCAGTACTGGTCAGCAATATCGGAACATGCCAAATATTTGTCAGGAATATTTCGTTGACTGTCATCGGAGTGAATTTCAAGATGAATGAGCCTCTGAAGAAGATTTATGGTTAATATCTAAATATAACCCTACTTTTTTTAAGGCCGATTCTCACTAGGGCGGTGCCGAGCGGCGCGGCACTGGACGAAGCAGTTTTTGTGCAGGCTATTCTCACCTGAGCGGCATTTTGTAGCAGCAGCGGTGTGCGAAATAGTAAAATCTATATTTTAAAGTAGGTAGGTATTGTGAGTTTTGTAAAAAAAGTGATATGAGTTTGGGAATCACAGAAGAGGATCCTACATCGTCATCATCAGACGATGTTGTTTTTGTAGCGGCAATATGTCATGAATACGAAAATAGACGAAAAAAGAAGCGACAATATTGGGTTCATGACATATTTCGTGCAAGGCTGGAAGAAGGTGAATTTCACACACTGTTTAGGAGACTGCAGCTGGATGAACAAAAATTTTACAAATACTCTAGGATGTCTTCAGGAAAATTCAATCAATTATATGATCTTTTACGCATTCCATTAACCAAACAAAATACCAAATTTCGTCGAAGCATCAGTCCACTTGAGAGGCTAACTGTCTTTATAAGGTAAGTTGAAAGTCTAATAAATCATAGAGTAGTTTTAATTATCATAGTCTATTCTCGAATAATGTAACTAATAAAATAACATGTTGCACTACACTATAACAAATAAACTTTTTATGTATTGTGAGATGAACAAATAAACTATGCAAAATGACAAAAAATATTAACAGAAAATACTGTAATTGAAATGTCACATCCTATTATGATAGGTCAGTTGCAGCCGTATCTTAATCTGTAGTTGGTCTCATAATATTTTGACCAGAACTGTGTTCAATAGCAGATAATTGAGCTGAGAATGATGAATAATATTCAGCTGGAGGAGCCTGTAATGAGTGTAATACTGGCTCGTTATTGTAGCATAGTAACGAATTGGTGGTTGATTGGTTTTGCACTGGTGAACGACTTTGCATTGGTAGAATATGCATCTGTTGTGTGTGTACAGTTGATTGTGTTTGAGTTTGTGTAAGACTTTCTGTAAGTAGTGGTGGAGCTGGTGTGGCTGAGGAAGCTTCTAAAAGCGCCAATTCGTAGAAATTTACTATTTCAAACATCTTATTTTTCACTTTCGCCTGCCATAATGGGGGAAATGTAGACGTAGTTCTCGCCATGCTGGTAAAAAATTCTAGAAGTGCTTTACTGTCTGTTGATTGTGTCGCAGTTGCCAAACTTTGTTTCTCTAAACGGCTGCGTTTTTTTTCTTGGATATATTCTTGTAATATCTCTGGCATTGAGTCAGCTTTTCTGGATGTAGTTTTAGTTTTTTTATTTGGCAACGCGTCACTTCTTGCGCTTGCATGAGGTACTGGTCTTGAAACATTCCCTTCACTTGAAGAACAAGTCTGTGGGGTATTAGGTAGCGATAAGGATGGACTTATCGGGTTTTCATGATAACTATCTTCGAAGGTTTCTTCCTCGGTGTGTTCAAAATGGCTTTCAGTATTTATTTCATCGCCATCTTCGAAGTTCGCATCTGTTTCTTCACTACGCACGTTTGTGTGAGTCCTACAATTAAAAACTCTTGATAAGATAAATGTCAACTTGATACAATATACAATCTACTCACTCCCTTCCTTTAATGTGCGGCAAAAGAAAGCTCATAGCATCCCAATATTTCCATTTTCTGGTACTTGTTGCAGCTTGTCCGGATTTCGTTTGCTTGCTTCTGGCAGCCTTTTGAAAAGCATCCCTAAGTACTTTCCACTTCTTCTTGCAAATGTCGCCTTGAACAATTCATTAAGTAAACTGAAAAGTTAGAGTTGTTTAAAAAAATCTCAAACTACCCGGTAGTTAAGAAGTCTGAAAGATTTAAAATATTACTCAATTGTTCAATTTATCTGTTCCAGGTTTTTGGCTACAGGAACAGACTACCAGGCGCTATCATTCAACTTCAGAATAGGACACTCCACCATTCAAAATATTGTAACTCATACTAGTAAAGTAATTTGGGAAACTCTGAGAGACGATGTCATGCCTCAACCTACAACGGAACTACTTCAGAACTGTGCAAGAAGATTTGAAAACCTCTGGAATTTTCCTAATTGCGTAGCTGCAATAGATGGAAAGCACATCACCATGCAGGCACCTCCAGGAAGTGGCTCGTTATACTTCAATTATAAAAAAACATTTTCAATAGTGCTACTGGCAATGGTAGATGCTGACTACAGGTTTGTTGCTGTGGATGTTGGAGCTTACGGGAAGAACAGCGATGGTGGAATATTTAGTGAAAGTAATATGGGAAAATGTTTAAAAACCAAACGTTTGGAATGCCTGAAGATCGTCCTATTACAAATAATGGGAAACCCGTACCATATGTAATAGTGGGGGATGAAGCATTCCCTTGCAAAACTTACCTTATGCGACCTTATTCAGGACGTGGACTACCACAAGACCAAAGGGTGTTTAATTATCGGCTTTCCAGAGCTCGCAGAGTATCCGAAAATGCTTTCGGACTCATGTGTCAAAAGTTTAGAGTTTTTTTAAATAAACTACAACTTCATCCCAAAAATGCAGATACACTTGTTTTATCTACGTTGTGTCTTCATAACTTCCTCAGAAATGATAATGCTTTCCTAAGTGTATTAGATGATGAAAAAATGGAAAAGGAAGTGCCAATGTTTTCAGATTTATCTCATATTGGTGGAAAAATTTCAACTGATGCAATCGAAGTACGGGACACGTTTAAAGAATATTTCCTGTCTCCAGCAGGCGCACTTCCTTGGCAAGAGGATACAGTTGATGCCGGTATAGTGTAAACAAATTGGATTTTCAGTTGTGTTACAATAAACCACTAATTATACACCATTCATGGTATATAATAAAAATAAATATTAATGTTCAGTCATATAAATATATTTTTTTTTATCCTCTATTCAAATGCCCTGTATGTTTCAATAAGTTGTAAATCATAATATTAGGTAACTGTGACGACTGTATTCCGCAACTTTTTTGTGAAAATTAATAAATTATTATTTGAAAGCATCATTTAATTATTAAGTCCAAATTTTCATGATCAAATGAATTTTCGAATGACATTTCCGTATAGTTTTAGCAAAATCGGCAGGTCTGAATTCGTTAAAAAAAGTAAGGTCACAAATCACAGAAACACAAGGTCAGATACAATGATCTATACAGAAGCTGCATAACGTTTAAGTAATTTAAATTATACATGCATTATATTCACTCTACTGTATAATATTTGAGATTCTGTATAGTTGATTCTTCTGAGACATAAGTGCAATGGGAACTTACCATTTTCTTTTAGTTTTTTCCCGATATCTGACCAAATATTTTCTCTTCTAATTTGATTACTGTAATTTATAATAATCATTCACTAATAAAATTAATCTTTCTATTTTTTCCGCGTCCATATTTGTTTGGTGTGTCTCTGAAATTGTGTTAATTTCTACAAGTCGCAGCTTGCTTGTGACGTGACGTGATTCCCACTTGTCCGTCAACAGGCGGGAGGGAGCGTTTCAAAGCGGCAGTGCCGCGAGCCAATGCTCCCGGAGGCGTTAGAACTTTGCTGCCTACGAACGCGACGCTCTGCTCCGCGCCGCTCTGCTCAGGTGAGGACGGGATCACTCAATTACATGCAAAGAATTGCAAGCAACTTTTGCCGCGCCGCACAGCGCCGCGCCGCTCGGCACCGCTCTAGTGAGAATCGGCCTTTAATCTGTCTGGCTTGTAGTGTTAGCTAAACATCGAAAGTTTCAACTATCGATAGTTTCGATATTTCAGAAAAAAACTATCGATATTATCGATAGTATCAAAAAGAAAGAAATCAACATTAGTTTTGAGGTTATAGCCCATTAAATGAAGAAGTTTTCAGGTTATGTCGATTATTTTTTGCAAACATCTCAATTAGGCATTCCAGATACTTGTCAAAAATGTCAAATGAACCGAAATGAACCAATCGGCGGCATCTGCCCCCCAGGAACTTTCGTTTGTTTTCTTTTTTATCAGTTTGTGATTGGTTAAAACTGGTATTTGCCCCCCAGACATAACCTGATCTGGAATGCCTAATAAGCTGGCCAAATGAAATAAAATAATGAAAACAAGAATGAACATTTGTCCTTTAATATAAAAAATTAACGAAAATTAAAAAAACGTATACTGAAAACAAACATCAATAAAACTAAAAAACAAAACGGAAAAATAGAAAATCAAAATTGTCTCAGTCCTCTGATCTGGTCACTCCATCAGTCAGGTTTGTTTTGTCATCGACGTTGTCAATGTCAAAACATCATCACAATCACAGATCACTGGCATCTATCATTGATACAAAATCAGGCATCAAAAAAAGGTATATTCTGCTTGAGGAACAATAACTCATTCAGCCTCTTTGATTTCAGTCTATTCCTCCTTTCAGTCATTATTTGACCTGCCTTAGAAAATATTCTCTCAGAAGGTACTGAGCTACCTGGTATACACAAATACTTCCAGGCGATTTGTTTTAAGTCGCTTGTACTTGCTTGCCAATATTCCAATGGACAGTATTCTTTGTCAATGATGGGTTTTTCTAAGTACTGTCTAATGTCTATTACTGAAGAGCACATAGGTGTTGGAACATGTGTGGTTTTCAGAAAATCAAAGAAATCATCACATTCTTTTTTTTTTCAAGGATGTAGTTTTACTCGTTGTAGGAGTTACCTCTTGTTCAGTTGAGTTGGGTTCGGGTTGATGTGCTGCTTGGGCATTCAAAAATGATGTGTATTCTTTTTGCAGAACTTGAACAGCAGCTTCAGCGTCCTCATCTGTCTTGAATCCCTGTTTTTTAAATTTTGGATTAATCAAAGTTGAAATCCTTGTTGGTGTTCGGTACACATATGGTGTGAATCTTTTTACAATGGAACTTTTCAAAGATTCCGCCACTGTTTTTACCAACACTGTTGTGATATTTTTCTCTATAGCTGCTACTTTGGAAGCAGTACCTCGAATTATTGGGATTATCATGGATAATGTTACATAAAGTTCTCCAGAAATCATCACAGTTGCCACTTCGAAGGGTTTTAGAATGGTGATGATTTCATTTAATACAGTATAGTCTTCAGCAGTTAATGATGGTGGAGCCTTGGGACACTCACTTATTGCAATAGTGAGCTCATGTTTTATCTCACATAGTCTTTGGAACATGTAATATACACTATTCCATCTAGTGCTGACTTCTTGAATCAGTTTTAAAACAGGTTTTTGATTCTGCGTTTGTATAGACTTGAGAGTGTCAGAAGCTTAAGTGCTAGATCTGAAAAATGTTACAATTCTCTTACACTTTTTTATCAGGGAATCGAATTCCTCTATTTTAAATGTGTCCTGAACTACCAAATTCAACGTGTGAGCAAAGCATGGCATGTGCCGTATCTCCAATTTTTCGGCAACATTAATCATGGTGCTAGCGTTATCTGTAACTATAGCCACTATTTTGTCTCTGATACCCCATTCGATTAATACTCTGTCAATTGTCTGAAATCAGAAAGTAATTTATAAATTGCAGTTCGAAAAATACTGCCACATATACTCACATTAGCTATGCTTTCAGCATCATGATGTCCAACTACCTGAACTACCTGTAGTAAAGGAGACATTAATTCTCCCTGGTATATAAAATGACATGTTAGAGCCATAATGCCTTCATTTGCAATCGATGTCCACATATCTGATGTTAAAGATATATAATTCACAGAGTGGAGGATATTTATAAGTTTGCTTTTAATTTCTTTATAGTAGTACGGTACTTATTTTTGCTTCAAGTTTGTGGTACTTGGTATCTCATACCTAGAGTCCAAAGCCTTCACAAAAGCTTTGAAGCCCAGGTGTTCCCCTTTTATATACGGTTCCAAATCCAGGGCTATCATTTTTACATATGATTTGTCCAATAAAATCTTCCTCATGGACCCATCTGTATAATATTTATCGCTATTGATGTAATCCTTAATGGATCCTCTCTTTTTCTCACTGCTGCTACCACCACTAGTGCCAGTACTGCCGCCTTGAAAAATTTTGTCGGGATGTTTTCTTTTCAAGTGATCCCTCATGTTAGTCGTATTTCCACTGTTTTTATAATTATGGCTACAAATACAGCATGTGACAAATTGTGAATCAGTCTCGTTTTTTTTAACCACTTCCACACTTCAGATTTATCCATGGAGTCAACGTCAACAGGAGTACAATCAGTACCTTCAAAAACAAGAACTCTAAATAAAATATTGATCAGAAAAAAATAACATTACCATACCGAATACAGAAATGGATTTTGAATTTAGATTTTAGTTTTCAATAACTGAAAAACTGAACTTTTAAATTCAAAATGTTTAAAAATATCTAACATGTCACTTGTCAATGTCAGTGTAATGTCACTTGTCAATGTCAGTTACCTGACCAATAGAATCAACTTTTGCACGGAACACATTATAAAAATATACTCGTTTACTGGGTTCTGTTCACTTTGGTACTTTTCGTTTCGATCTAAAATCAAATTAATGTTGGTGAACTTAATAACAGTATGCCATTTTTGCATGAAACTTTCGATACTATCGGTGAAAACTATCGATAATTTCGATATTGCATCACTATCGATACTATCGATAGTCTATCGATGTTTAGCTAACACTACTGGCTTGTTGTTCAGTTCTTTACGAAAGCGTAGAGCGGCCACATGTAAATATTTTTCTATAATTCTGAGATAAAAGTCGCAATTATTATAATTCGGAGATGAAAGTCCGAATTATGGGTTATTCGGAGATAGAAGTCCGATTTTTACAAAATGTTGAGATAAAAGTCCGAATTATAGAATTGAAAGTCGGAATTATTATAATTCTGAGATGATAGTTCGAATTATAGGTAATTCGGAGATGAAAGTCTGAATTATAGAAAATTCGGAGATAAAAGTCTGAATTATAGAAAATTCGGAGATAAAAGTCTGAATTATAGAAAATTCGGAGATAAAAGACTGAATTATAGATAATTCTGAAATAAATGTCCGAATTTACATAATTTTGAGAAGAAAATCCGATTTATAGATAATTCGGAAAAAAAAGTCCGAATTATGCAGATTATAGATGCCAGAATTACAGAAATACAGGCGTTTGGCCAAAGAATAAAGAGGTCCTCTTTGGTGTGGCGTTGAAAATTAGTGTTAAATATGGGTGATTCTGTTTCAGAAGTAAGTACCAAAGTGCCGCGGTCTTCCATAACTCCTTAACGAGATGGTTTGCAGTTTACGCACTCTTCGAATTTTACACACCCTATTGTCTGTGTATCGTTTCAGCTAGAACCAAAAGGTTGATTAATCTATGAAATTAGCTTGCCGGGAACAATCTTTTATTTCGCGAGTGAAAACCGCATTTCCATAACTCATCTCGTTAATAGGAGAAGAGGCCGCGGTACTAGACCCCTATATTATAATATGTAATGCTTGGATTTTCAGGCTGAAACAACTGAAAGTTTGATCAGAAAATATTATTCCTTTGGATTCCAGCAGAAAGAAATCATAGCATTTTTGAAGTTACTACATTCCCAAAATATATCTTCTCGAACTTTGAGACGGATTCTTTCTGAACAAAAGCTATTCAGACGGAAAAATTACTCTAGACTCGAGGACATTGTGGGATTCATTGAGAGCCAAATACAAATGTCAGGGCAGTTGCATGGATATAGATGGATGCACTTAAAATGCATACAAAATAATTTGGTAGTGACTCAGGAAGTAGTTAGAGAAATATTATGGTTATTGGATCCTGAGGGAATGCAAACACGAAAAAGGAAAAGACTCAGGCGCAGACAATACAACAACAAAGGGCCTAACTATCTCTGGCATATGGACTCCTATGACAAATTGAAACCATATGGAATATGTATAAACGGTTGCATAGATGGGTTTTCAAGGCACATAATTTGGCTGCATGCTGGTCAAACTTCCAGCGATCCTAAGGTAGGTATATGTAAATAAATGGACTTTTGATCTGAAATATTTATTATTATTCATGATATAATCTGCTAGATTCATTTGAACCCAATTTGTTGTAAAGTTATCAGAATTTGAATGTTATCATGGATTTTTTCAGGTGATTGGTGGATATTTTTTGAATGCAGTGAGACTGGCTGGAGGTTGTCCCAAAACTATGAGAGCTGATATGGGTACAGAAAACCAATGTGTTGAAAGGTTACAAAAAACACTGAATGAATTGTTCAATGAGACTTCATCCAATAGGCCACCTTTTATATATGGAAAAAGTACTCATAACCAGAGGATTGAAGCGTGGTGGTCAATTCTGCGCAAACATAATAGCCAATTTTGGATAGATTTATTTCTAATGCTGAAAGATGATAATTTATTTAATGGCTCCTTCTTAGTTAAAACCTTGATACAATTCTGTTTTATGGAACTCATTCAGGTGAATACTACAAATAATAACAATCAACCCTGCACATTTTTAAGAAAATATTTCACCTACTTGTATCAAAATTTTTCAGAATTCACATGAATGAATTGGGTGCATCTTAAATTTTCAGTATTATTTTCGAAATTCAAAAATGATTTCAAGCAGAATCGAAGATCCAAATGTATAATCAATTCCTTTACAGAAAGAACTGGACCATATTGTTCTTGAATGGAATGTGCACAAAATTAGCCAATCAAGAAACAGTATTTGCCATTCAGGAAGACCAGCTATTATGTTCGAAATGCCTTCCTTGTACAATGCACAGAATTATCTTATTCAAGTTCCTGATCATGCCCTGGAGGCATTATCTCAAGATTGCACGTTCAAGTCAACTCCATGTGATGAAGACTTTTCTGATTCATGCAACACATTGATGGATGAAAATGGATTTTCTCATGCTACATGTGATCCTTATGCTACAGTACAATTGTATATAAATTTGAGAAGATTATTAATGGAACTGTTTCAATTATAGCCAAGAATTGTATGCTCATTCAATTAAAATGTATTCTTGATCAATCTGTATAATTCTTTAAATTTTTAAAAATATATCTGAGGTCATACCATAACCAAGGTATTTCTGGGGGAAATAATATCACCTCAGGAGTCTTGTTTTCAGATCCCTGATCCACTTTCTTCAGAAGTATGTTCTGAAAAAGTATGCAATAAAAGTGGAAAACTTCTTCAATAATAGCATATTAAGTTGTTCTCTCTTATGGTTTTCGAGATCCCAATGGTAATAATATGAGCTTCGAATTTGAATAACCCTGTGTAAGAGTACCTTTATTTTTTGATGGGGTATCAGCCGCCAATGAAACAATGGGAGACAATTTTGGACCACCCTATATAACAAGAAAGAACCACCCCGATTGAAAAATCCGATGTGATTTTGGAATATTTTATTGATATATAAAATTATACATCATGGAAGTTATAAAATGAACATATTCATGGTCACTGGCAGGCACAATTTATCACTTTTTCACATCACATAAATAAGAACTAAAAATATATTCTGGTACAACCAATGTTTCCTATAGTAAAAATATGGCAGGAACATCAAGTTATCACATTTTTGTAATAAGCTGGTAGGTACATAAATATAAAGCTGTTCTTACATTACAGCCTTTTCATGGAAATTGCTGGCAATTCAATTGCTGGCCTGTGTCAAATAATAAATGCGCATGCGTTTCGGCTTATTTCACTGCAATTGTCAGGCCTGAAATTTATAGAAATGTTTCTAATTTTCAAGGTCATACACGTGCAACTTTGCATATTTTTAGTGATTTTAGATTTTGACAACATAATAATTGTGTGCTGGTGGTTCTGTATTCTTTATAATGAATGGCCGACTTTTCGAAATGGCGAAAACAATTTCCAGGTAACGTATTTGATAATATAATATCATGTTTTCTTAAAAAACTCCATAACCATTTTAGCTGCAGGAAAAAAAAAAGTGGGATGTGGAGACAACTACAAATCTTATTTTATTATATGAAAATTATCCATGTCTCTACAGAGTCAAATCAAAAGAGTATCATAACAGAAATTCGAGGAATAAAGCGTTATCTCTGATATATCGACCAATTTAAATGCATTTCATCCAGATATGGCATTCAACGAAACCATAGTAAAAATAAAATCCATACATTGAGAACCCAATACACCAATGAAATGAACAAAATCAAAAAATCAGAAGCTAGTGGAGTGTCTCCTGATGATGTGCACAAACCCACGTTATGGTGTTTTGAATTGCTAAGATTTTTGGAGGATTCAGAAGTCATAATACAAGGAGAATCCAATTTGGAAATTGTATCACAGTATGAAACAGTTGCAGTAAGTGCATATTTCTAATATGTATTTCGGAAAGTATATGTTCCAACAGCCTATACATTTCTGCGTAACTAGGTTCAATTATTATAATTGTATTTTCAGGAGTCAGAAATTGAATCTGAAATTATTTTCGACGGGACAATACAGGATGTTACAAACCCATTTTCTCCTCCAGAATCTCATGATGGAGAGCAACGTAAAACAAGACCATCTGTAGTTTCACAAAGTCCTAAAAGATCACGCACAAGTGATTTAGGAGAACCTCCACTGTATAAAAAACGAGATACTCCTGCCTTGAAGAAACGAAAACAAGAAGACTCACAACTGTCACAGTTATTAGACAATGCAACGAAGGCCATTTCATCAATAACAGAGAGATCAGAAGACAATAATGAATATGCTGATATAGATCTTTTTGCAAGGTACATATATATATATATATATATATATATATATATATATATATATATATATATATATATATATATATATATATATATATATATATATATATATATATATATATGAAAATGCATTGCTTAACATAAAAAAAATTATATAGTTGTCATAGACAATATAAATACAGCATTATTTTCGGGAACTTTCTGTCAAAGCATATCTCAAATGCAAAATGCAACATCTGATTCTAATTGACCCATTTTTATTTCCAGGTATTTGGGGAAAGAAATGCAGAAAATAAATAATGATGAAATATTAGATGATTTTAAAGAGAAAGTAATGCAACAGTTGATGGATGCCAAAAGAGCATACAGAGAAAACATTTCTGCAGATGATTAGTGTTTAGTTATTGTTAAATGTATATATTTAATTCAAAGAAAATATAAGCATCTCAAGATTACAGTATCTCTGGATTTGCAGTCATACTCGTACGATAATTTCCTTTAACCTCATTGTTTATTAGAATAGTCTCCTTCTGGACTATATTATATAAAATGTTTTTGTCAAATTAATGAATTCCTCTCCAGGGACAGTTCATTAAAAGTGATGGTTTTGTTGATCAAAATTTAATGAGTTTTTGAAAGAATTACAATTTATATGTTTATATTTTATCATCTTGCCATGCTACTCGTCCGACTCCATTGAAAAATATATTGTATTCCTCTCTTGTCTGAATTGCTGCTACTTTTGGCCTGTTTCCAGCTTGACTACTCAAGCCATGAACAAATGTACATTGTCTGTTGATTTCTTCATCAGGATCTGCACCAGTATACCTTGTCTGCATTTCAGTAATAAGAAAGTTATGCAAAGCACAACATGCTTGTGTAACAATCTTTACCTTGTCTGGAGTTACAGGATTAACATTTAAAAGAACTCTGAAACGATTTGCAAGAATTCCAAAAGCATTCTCTACCACACGGCAAGCTCTACTCAATCTATAGTTGAAAATTCTTTGTTGCTTAGTCATTTTATTGAATGGGTAGGGTTTTAAAATATGAGTGCTCAGTGGGAATGCTGCATCTGCTGCAAGTACAAATGGAACAGGTTGAGTTCTTAGTGGAAGTGGTCTATTCTCAGGAAAGTTCAAGGAATTATTCAATATTGCTCTACTTAAATCACTCTCTCTGTAAACTCCTCCATCTGAAACCCTTCTATTCATTCCAACATTTATATATGTGAATTTATACTGTGCATCAACTAAAGCCAATAATACGATACTATGTTTCTTTTTATAATTAAAGAAAGCAGATCCTTCGTTTTTCTGAGCATGGATTTCTATGTGCTTGCCATCTAGTGACCCCAAGCAGTTTGGCATATTCCATAACTCATCATATTGTTTGGCAATTTCCAACCATTCTGCTGCACTTGAAGGGACCTGAACATGATATAACACAAAAAGTTACTCATATTTTATGAAGAAGAAAATATGTACGTACTTTCAAATAATCTTTCTTCAATTCATCATAAATTGCTTTACAAACAACAGGAATGAATAGTGATATAGCACTATTGGATATTATGAAGTTGTATTGTAATGACATAAAACTTTCACCAGTAGCAAGGTATCTCAATGTTATAATCAACTTTTCTCTTGGAGAAATACTGCATCGAAAGAATGTATCAATTTTCTTTATTCGATGCTCAATTTTAACTAACAACTTCTCAAATGTAGGCTCATCCATTCTCAGATAGTTTTTAAATGCTTTCAAGTCATTACAGTCTTTGAATTCCTTGGTTATTCTTAAGTTTCCCATTTTTTTATTTACCCATGGTTTGTTCCAACAAGATCTCTTTCTCCTGTTTTCAATACGCCTTTTTATATAAGTGCCAAGAGCAGCAGTAGTAGTAATTGCCAGAAGTAAAACTTTTATTTTTTCTTCATCCATTTTCACCATGAATTTCAAACTTTATTTCCAAAATTCCAAATTTCCACCTTCAAATTATTGTCCAAATAATATTGTCAAAAATGATATGTCAATGTCAAATGTCAATAGGTCAAAAAGTCTTGGAAAGTGGCTCAAATGTAAGAACACTGGTTTCTTCAGTTTTCACTTATGCATGCAATTAATATTGCATGCAATAAAATTGCTGCAAAAAGGCTGTAATGTAAGACTAGTTTGTCAACTCAAAAAATTATCATAAACATATTTTTGTACACCAGCAAGAACAATAGTTGACTTTTTTCATTAAGTTTGAATACATCACATAAAATGAGAACCATGGACATATAAACACTATTAGTGTCCATGATTAGAACTAAAAATATATTCTGGTACAACCAATGTTTCCTATAGTAAAAAATATGGCAGGGACACAAAGTTATCACATTTTTGTAATAAGCTGGTAGGTACATAAATATAAGTCAAAACAAAAAATTATAATAAACATATTTTTGTACACCAGCAAGAACAATAGTTGACTTTTCTCATTAAGTTTAAATACATCGCATAAAATGAGAACCATGCACATATAAACACAATTAGTACCCATGATAAGAACTAAAAATATATTCTGGTAAAACCAATGTTTGAAATTAAAAATATGGTAGGTATAGGTACATAAGTTATCACATTCTTGTAAAAAGCTGGTATGTACATGAGTCAACTCGAAAATATATAATGAACATATTCTTGTACACCAGCAGGCACAATAGTTGACTTTTTTCATGAAGTTCGAATACATTACATGAAATGAAAACCATGGATGTATAAAACACAATCATATATCCATGATAAGAACTGAAAACGAATATACAGGGCTTTTCACGATGAGCATTAATTAGACGTTTCTGGCTAACCAGACAACGGATCGACCTGAAAATTCGACAGTATACATAAATCAATATGATTTACACTCCTAAAATATTTTGGAAGATGAGGCGTAGCCGCTTCAACTATTGAGTAGCAGCTACTTTGATTTTTCATATAAAACACCGTGTATATTATTTTATTTTCAGATTTTTCTTGGAAAGCTGATTCCATCGATCTATCATATTTGGGGTCTATATCGGACGATTACAGAGATATAGGGTGTGAAAAATCGATATTTTTCAACTTTGGGAATTTTTTTGTCGAAACCATTTATAATCGGTTGAAACGGTTTAAATGTCCCTTTCTCAACTTTTCGTTCACTATCGATTGATATTTGATTGAATCAAATACAGGGTGGTTTAGAATTTTGATCCACCCTGTATTTATTTCAATCAAATATCAATCGATAGTGAACGAAAAGTTGAGATAGGGACATGTAAGACGTTTCAACCAATTATGAATGGTTTCGACAAAAAAATTCCCAAAGTTGAAAAATATCGATTTTTCACACCCTATATCTCTGTAATCGTCAGATATAGACCCCAATTATGATAGATCGATGAAATCAGCTTTCCAAGGAAAATCTGAAAATTAAATACAGGGCGTTCCATATGAAAAATCAAAGTAGCTGCTACTTAATAGAAGAAGCGGCAACGCCGCATCTTTCAAAATATTTTAGGAGTGTAAATCATAGTGATTTATGTATACTGTCGAATTTTCAGGTCGATCCCTTGTCTGAGCCAGAAACGTCTAATTAACGCTCATCGTGAAAAATGTACCTAGTGCGATAAGCTGAAAAGTTATCACATTCTATTAGTAAATGGCTAGTGCGTATAGGGTGTCCCATTTTCGATGTCCTTACGAGATATCTCGCTTATTTTTAAAGATAAAGATTTGCGATGTTTGCTAACAACGTTCGCGAATACCGCAAATTTCATCTTTGGAAATAATCGAGATATTCCCTAAGAACATCAACAATGGGACACCCTGTACATAACTGAGCTTAAAAGATCATAATAATCGGAATAAAATATATCACATCAATAAGAAGAGATACCAACTTCAAATCAAGATATTTTTTTAAATAATGTCCATTACCTAGACATTCGAACTTAATAAATTATTCACTTCACTTCGGAAAGTAGGAAAATTTTCATAGGTACATGGCAGTTCTAGAAGACCAACACATGTATGCGCTACCAGTGATCTCTTCAATCCTGAGGTTTCTGTGAATAAAACAGAAATATTCACTATCGGTAGATCGGACGGATCCTGTGTAAAACCTCAGGAAAGATGATCTCATCTTTTCATCAACTTCCTTGATATATTTCTTGAGGTAACCAAAGACCTTCGTTTTCTCTGGTGTTATCACTTGATCCGATTTTACATCTATTTTTGATAGACAGTTCTTAGCCGTTGGTTGTAAATTCTTCAAGATAGGTTCAATTTCAAAAAAAGTTATACCTTTTTCCTTCAACTTGCTGGCAAAACATTTGACTACAAACGCCGGTTTCTGAATCATTTCCTTATGGGCTAGATCCTTCACTAGCTGTTTAATATTATTCTCTGAAGGAATCCATTTCGAATCATATGCTGCCACAACATCAATTAGATCTTCCTTATTCACTTCATCAAAATTTTCTAATGCCATCTTTATTACATCTCTTTCCGATTCACAAATATATTCATAAAAATTATGAATAATGTCATCATCAGCGAAATCCAGACCAAAACAACTTTTTATGAAAGTCGGAGCTAGTTTGATGGGAATATAGCCTTCTACTTCGTAACCTTTGGTAAAAATATATGCAATGGCCTGCCATTGTATTTCACCAAAATCATGTCTAATATAGGGCACTTTGAGATTTGTGCCAACAGTGCACCTATCATAAAATGTTCCCCAAAATTCTGAGAGTGTGTCCCTGAATACACCGCCAAAATCTTCTCCATACTCAGAATCTCCATTTGGTAGAATCATCACAATTTTGAATTTTGAATTATCATAAAAGAAATTATTCTCATATGCTTGGAGGTATTCCTCGAAAACTTTTCCACGATGTATATTTAATGTTTTAATATCTTTCACAGTGACTGATGGCATTTCAATCTGGAAAGGATCTTCAAAGTTATCAAATATTTCTTCAGAATATAGATCTGGAAAATCTTCTTCTCTATATATATATTCTGAGGTATCTTGTGCATAATTATGTTCCAGAATGTCTGCTGGTGGCATTGTTTCTTGGAATGGCATCTGCCGACAAAGAAATATAAAAAAATGATGGTACGAATATTCAAAGGTGTGATTGTCAGCTATAATAGTGTCACGGAAGGAGCGAACCATAAATATCGAAAGATTAAAAAAGTTGAGCTATTGAATTCCTGTATATGAACTATATATAAGTATAGTTAGTCAACTTCAAGTTAATGTTCCTCAAAAGAAATGATTCTCCTAATGAAAATACTTTATTGGAAGTGATGAGGCTATTGACTATTATAGGAAAGTAATAAATTATCAATTTATTGAAGAATAAGTATGCATATTAGTAGTTGACATAACATTTTTGGAATGGAATAAGTTGAACTGATGTAAAAAATTACATAATACTCACGTTATCCTCACCAACAAAATCTCTCATGTAATTGGCAACAGGACTGAAGGAATTTGCTGCTACTACTGGTTGTGTATGACGAAGAGGCCTATTAGGCTGGGAAGTTATCATAAGATTTGTTGTGATAGTTTCTGGGATTAATTCTTGTTGCCTCTCCTTTGGTTTTATTTTTTCATATATTTGCTGTATAGTCATTTCTAAGTCCAATTTATGACTTTTGTAGTCCAACAATTCAATTTGAAATTGGTCAATACTTCCCTTGGAAGAAATCCCATTAGGAAAAAACAATTCTTTTGCTTTATCCAGAATATCATGACATTTTGCATATCTGCTTAATGACACTTTCCTAGTTCCTCCACCTGCTTTTGTCCTAATTTGTTGAAGTGATCCTTCTTTATGGTTTGAACAAAGCCAACCTATTTCTATTGATCTTGTTGCTCGTCTTATTATTTTATTTTTTAGGGGTGTTGCCTGAGTTTTTCCTTCATTATGCATCATTTTACTTCTGAGTTTCTCGATGAGACTACTTTTTTTGGAAGTGGACAATGTTCGTTTGCAGTATGTTTTTATAGCAATCCTATCCCCATACTTGGCAATATATTTTTTTAATGTTTCATCAGGCATATCCAACAGTATACCGGCATCAATCTATAAGCAAATTGAAACATGACTCAGTACTTCTTTACATACAGTGAGACTGAAATAACGGGTGATTATCGACAAAACAGTTGAAATCGCGGCTCTAGTAGGTTTTGGTTCCCTATATATACTCATCACTGAACAATAATTTTCATTGGTAACAGGTAACAATATCTGTCCATGATAATTTTGGATATCTGGATATTGGTTCATTGGGGGGAGATAGACAAAAATGTTTCATACATAAGTTCCAGGAGTAGAGTTTCGAAATGTCATGAGAGTAACATTTCGATGTTATTTTCAAATGCATTTATAGGGTGTTTGGTGTGGTTGCTTTCACCAAAATACCATTATCTGAAATATCATTTTATATATAGTTTTTGATATTCGGTCACGGCGTCTTTTTCAGCAATTCTTATGATATATCTAGGTAATATTCTTTTGAAATTATGATAGATACATCATGTTATGTTACATTGTTATCAATGATTTTTTTCTGATAGCTACCTTTTACAAGTTCTCAGTGGCAGAGATACTATAATCAGGTTTTATCACCAACAATAGTCAGAGTAAAATCTAGATAACCTTAAAATTATCAAGGAACAGACAATTAAGGTAGGTGTAGGTATTCATTGTCTTGATTCTTCATATGAATTGAAAAATGAGCATGAGTTCCATAACCTACCCTATATACTTATGATGTGTGAAATCCACCATATTTGGTCAATGATCATAAAAAGAATTCTCTATACTACTTCAACTAGCACTGCTCATTTTAGCTTAATATATGTATAATAATATACCTGACCTACCTTCTCTTCATGAAAATATTGTATCGTTTCATGTGATACCCCTCTACTTTCTAGAAACCCTTCCAGGGTCATGTTCACATGGTCTTCCATCTACAACAAAAATACTCTTCATTTAGTTAAGCCTGAAGGTTTCTGGAGCACAAAATCTCAACCATGAATGGAACTGATAAAAGTCATTTAGTGATACTGAATAGTGAAGTAATGACTGACTGACAAAATAATAAAATCTGTAAATTTCAGAAGGAATGAAATGGACACCTTCTGAACTCTTATTATTGGGTTTGCATTCCCTCTATACTGCATGAGCCACTAGCAATTATTTTGTATGCAAATTTGAATCTACCCTTTTTGTATCATGCATCCTAGGTGGACATTCATCATATATGGCATGTATATCAATGATCAGAATCAAATTGGATTAGGTATAGGTACCATGCATGATCAATAATATCTACATCCATGCAACTAACCTTGTGGCTTGTATTCGGCTAGAGACTACACTAACTACAGATATATAGGTTTAGGAATTACTTTTCTCTTTTCTAGGTTAATGCCTAACGTTGTAGCAGTTCTCGTTTCAGCCTGAAAAAAATAAAGAATATACCATTTAAACTGCACGAAAAAACCGACTGAAAATATACCTATTCAATTCATAATTTCCTACCTGCAAAGATTGATCTGGAATCTAGACTCTAGGACGCCTCGACGCCTCACGTGGATAACTTTTGGCTTTGGCGGCATTATGAGCCATATTTTCTCGGTAAAGTTTTTGAAATCATTTTATTTTCGCATTGAAATAATTTCAAACAATGACCTCACATCTGTCAAATATTGCAAATATTTCAAAATCACCTCGGAAGATGTTTCAATCGAGTGGGGGTACGTCAACTGTCTTTCAAAAAAACTATTAAAATTAACTACTAGATAGAACAAATTTGTGTTATTATTAGCATATCCATGTTATTAAATACTATTAACGAGGATTATCTCTGTTATTACCAGCGTACACTGCAATAAACTCATTCCAGGTTGAGGTTATGATAGTATTTAAGTTGTGACGTATATTATTTCGAGAGCATTCATTTTTGCAATGATGAAAACGATGACGTTTCTGATGAAATCATGCTTTGAAATAATTTCAAAATCTTCAACCGAGAAAATATGGCTTTGTATTGGCTGCACTCCGACTTCACCTCACATCAAACATGTAAAATTCGGACTTTTATCTCCGAATTATTCATAATTCGGATTTTTATCTCAAAATTATGTAAAATTCGGACTTTTATCTCCAAATTATCTATAATTCCTACTTTTATCTCAACATTTTGTAAAAATCGGACTTCTATCTCCGGATTACCCATAATTCGGACTTTTATCTCCGAATTATCTATAATTCGTACTTTTATCTCAACATTTTGTAAAAATCGGACTTCTATCTCCGAATTACCCATAATTCGGACTTTTATCTCCGAATTATCTATAATTCATACTTTTATCTCAACATTTTGTAAAAATCGGACTTCTATCTCCGAATTACCCATAATTAATAAAATAATGTTCTTGTACTCGGTACTAATACTGATTGTGTCAGGCATTGTAGGTGCTATAGATGGATGCCATATTGAGATTGAAAAGCCTAACGTACATGGAAACTCATATATCAATAGAAAGGGAATGGCAACCATTCTACTACAAGGAATTCGTGATTCTGAAAAAATATTCTTAGATGTTTACGCTGGTGAACCTGGTAGTATTCACGACCAACGCCTGTTTACTAAGTCGCCGATCTACCATCATATTCAGGAAGGATCAATTCAGATCCCGAATGACTACCATCTAATTGGTGATCTGGCATACAAATTGTCTACTAAAATAATTGTAGGTTTCAAAAACAATGGACACCTGTCTCCACAAGAAATTCGTTTTTACCAATTATTGAACCGAAACAGGGTAGTCATAGAAAATGCTTATGCTCTCTTAAAAGGTAGATTTCGGAGGCTGAAAAAAATGGAGACAAATGGGCTCGACCTTATTCCACAATATATAATAACCGTCTGCCTGCACCATGATATTTGTATGAAAAGAGGAGACTTTTTGGCAATTCAAGCGGACCCAATTGAAGAGGAAAATGATGAAAATGACGAGGAAGACGAGATAGAATATGAAGTTGCTCGTTTGAAGAGGGACAACATTATGAACTTGGTTTTATTAAGGAACAATTTTTATTAATAACTGACCTATAAACTATAAGGATCAACAATAAGTTTTTAAATAAAATGTACTTGTTGCAAAATATATTTTATTGAAAAAATATGTGTTTATCTAGTTTTAAACTTGAAACAACATCACAACTGGTAACAACTTAAAACTACATCACAAGTGGTAACTCTTATTGCATCAGTTATTTTTTCATTGAAAATGTTTCGAAAGCATAACAAAAAAGCTGATAATTTTATCAGGAACATCAAAATATATAAAAAAACATTGCATCGGTTATTTTTTCATTGAAAATGTTTCAAAAGCATAACAAAAAAACTGATAATTTCATCAGGAACATCAAAATATATAAAAAAAAACGAATTCTCTCAGTGAGGTGAGGTGGACCCCATACAGGGTGTCCCAATAGTGTGGTGGAATTCAATATATGTATAATTGTAGAAAAAACGAAAATAGTTTCTTTCAACAATTGTAGCCACTTACTATCTAATGTGATTAGTTGAGGATCTACAGCCACTGGAATATGGCAATTTTTCAAATTTAGGTGGCTATTAGTAGCCAAACAATTGAAAATTTTGAAAAGCAGCTAACAATGGTAACGAGTAAAAAAAACACATTTTCCTTTGGTTTATTCTTTTTCCTTTTTCTTCTCGAAAATGTCCACCATCCTATTCAGTGTGTTGTTTAGGTCATCTAACATTTTCATTTTTTCCTGATGTCTTCTCTCAGTGGCATCACTCTTTTGTTCCCGCTTGTTTTGGAAGCAACTAGTTTTAGGCTGCTCATTTTTTTGTCCGGTGGCTTCTTCTTCAGGCTGCACCTGCAAGCCTTGTAGACTGGAACAAGTGGCAGGGGCTATCACTTCTAGTTTATTGGCTAGGATTTTATCCATTGATAGGTAATATCTCCATGGCTTTGCACTCTTTTCCGTTTGTTTGTTTGTTTCGTAGTTTTATTTCTATGTACTTCTTTTTCAGTGCTTTCCACTTGTTCTCGGCTTGCGGTTTAGAGCATTTTACCTTCGAAGCTATTTCTAACTCTGAGGCAATTTTTTGCCAAACTTTTTTCTTGATAGTTGTTTCCATCACTTTTTCGTTTTTACGGTATAGTGAAATGAGTAACATCACATTATTACCCACCCAAAGCTCACCTAAAACAATTGACTGAAGTGAGTTTCTGAATGAATAATAAATTTGGCTACAATACCATCACCTTCTATTTGAGAAGAATGGCCCTCATCTGCATCTTCTACCTCAGAGGAATTGCTGTTATCTGCATCTTTCACCTGAGAAGAATGGTATTCTAAAAATTGTTCTAAAATTTATGGTACACAAATCAGACACACAAGAGTTGAAAAGTTATGAATTCTAGTACGCCTTCGGTTAAAAAAGTGCAAAAAGTTAATAAAGTTATTACTTATCGTACGTACCTTTACTTTAACGTTGTTTATTTTTGCAGTTTCAAAGAGGTTGGTGTCACTGATTCATAAACAACCTCCAGTCATAGATAAAATAGGTATATATGCATATAATGGTATAATATTATTTCCACCATACTGTATGAAGAAGTGAAAAGTTAGTATTTATCTGAGCAATATTGCATTAAAAATGTCGTGGTCACATGAACAAGTAACCTCATCAATCAAACTTCAAGCCTTGCCTATATAAAGTAAAAAGTGCACAATATAAAAATAAGCATAAGCAGCGTGCTTCTGCTTATGAAAGCATTTTGAACGAACTGAAAACTATACGACCAGGGACAAGTATACAAGCAATAAAGGCAGAAGTAAACGGTCTCCGGACGAATTTCCTGACAGAATACAGAAAACATATGAAATCAATGAAAAGTGGTCCTGGTCAAGATTCGGTAAGTAGGGCTAATTTATACATCTCTGTTTTCGTCCTAAACCCTTGAATGACAGCTATTTCGTCACTCGATTTGAAGGTACTAGGTATACATATTGATCATATGCTGCCCGAGTGATATTTTTGTTTTCAAATCAAATAAGTACTAAAATTAAAACAGATGTATAAATCGCCGCTCAGCTCTGTTTTTTCAATACTCAACTAATTTTTAATAAATTTTAGATATATACACCTCCTTTATGGTACTACGATAATATGTCCTTCATTCTGGAGCAGGCATCATCATACCCCGCCATCACTAATTCTCCCATTACATCCTACATTGACATAAATAAATTTATAATCAGCATCTGCTATTCCCAAAAGAACTAGGCTGTGAGCTCCTTTATAATTATAGTAATAGGTATGATCCATCCGCTCTTGGTGGTCTAAAAGCTATATGCTTACCATCCATGGCCCCCAGACAATGTGGAAATTGCCACAAGGTAAAAAATTCTTGTCCCATACCCATCCATTTTCCTACAGAGTTCGGAGTCTACAATAAAAATTATATTCATTTTAACCCTATCGAGACGAGTTTCTGTTACAAGGGTTATGGGTTAGATTTTCTGTGGTTCAATGTCAGTGGCGATCAAATAAAACATCTGCATCGAAATTTATATGAATTTTTATTTATAGGAAGTGGTGGGGGGAAGGTACATATATGTACCACCAGTCCTTTAGGGTCTTTGATGGTGGTACATATATGTACCAAGCGTCTTACAGAAATCATTTTAAAAATTTTACATGAACGAAAAAATTGTCCAGTATGGTATGCAGCGAAACAATTCTTGCATAATGGTAACCTGCATTGATTGCACACTGTCTTGGTCCTCTTCTGAATCTTAGTTTCGGCACAGCGAGCACATCTCCTTCGAGTTTTACCTTCAGTAGGCAGATGCATCGGAACGTTTTTTTGACTCAGTATTTTTTTGGAAGGACGACCACTTGTTGATGGACCTTTTACTAAAGTTGTTTTTTTCTAGCCTTCGCTGAGAATTGCTTCGGCTAATGATACGAGAAAGTCTAGAAATGGTATTTTTTTTCCTGATAATTCTTTGTAAATTATCCAGGCATTTACAGCTGACATCATCAAAAGCCTGAAAAAAACATTGATCCACCATTTTTTTGATTTTCTGTCAAATTCATACAATCCCGCCATTTAATCTGCCCGGTCGACTCCTCCCATGTGACCCCGATAGAAGGCAATCATATCTGGACATTCTATAGGAAATCTTGTACCATCTTTGTTTTTCTCATTTAGCGATACAATTTCATTCGTATGGCAATTGCTAAGAACCATAACATCTTTAGTATCCTGCCATTTTGCAAAAATTACACCCTCCTTGGTGCATTTGAAAATTGATTGACCCTTTTTCATTGTTTCGGATAGTTTCGGAATATTTTTCTAGTAGCAATACAGGTACCTACTGCTGCATAGTTTGTTGAATGAAGTAAGTCAACAGAGGTGATGAAACGATCAAAACAAAGTGTAACATCGACCTCTTGTATGGTAATTGCAACCGTATTGACTACTCTTTCTCCTAAAGTACCTACTTGGTTGCCCTCTCCTTTACCCGCATAAATGTTGAAATCGTACGTGTAGCCCGTTTCTGAGTCACAACGGAGCCACATTTTTATTCCTTGCTTTGTTGGTTTGAGGGGCATGTATTGTTTGAGGGATGACCGCCCCTTGAATTTAGTCATCGATTCATCAATGCTTTGGAAATTGCTGTCCTGTCGAGATTTTTGAAACGTGTTTTTCAAGCATTGAACGATGTCATCAATATAATAAGTTTTAGAGCAGTCGGTCGGCTTTTCTGGAGAAGCAAAATATAATTTTGACGAAATAAGTTTGAATTTATCCCTCGAAATAGCGTTTTTTATAGTTATATTTCCCATTGATGGATGTTTGACCAATAATGTGCAATTGATGGTAATCGATTATACGACATAATGAGAACTGAGCCAATCACAATCTGTATTCCACCTACATCAGTATCTAAAATCCGTTTTTTCTTCTTTCCCTTAGCATTTTGCAGGATATTCAGTCGGGCATTGGTGCACTGTGCAATATACATATAAAGCGAGCGAGGAAAATTTTTATGAAATACATCAATGGGGCTCATGTCTTTGTGGAATTCCGAAGATAAAGAACACTCTCGTGAATGCGGAACACTTTTTCTTGGAACAAAGTCTGGTGTCACATCAGACCATATAATTCTACGATTTTTTGAATCGCCAGACTCTTTTCCATGAGCAGTTTCTCCATCCAGTGATTCACTTTCAATTATTTCTTTCAAGCTTTCGACTTGCTGAGAATCCCTATCATCATTGCTGCACAATGACTCATTATCTTGGCCCGAATTTTCTGCAGATGATGGCTCCTATGAATCGCTACTGCCTGACGAAAAGTCGGATAAACTTGAAACTTCTGACAAATGTTCAGCGATGTGGTCCAACTCATCCATACATAAATTTCTTTTTCTGGACATTGTCTGGAACAAAAAGGTCAATACAGAAGACTATCAAAGACTATCAAATCAAATCAAAATATACTTTATTGTCTGAAGTAAATACAACTTATAGACAAAGTCTTATAAATTATTCTTAATAATAAAAATAATCTTACAGGGAAAATCTCTTAAAACATGGTAATAAATAAGACAAACATAATATAAATAAAAATGAATATATGAAATACAGATTGAGATGAGCGGAAGGTACATGAGCACAAATCAAAGACATATAAATGCAGCAGCAAGCACAGGAATATTAAGTGTGTATATATATATATATATATATATATATATATATATATATATATATATATATATATATGGGCGATGATTGTGATATTATGCAGGGAGTTCCCCAGGGTTCGAATTTAGGCCCCTTTTTTTTTCTTGTTATTTGCTAATGATCTAATTTCATATATAAGTGAAACCAACTCCGCTTTTGTTACAAGTTATTCTGACGATACAAATATTCTGATTATTGAAGACAACATGGATGTACTCCAGAAAACTGCTGAGAATATATATGATAAAATAATAATGTGGGCTGAAAAAAACAATTTAAAACTCAACAAATCTAAAACCAATACCATATTGTTTAGCAGACGAGGACAAAGGGAATCGAATGTGATACTATATGAAAATAGTGATAAATCAATTAGTCCTGTAGAAACTGTAAATATGCTGGGAATTGTTCTAGATAAAAAATTGATGTGGAATCAACATATTGATACATTATGTAACAAACTGAAAACAATCTGTTATTCTATTAGATTCATGTCAAATCATTGCAGCCCTAGTATACTCTTAACATTGTTCCATGCTAACTTCCATTCACACCTTCGATATGGTATTCTCAACTGGGGTATGAGTGCTTCTGTCCAAAGAATATTTCTCCTCCAGAAATATGTTGTAAGAATAATAGCTGAGCTAGGGTACCGAGATTCATGTAGAGATGCTTTCAAAAGGCTAAAAATTCTTACAGTAGCCAGCACTTATATACTGGAGGCAAGTGCATACGTTTACAAAAATAAATCCAGTTTTCAGTCTTCTCGGATAAAACATAACCACAATACTCGTTCTAAGGAGCTGGTCTTACCAAACGCTCATAGAACTTCATTGTATGAAAAAAGTGTAGAGTACAGTGGGTGTAAATTATACAATATGCTTCCAATAACTCTTAAGAATTCCTCAAATATTAATGTATTCAAGAGTCAGTTGAAAAAAATGCTGCTTCAAAGGACTTGTTACACCATTCAAGAGTTCACGGATCAACTAACCTGAGATCTTCAGCTTCAGCAAATATATATCGTTTGCCTTGAATCATCGAATGCTTGAGAAATTGTATGTTGATTCTATTATATTGACCTGTTTTACATTGATACTTCTATTACTTATGGATGTTTGTTGGCACTTTTGGATTGTTTGTGTTACTGTGTTGTTGATATTATTTTGACTGACTTTTAAAATATGGTTATATGTAGTTACTTACATTTATATGTTTTTTATATTTACTTTTGACCTTGACATTGACATTTTCTTTGTTTATTGTGCATTGATTTTTTTTTTCAATTGTACTTTTCAACCAAAGAAATGAATATTATTATTATTATTATTATTATATATATATATATATATATATATATATATATATATATATATATATATATATATATATATATATATATATATATATATATATATATATATATATATATATATATATATATATATAGTAGCTTTTTGACTGCCTTTCTGAACTTATTGTACAATGTAATAAACAATTATATTTATTATTAGAGATGAAAGAAGGGGGGGTACAGAGATGCCTCCAAGATTTCTCTATAATACAAGTACGACCATATCTATGATTCATCATCACCAATTTATGTCTGAAGTCAATGTTGTAAGTTCGTCAGTTTACGATAAGTTCAGTTCGTACCGGTTATTAGTGTTCGATTACGCACAAATAGTTTGGGACGATACCTGGTTGTTGAGCCGGAGGTGGACGAGGTAACGGGCTTCCAATTTCTAAACAGCCACCCAGCATCCGTAAAACGACAGTTTCATCAGCACTCTCGTGACACTGCTTGACGAATAAAGTTACCTCACAGAGACTACTCATTAAAGCACTGTAGGTGGGTTCACTCAGCTCGTGGTCAGACTTCGACCTCGAATGCCTTCTAACGCTCTCCTTGCTATCGGCTCACCGGCCCCCTCTCACCGAAACCCCCGCTTCCCAGAAAGTCAGGTATGCGTCCACTGGTCCCTTTCTTCGCTTCACTCGACACACGCGGCGACTTTTTAACGTTCTATATAGTAATTTATACGCAAGATATGGTAGGCGCATGGGGCGGACTGGCCCGTTACATTACCCCCCTTTCAAATCAAGTAAGCCTTACGTGCGAGATCTGAAACAAATAACAGCGACTACCACTACCTAAAACTATTGAATATATTTTTTCAAATTATATATATTTTGAACCCCCAACGAAACACCCGTGGCATCCTCGGTGACCTCGTATGAATTAGGGCCTTTGATCGCGACCACTGTTGCGGGCCCCTTGAAAAGTAAAAAGAATTTTTTCATTTCATGTTCCTCACTGGAGGATTTAGGGTGCGTTCTCACAAGAACTTTATCCCCGATATCAAATGAGACCGTTTTATAAGATTTATCATGCCGCTGCTGGCGTTTCTCGGCCTTGGATAGCAAACGCTTATGCGCCAAAAAGACAATTTGACTCTGATCAAGCTCAGGACTGTCTGAAAAAGGGTATTCGATTTTCACGGTAAAAGGATTACTTGGCCGTCGACCAAAATGTATCACTTCTGGGGAAAAATTCGTTTCGCTATGAATGGTTCGATTTAACCATTTTTGAACATCCCCTACTACTGTAGCCCACTTCGTGTGTTTCTGATAATACAGGGTAAGAATTAAGCGTCCTATCTCCCGGTTAACTCTTTCGGTCGGGTTTCCCTTTGGGTGATAAACGGATGTATGACGTATTGATACTCCCCTTACCCTCAAACCTTCACAACATTCTTGACTTGTAAATTGGGAGGCATTATCAGTCAGAACCGTTTGGGGCGTCCCACATTCTGGAAAATACTTATCAATGAGACATCTCAAAATAGCTTTAGTGGTTGCCCGCTTAAGAGGGTACAACGCCACATATTTACTGAAAAGGTCAACACAGACCAGAAGTTGGGTGGCCCCTTCCCGCGAACGTGGAAGTGGTCCTACTAAATCTAAACTCATAAGCTCATTTAAACCTTTGGGAACAATACTCTTCATTTCTCCGTGCAAATGTGGAGATATTTTTGCTCTCTGACAAAGATCACAATTGATTTTCGACAACTTCTCCTCATTTTGGCCAATAATAATCCATGGCTAATTGTTGATAACATTTTTCCGCTCCAAAGTGCCCTTGTTCCCTGTGTTCCTGCAACACCAGTTCATTCACTTGCGTCAACGGAATACATAACTTAAAACCTGAATTTCCTTCAGTACCCTTACGGAATAAAATACCCTTATGCATCGCAAACCATTTAGCATTTCTTGTGCCCGATTCATTCTTCTCCAACTCCCGAATAATCTTTCGACAAAAACCGTCTTCCATTTGATCGGCTGCCAAACGTTTCATTTTAGAAAATATTATTTTAGACAAGTCCGATTTTTGCATCACGAAAATCGAAATCGGTTTATCTTCTGGGACCTCTACCCTATCATCGGATTCCCTTGGCGGATATCTTGAAAGCGTATCGGCTAACTGATTATCCGATCCCTTACAATAATCTATCTCGAAATCGTATTCCTGTAAATAAATAACCCAACGAGACAAACGCGCGGATAATAACCGGCAAGACCTTATGAATGACAGCGCCTTATGATCAGTCAAAATTTTTACAGCACGTCCTAAAACGAACACGCGCCATTTTCTCAATGCAAAACCACCGCTGTCGCTTCTTTTTCCGTTACAGTATATCTCAACTCAGCACCTTGCATCGTCCGACTTGCATATGCAATTATATCTTTAGTCCCCGTTTCATCGTTCCTTTGAAATAAAATCGCACCTAAGGCGTACCCTGTTCAGTCTGGATAAAAAATGTTTTTTCAAAGTTCGGATGTTTTAAAACGGACACTCACAAGAACGCGTCTTTAACTCGTTGAAAAGCTTCTGCCTCCTCGACCCCCCCCATTTCCATATCTTATTCTTTTTCAATAAAATCAAAAGTGGAACCAATTTCGAATAATTTTCGCAGAACCGAGAATCGTAGTTTACCACCCCTAAAAAAAGTTCTAAGATGCCTTATGTTTCTCGGTGTCGGAAAACTCTGAATTGCTTTTACCCGATCAGGATCCATTCGGCATCCTTCTGGTGATAATATATGGCCGATAAAGTTAACCTCCTTCAAGGCGAACCGACATTTTTTTAGTTTCAAAGTTATGCCAGCTCTCTTGAATTTCTCAAATATTATAGTCAAATGTCGCAAATGCACTTCTGGAGATTCGGAAAACACTAATATATCATCAACATAGGCGATTAGCCACTCTTTCACTTCGTTTCCCAAAATTTTATCTAGCCCTCGTATGAAGCTCCCTACCGATGTAGAAAAACCAAATGGCAACACTGTAAAGACATAGGACTGTCCCTCAAATAAAAAACCAGTATATTTTGGCACTCCGGCTTTATCGGAATTTGCCAGTACGATGCCGTGAGATCAAGGGTGGATAAAATCTGACCTTGTGAAAATTGAAAAGCCATCTCCTGTGGATTTGGTGGCATCACATGATCTTTTTCCATACGTGAATTTAGAAAACGCGCATCGAGACAAACCCTTATCGAATTATCTTTTTTTTTCACAATCACCAAAGGACTGATATACTCCGTCTGTTTCGGAACAATAACCCCCCAGCGTAACATTTCTTCAATTTGTCGACGAACTTCGTCTTTATACACGTGTGGTATCGGATATGATTTTTGAAAAAATGGCAACGAGTCGCGAAGAACAATTTTATGTTCGTAGCAATCAGTCCGACCCGGTTGATCTGAAAATATTTCCTGATACCTCAAAAGAAGATTTTCTAATTTCATTTTATCACTATCAGAGAAATATTCTGCGTTTCGCGAAAATTGCCGAATTTCATTTTCTGAATAAAATGTTATTTCTGGTCTAGTACCTATGGACTGTGCCATTTCCTCATCTATAACCTCACTTACTAATAAGTGTACACCTAAATTAGGTTCACCAATGAATGGAATTTTTTGTTGCTTTCCTAAACTATTCCCCAGAAGAAAATTTCCATTAAAATTTATACTCATCATATTATCTCGTAGCCAATCACAACCTAGTATAATATCCCGTACTAGTCCCGAAATAACTAAGAAACTATACTCGAATGAATAACCCCCCAATTTAAACGACAGAAACACTTGTTCCTTCACTATTGTTGATTTTTTTCCCAATGCTCCCATCAAAGTAGTGCATTTACAGGACAACTTAGGTATTTCTGGGCTATTTTCGCGAACCCTATTACGAAATTCTTGACTCACCCCTGTAACTTGACTTCCGGAATCTACTAAACAACGCGTTTCGACGCATTCAACTTCGATTTCAACCGTTGGTAAAAGCGCGATTGATTTCAATTTCGGCTCGTCTTCCTCCAAAATCTCTTCAAAATCCCTGTTGAAGACGGTAGAAACTTCTCTTCTTCCCTCATGTTGATTCTCATTAGAATCGTTTCGCCTACCCTGTTGGTGATTAACCGGGCCGTCCGAACCCCTATTACCGCGGTTGCGCCACGACTCCACTTGTCTATGCCTACCCATACCTTGATTATTATAATTACTAGGCTGTGACCCTTCGTCTAATGCATCAATTTCGCGCAGTTGACTCTCAATCGCCTCAATTGTCTTCGGAACTGAATTTATTAAACCCCTCCGTGTTTCTTGCGGAAAATGGCCCACACACATTTTAATAAGTTCATCGTCCGGTATAGGTTGGGAAAGATATTCCGCTTCCCGTACTATCTTAAGAAAGTAATCTGCCCGAGAACCTCTCTCGTATGTCCCGAATTTTATTCGCGAAAAAGTTTCTCTCTCTCTCTCTCTCTCTCGATACCCCAATACCTAATCAAAAACTCTTCCTTAAATTTTTCAAATGAAAGAAATTCTCTTATTTCAGCCCAGTCCGAGGCTGATCCTTTCAAGCACCCTGTAGCAAAATTAACTCTTTTTTCGGCCAGAACACCAGCTTCGTCCATCAGAGCTGATAATTTTTTAGTAAAAAGTACCGGATGAAGTGGGCCGTTAGGTGAAAACTGCACATTGAACCCCCCTAAATCCTTCCAGGTAGAAATATAATTCAAACTCCGGGTTTGTGATTGCAAAATTCGGTTGGATGCCTCGGGGTTTCCCGGAACATTGCTTTGGGGGAGAATCTGTTCTCTATCAAAACTACTACCACTATCAACAACTTTCCCAGATAAATCCGCCAAATTTTGATTAATTTTTTTCATATTTTGTTCTATCGACTCTACAACTTGACCTAGATTCAGTTTCAAACTATCACTGATGGCTACTCTAAATTGAGAAAAGGATTTAGATATACATTCCACAACTTTTTCCACTAAAATCTTCCCTACTTCATCGGAAATGCCCGTTCTAGGATCTCCACTGTCTTCAAAAGACTCATTTTAACTTTTGTTTCCCCTTCTAGGCATATTGAAAACTCACAAATTCAAAGTTCTACTTTGAATCAAGAATTGCACTAAATATGTATACTCAGCTATAGTTGATAACTTTTGAAATCTTTGGAAAGAATCTCTGGCCTCGAGTTAGGCGCCAAATGTAATAATACAATGTAATAAACAATTATATTTATTGTTAGAGATGAATGAAGGGGGGGTACAGAGATGCCTCCAAGATTTCTCTATAATACAAGTACGACCATATCTATAATTTATCATCACCAATTTATGTCTGAAGTCAATGTTGTAAGTTCTTAGGTTACGATAAGTTCAGTTCGTACCGGTTATTAGTGTTCGATTACGCACAAATAGTTTTGGACGATACCTGGTTGTTGAGCCGGAGGTAGGCGAGGTAATGGGCTTCCAATTTCTAAACAGCCACCCAGCATCCGTAAAACGACAGTTTCATCAGCACTCTCGTGACTCGTGACACTGCTTGACATATGAAGGTACCTCACAGAGACTACTCATTAAAGCACTGTAGGTGGGTTCACTCTGCTCGTGGTCAGACTTCGACCTCGAATGCCTTCTAACGCTCTCCTTGCTATCAGCTCACCGGCCCCCTCTCACCGAAACCCCCGCTTCCCAGAAAGTCAGGTATGCGTCCACTGGTCCCTTTCTTCGCTTCACTCGACACACGCGGCGACTTTTTAAAGACGGGCATACATTATGCCATTTTCATGCAATGCAAGTGCCATGCAAGTTCCATGCAAGTCCAAAATTGAAAACGCGCTTGCGCGCGTGCAATTTCCGTGCAAGTTTTGAAAATAGCATCGGCTCTATTTTTCATGCAAGTTTTATACAATTCTAGTAATTTTTATGGTGGTTACAGTTTTACCAACCTGAACTTCAAAAGCACTATTAATATTAATTGTCTTCTTCCAAGCCCCAAGCCAAGCTATTTATGCTATTTTCTTTGTGTTGTTATCAGTGTTTCCACAATGAGGGGAAATTCCCCTTTTGAGGGGAAATTAGGGTCCAGAGGGGAAGGAAAAGGGGAAAGACACGAAGAGGGGAAATTGCGGAAAATCATGGGTAAAGCCTAGCCTAGAATATTGCGGAAAATTTCGGAACTAATTTTTTATGGACTATACCGTGGGCTAGTGTTACCTTATGAAATAAACAGTGGCAACACGTGCAGGTTTTATATATTTCTGGTCAGGCTATCCATACTAATATTGTAAAAGGGAAAGTGTATATGTATGTGTGTGTGTATCTGTTTGTTTGTCCGTCTTTCACGCTAAACCTACTGAAGTACTGATCCGATTTAGATGAAATTTGGTACACGGATAGTATAGAGCCTGAGAAAGGACATAGGCTACTTTTTAAAGCGATATAGAATATAGGGTTGATAGGGGTCGCGGGCGAAGCCCGCTGGCGGTACTCTAGTAAATAATAATACGAATTGTTGAATTATAATTTATTCATGCTTAGTCTAATTTTTTTGGAATCGCTTGCAGTTGCATTGGACTGTACAAACTTAAGGTGTGGTATTTCTATCTGATTTTTCATTAGTTGCACAGAAGTTGTTCCCGTTCTTTTCAAGCCAGATTTTACACACAGGATTGATCCAAGCGTTTCATTATCCAGCCTATTGCGTTTATCCGTTTTGATATTTTTTAGATCACTAAATAACCGTTCTACGGCAGCATTGAAAAAAGGCAGTGACATAAAATAATTTACCAAAATTGGCAATTGAACGCATTTGCGTCTGCCGTCAACATTTTTTTTTTTTCAAACATTTTTTTCCAATAGCCTACAGTATCCGTGGAATCCATATCTGATTCTGCAAGGAGACTTTGATTTCTCCATTCCTTGTCCAGCTCTGTTAAATCTACTGTAATGTGCGATGGAATGTGTTTTTTCGCGATTTCGTGCAAATCAGTAGCATTTTTCGGGTTTAAAAAAGACGAATCATTGTGCACATCTTCAAATACGAATCGTTTCTTAATTTGTACGATCGCTTCAATATAAAACAATTTTGCTGACTGAAAAATTTTCTGAACTTCACAGTTTTCTTTATTTTCCACCTCTGTTAATAAATGGGTTGCATCCACACCTAAATAAATATGTTTCAATTCAAGATGTTCTTTTGTCTGATAAGGATTGATTTGGTTAGCAGGAGTTTGTTTTACATAATTTCTATTCATGAAATTTAACGCCAATGTCTTGATTAATTCCTCAGTTTGAATCTTTAATTCTGAGAATTTAGGATAATCAGCTTGGAACATGCAATTAAAATCATTAAACAGTCCAAGAACGTAGTCTACAAAATGCAATTGGCATTTTATCAAAGGGTTCTCCAAGGTTTGGAGAGTGTGGCGGTTCGCATGTGTTGGATCTTCGAAGCTTAATATTCTCCAGTAACTCTTCAATGGATCCCACTGTTCTAAAATTCTTCGCACGCATGCTTGAAGCGACAACCATCTGGTTTGACAAGCTCTCAATATCTTATGAGGTTTGACTTCCTAGAAGGTTTGAAACTCTTTGAAAGCAGCAGAATCTTTAGGGCTCCTCCCAAAATGATTGTATACATTGCGGCACAAATCTTCTAAAGAGTTGCTTAACTTGGTGCATGCGTTACTCGCCACCAGATGTATCATATGGCAAGAACATTTTGACACAAATACTTGAGGATAGTTTAGTTTGATTAGTTGAGACACAGAGTTATGCTGTCCCATCATGACTGCAGTTGTATCAGCACAAAAGCCTATCCAGTTTTGCAGAGGCACATTATTTTCTTTCAGCATGTTGATCATTTGTGTGTACAAACCCACAGCGGTCCCGTCTGGACAATCTACTACGTCGATCACATCTACTTTTGTTTCAAAATTATGGCAGAGCTGACTAGTATCGCTAGTTGCTTTTTGACGCTAACATCAGTTGTTTCGTCAATATAAACGGAAAACAAATGATGGTTCAATTCACTAACAAGTTTTTGATTAAAAAATGGGCGCAACCCGTTCCTAATGACATAAGTAGCTTTTTGTTTGGCTAAAGAGATTTGCGATGTGATTGCCTTCTCTGGTGGAGATTTAATCAATTCAATCAAAGATTCAATGATGAAAGAGGAAGATTGTTTTCGACGATATATGAGCAAATGGCAGCTTCAGTGTTTTTCAGCTTTGTATTTTTTGAAACAAATGTTGTAATACTAGGTTGATTTGTATTAGACTGGAGCCAAGCCTCCATATTCTTTATGTGAACTTTTCCACCACCATGCTTTTTAAGCTCTGATTTTCCCGCCTTCATAATCACATTGCACACCTTACAAATTGCATTGTCATCTCTATTCCCATTTAACAACCATGCTTTGAACTCAGGTAGCTTAAGCCAATCATGCTGAAACTTCTTAAATACCCCTTTTATACTTTTTTCTGTAGACTTTGAACCAATTGACTGCTTTTTCGTCTTCTTTTCATTTTCAGTACTGCATCTCTCTTCTTCATCTTCAGTGCAGTAATCAACCTACAAAATACAAGATAGAAATGGGTAAATTTTACAAAACTCATTTATGTAGGTAAATTACAGAACAGACTTCCATGTCTGACGAAGTTTGAGGATCTAATCGTTCTTTCTGATCCTCGACATAATTACTGGACTGAAAACTCGTTCCGGGCTGAGGTTCTGAATGAAAGCACGCACTAGCCATGGGTCTGTCGGACGTGCTCAGAGGAACCTTTTCTTCATTCTGAAAATAAAATTGATGAGTTTCAGAAATCTTTTAAATTAAATACTGACCAATAATAAAAATGGAAGAACAAACTTACCGATTTCTTAGCACAAATATTAATTAGCCACCGATCCATTTTTCACTTTAAACAACCGTCGCGTCGCAAAAAATATTTCTAGCCGTAGGTAATTTTATTTACTTGGAGCACTCAATTAATCGCACTTGTTTTCTTAGTGTGTTACCATTGCAACCAACATTAATCTTCTTTAAATAATATGTGTTACCAACATTACAACGTAAATAAATGTGGCTGAATGCTGAATTCGCGAAAAGCGTTCCCGCTAGATGGCGTTCAGAATTTAGGCGCGAAACTGTGTAAGTAAAGGTGATCAGCCTCCAAATTCCGTAAGAGACCATAGTGTTTAATTGTATTCTCATTCAAATTTGAATAAATGGCTGAAGATGTCGAAAGTTGAAATAAGTCAATCAGACATTTTCGTATACAGTCATTGCCACTTTTTGCCTAACTCTTTGTTTTCAATGCGAAAATAATGTAAAGAAACTTTGTGTTTGGTACTATTGATGATGCATTAAGCATTGGGGCAATGAGCAAAAACGCCTGGTATTGGAACTTTCGACTTCTGCCGCAATTTAAATTTATTTGATTCTGAAACTATGAACACTAAAGAATATCACCAAACTCAATTTGTTATCCAAAAATCGATTAATAAGGCGGAAATAGTGAAAATATATACACTAGCTCTTATGGCAAAAAGGACCTTTGTGACTTTACATCAGTTTAACAAAATAATTATAGATGTCGCACCCTTCGCGCAGGTCGCGAAATGCACCAAGAGGGAGTAAGAGCAAGGGTCATAAAATTAGAAAAAGAAGAAGAACGTAAAAATTGACAGTGATGCCGATGCGCAGTTTTTTCTAGTCATTACACTAGTGCCAAAGCTAAAAGAGTAAAAGGGGAACAGAGTCCCGAGAAGGGGAAATCTGAATTGAGGCGTGGGGAAAGGAAATCTTTGAAGTGGAAACACTGGTTGTTATTGTAAATTGTGCTGTTGTGTTGAGCAGGCTGTATCTCTATTGATTACGTGTAACCAGGCATCTCAATTACGTGTTTATTCACAATGGAAAAAGGGACGAAACAAGACAGGTAAAATCACGTATATTTCCTGTGAATTTATTTGATGAAATTTGTCTTGTAGGAAACAGATGTGGACATCAGATGTCACAAAAAATTTAATTATTCTGTATGAAAACTACCCATGCTTATATAATGTCAAAACTAAAGATTATCATAACAAAGTGAAGAGGGCAGAGGCATTGAAGGATATTGAAAATAATTTAGAAGAATTACATTCGACATTGACTTTAACGGAAGAACAAATAAAAACAAAAATTCATCGAATTCGTTCCCAGTATATGGGAGAACTCAACAAAGTAAAAAAATCTGAGGCCAGTGGAGCGTCCCCAGATTCAGTATACATTCCTAAATTATGGTGTTATGAGATGCTTTCATTTCTAAATGAAAGTGCCAACGTCGTTACTGCTGGGGAATCGAATCTTTAACCAGGTAAACTAGTCAGTCGGTACTCTGAAAAATATTCTAACTAAGATTTTTAGGAACATTCTGAAACCGAGGCAGAGCTAATATTCGATGGAACTATCGATGAATTGCATCGTACATCACCATCACCTGGGCCAAGCTCTGAAGGCAGGAGTGAAAGCAGATTAAGTGCTAGATCCTCAGGGGCTCCAAAGCCCAAAAAGAGGAGAGTTGATGAACAATTGGAAAATGTACTTGCTGAAACTGCCAAAGCAATAAATAAGATGGAAAAATCTGATGGCTTGCCAGATGATATGAGTGCTTTTTGCAGGTTAGTATTAGTAGATATTCAAGCATTCAGGGCAAAGAAAGACAGCTCAACAAATACAAAGGCTTTCAGACTTTCATGATAATATTGGTCCTATCTGACGAAGTTTAAAAAAAATTAGCCATGTATTACTACTATAGCACTTGCATACCGCAAATGTTTTCATTTCATTTTTCATAAGATTGGCAAAAAATGTTAGGGTAGATCTTGCTATACTAAGTATCATGATACCGATTTTGATCAGTATACAACCCTCATTTTGATATTTGAAAGACTAATTCACAATTATTTTAATTTCAGATATTTCTCCTCAGAAATGAAAAACATTCAGTGTGTAGAAATATTGGATACTCTCAAGGGCAATTTATTGAATGCAGTATTCAGAGCAAAACTCGAAGATAGAAATCAAAGAAATGATTTGTAAAATGTTTATGAATGTTTTGTTCCCAAGTAATATTCAATAAAAGCACCAATAGTTTTTGACATGTATTTATTTGATATAGCTAAAGGCCGGTTTTACAAACTTTGATTAATCTTCAGATTGATGATAAAACTAGATGTTTGATATATTTTGCGTGCATATTCTATCAGATTCTATTCTTTATCACCACTTGAAGATTAATCGTAGATTGTACAACCGGACCTTAATGTTTTCAGCTGAAATGGCACACACAATTCTACCTATGAAGTACTATTTTTACTGGAAGGAATTCATTAGTTAAGTGGTTTATTCAACAAACAACTCTCAAATAAATAACTCATTTTTAAAATATTTCATTTTGCCAGGGAACACTGCCGAATCCGTTTACATATTGCTTGAATTCTTCCCTAGTTTCAATTGCAACATTCTTTGGTCGGTTTCCAGCTTGAGCACTTATACCATATAGAAATGTGAATCTTCGATCTATCTCCGTTTCTGGTTCTATGCCAGTATAACCCACTTTCAGTTCATGCCTCAGAAAATTGTGCAGTGCACAACAAGCTTGGGTCACTATATTTACTTTTTCTGGGACCAAAGGATTAATATTTAAGAGCACTCTAAATCTATTTGCTAAGATCCCAAAAGCATTTTCCACCACTCTTCGAACACGGCTCAATCTGTAGTTGAAAATTCTCTGCTCCCGTGTCATGTTTTTAAAAGGGTATGGCTTCATAATGTGAACTGACAAAGGAAATGCTGCATCGGCTGCAATCACAAATGGTACAGGTTTTGTTCTCGATGGAAGTGGTCTATCTTCAGGAAAATTCAGAATATTTTGTTCAACAACTCTGTACAGTCACTCTCCCTATATACTCCCCCATCTGAAATCCGTCCATTGATGCCAACATTAATATATTTAAAATTGTAATTTGCATCAACTAATGCCAGTGAGACAATGCTTTGTTGCTTTTTATAATTGAAGAATGAAGATCCTTCTTTATGTTGAGCATTGATCAAAATATGCTTTCCATCCAAAGCTACAAGAATATTGGGCAAATTCCATTTTTCCTCAAATTGTTGAGAAATTTCAAGCCACTCTGCTGCCGTTGATGGGGCCTGCAAAAAATATAAATCAGAAAAATGTACCCCAAATTATCAATTAACTTAACTCACTTTCAAGTAATCATTTTTCAATTCGTCATAAATTGCTTTGCATACGATGGGAACAAATTGTCCTATAGTGGTATCAGATATTCTGTTATGTTATATTATACATTAAAGATTTGTACGTCTCACCCGTTGCCAGATATCGGCAAGAGGCATGCAAGTGCCATGCAATAAATTTCTTGCATAGCACCAAACTTGCATTGCATGGAAATGGCATAATGTATGCCTGTCTTAACGTTCTGTATAGTAATTTATACGCAAGATATAGTAGGCGCATGGGGCGGACTGGCCCGTTACAACGCCACGGTCTCCTTTATTTGGACTGGCAGGTGATTGAAAAGTTTAATGCCATTGAATATAATTGAGTCCCTAACTAAGGAGCTTGTTGGAGTAGGCAGCTCCATGTTACTACTGTGGCTGCGGGTATTATATGAAGAAACGTTGTTTCCATTAGATAAGTGATGTTTCTTTAACAGGCTGATAGTTTCCAAAATATAAAGGGCGGCTACCGTTAAGATACCATGAGCTTTGAAGAGAGGTTTGCATGTAACACGGGAATCGGTTTTGCACATGTATCGAACAGCTCTTTTTTGAAGAACAAAGATCATTTGAAATAAATCTCTGGAGCAAACTCCCCAGAAGGCAATTCCATATCTGATATTAGAATCTATGAGAGCAAAATATGCTATTTTTGAATGGGCAAAGCCTAGTTCTGTGGAGATGACCCTCAGCGCGTAGCAACCTGAGGCTAACCTCTTGCTTAAATTTATTGTATGGTCCCTGAACTTCAGTTTGTCATCAATGTTCAGCCCAAGGAATTTATACGTTTGTGCTCTTCCTATGATTTCATTACCAAGGCAGATTTCAGGTAGGGTGCAGCGGATAGTAAGAATGCTGGTTTTGTTAATATTAAAGGACAACTTATTACAGTCACACCATTCTTTTATTCTGATTATGTCTGCAGAGATGGTCTCATGCAGTGCGGCAATATCCTTATTGTGCCATAATAGGGTGATGTCATCCGCGAAGAGGGTGATTGTAGCATTCAAATTTATAAGAGCTAAATCATTTATATATAGCAGAAATAGGATAGGGCCATACATGTACCAACATCTAGTGCACTTACGGACTACTGGTACATATGTGTACCAGTGTAGAAAACAGGTGTTTTTTTGTTATTTCCAGCAGTATTTCGCATCATATTTTGTCGTAATATTTTGAAACCCTTAACTAAATCCACACACACAATTCGCGCAATTTATGTCACTCTTTTCCGTAAAAGTTAACTGAAAACGGAGGGCAAAACGTGACCCGGCTCAAATGAACGACTACTACATAACCTCGAATAAAATTCCGCGCATCACAGTTACATAGGACCAACATAGGACGGTAGGAGACGCACCGGTACGTATAGAAACCATATGAAATATTTGCCTGTAGTCTTTGCATTATTCATGCCGGTACTCATGTGTACCGACAGGCTCGAAAGGGATTTTATTCTGAAAATAGGTACTTGCTTTGAGATAGTCATCTTTAAGCCGTCGATATAAATATTCACAAACAACAGGAATGAATCTAGAAATGGTACTTTCATGAACTATTGTTGCATAAAATTGTTCCAAAATTGTTGGTTTTCGTTAACCATCTGACGAACGTCAACCCTCAGAAGTCGAAACTTGTGCGAGCAATGGATCGAAAAGATTTTCCGGTTGCTGGAAATCGTGAAGTAATTTGTAACCTGCCAAAATAAATATATGAATTGTAACGCCTTTTCCTCGCGTTAACAATATCTAGCGCCCTCTACCGGTACGGACGGTACCTCGGGCGCCAGCTTGTGCGTTATAGTGTCACGAAGCACCACTACTCCGGGCAGCTGCAGTGAAGAAACGGCAATCCAGGGGTCTGCGTGGTCTAGACAATGGCAGTGGCCAGAAGGTCAGATTTTACTTGACCTTGCTGGGTTCCTAACCTGTTTACCGGCTGCTAATACCTCTATATATAATAAATGAAACGCAAATTATATTTTATTTATATATTATAAGTAACGGTAGAAGAATTTTACTACTCTCTGAGCGAAGTACACCTTGAGTAAAGCAAACAGGGAGAGGGGCGTGCAACGAAGTTAGTAAAATAAAGCGGTGGAGGGGCGGTTCTACGTAGTTAAGCTAGGGCGGCGGAGATGGGGACATGCAGCGGTAACGTTAAGCAATACAAAGCAAGCGGAATTATCAAGCCAGCGGAATTAACGAGCGGGGGTCGGTTAGCAGGAGCTCTACGGAAATCACTCAGTGGTAGCTGTCAACTCGAGTTTGTTTTGTACGAATCGTATGCGTCACGACGGCCTCGATTTAGGTACTCGGCGGTAAAGGAATAAGGCCCAAGTGATAAGAACCACAAAGGACCTAATTCACAGAGACACAGCTCCAGGTGGTAAGAACCACAAAGGAACCGAAAAAAAGGAAGAAGAAAAAGCCAGCAGGTCCAAGTGGTAAGAACCACAAAGGACCCGAAACTGTGAAATAACGGACAGACGCGTATCGCGAATCACGACTTTAGATAGCGACGGACAGGACGTCCTAAGCCAAAGTGGTACGAACCACAAATGGTCCGAACGTTAACAGAAAGCAGGTCCAAGTGATAAGAACCACAAAGGACCCAAAAGAAGAAAGAAGAAAAAGACAGCAAGTCCAAGTGGTAAGAACCACAAAGGACTCGAAACTGTGAAATAACGGACAGACGCGTATCGCGAATCACGGCTTTAGATAACGACGGACAGGACGTCCTAAACCAAAGTGGAACGATTCACAAATGGCCCGAACGTAAATAGCAAGCAGATCCAAGTGATAAGAACCACAAAGGATCCGTAAGAAGAAGGAAGAAATAGACAGCAAGCCCAAGTGGTACGAACCACAAAGGACTCGAAACTGCGAAAGAACGAGTAGAACACTCCCGACGCGTATCGCGGATCACGACTCGAGGTGGCAACTAACACTTCAAACTCCACTAACTTCACCTTCGGTACACTACACACTGCACGGTCGGTATACTGATCACTATTCGTCGGCTGGCTTGGCGTGGCTGCTGCTGGTGGTCGCGGAAACGAACTGAATTGCACCTCTGGCGCTATGAGGTATCTCGACTGTATCCCTTCCATGCATCTCCCCACTCGCCGTATCTCTCGGCGCCGGTCATTGCAGGTCCATTGAGCGGCTACGGCTTAGCATGTGGGATAGACCAGGAGATATCCTGAGGGTGCGCGGACCGGGAGTAGTGAGCGGGTTCACTTCGCGCTATCCTATCGAGTATTTTCCAAGAAGAACGGTATTTTTATGTTAATAAATAACGGAGATATAACTATAGAGGGGAATTTGATACCTAGCTTTTATACGCAAAATAGTAACTTCGTTACACACCCTTCCTACTTCGGGAAAAAAAAAGAATACATACCCATCTATTATTACTTTTTTTTTCAACAATAATATAACGCTAACTAAACGGTAAAAAAAAGAATGACCCAATCGGTCTCCAAAAAAAATGTATATTCCCTAAACATTACCTTTCCCTTAAATTTCTATACCCTACGGACAGGCAGGCGGCCTCCCTGACTAGAACCTTTATTGAAATCGCGGTCTATCAACACAATGTTTGGTATTCAGAGAGATACTGAAACTAAGAAAACAAAAATACCATAAAAAAAATCAAATCGGCTGGTAATCTCTATCCGTCCTAACGGGCACTTCGACGCTGGTCAAGTGGGTGTGGACATCCACATCTGGGGCAACTCACGTGCATGCTTGGGTGCGGGCAACGGCAGATTGGGCATGGGTCTTCCGGTATTACAGGGCTACGGGAGCGGCTACATTGTGCGGTTCGGCCTTGAGTATCCGTGCAGCCGCACGATCTGGACAGCGTTCCCACTCGTCCACACCGGGAACAGAAGAGTACGGCTTGTCGTCCCGTGCAATATTGACGGGTGTGTCCGGGTGTCCCGCATCGCCAGCAAAGCTCGTTTTCTACGGGTAGGTAACGGCAGCGCATCTGTTGTGCTGGTTTCGGTGAAGGTAGCGGCTCGAAATCCGGTAACGGGTTACGAAGACGGGGGCTATCTCGGGCCCAAAAAAGGTCGTTGAACGGATCCCACTCGGGATGGGCCACATAAAATGGATGGGGCGTAGACGAAGCATTCCCAGGGACGGAAGCATTGGGATGCTGCAGTTCTTCTGCTTCTTTCGCAGGCGTGCTCGGAATGTTCTCACGTTGTTCTGGGACGGATTCATTCACGTCGACCACTACCAAAGACGATCGGCCTGATGAAGAGGATTCTTCCCCCTTGGTAGGAGCGGGCTTATCCAAAATCTGGTCGGCTTCTTTCATTGCCTCCAGTAAGTCTATAGTCATCTGGTCTGGAGAAGGCGAGGACGACTCCAAGTTCGAGTCAAGGACATCCATTGTCGGTTTCCTGGAACAACCGTTCTATTAACAAAGAAAATACCTGATATGGGAAACGGAGGGCCAAAGAAACTAATCAGTTGATAACAAAAACGGAAAGTTTATTTGTTAAAAAAAATAAGAATAAATAAATCAAGTGCCGGTGTGTAGTAAAAAAAAATAAACAAGTGTCGGTATTCCCTGGTTTTGGCATTGTCCTTTCCTCCTAAGGCAGCCACACCCTCAATTTGGTTCCGTCTGAGGCCCACAGGCGGAATCAGTAGGGTCCCGTGGGACAGTTTGAGGGCCTCAGACGGTGCAATTGTTCCCTCAGCGCCGGACTTCATCCCTCTGGCGAGGGGTTTGATCTCAACGCAGCCACCAGCATTTCGGTTGTCCATCGAAATGTGGTCAATGGTATCGATACCACCACCGACTCGAGGTGGTCGGCAGTGGTTAACGACGGACTAACAGGCGGTGGTGGCGGTGGATTGACCGTCGTTGACGGCGGTCCGGTGGCTGACGACGGTGGACTGCCGACTGGGGGCGGTGGTCTAACGGCTCGTGGCGGTTGACTGGCGTCGGGTAGCGGTGGACCAACGGGAGCAATTCTTGCTTTCAATCCAACCGCCACCGGTCGGGTGGCTATCCGGGCTGGCGGGCCCTCGGTCGGTCGGACGAGGCGGGCAGCCAGGTCTTTGGCGGCAAATCCGCATTCCGACCGTTTCGGTTTTCACACGCCTTCTCCCATCCCCTCCCGGTGATACCAGGACGGGTGGGAGTGCTGCGCCCTTGGGTGGTTCTCCTGGCAAGCGTTTTGACATTGGCTGTAATAGAGAGGGCGGTTAGGGAATTCGGTGAGTCGGAGGGATGCATTGGTCGCAAATCTTTAACGTGAACCCGTAAGAGCTTCTTGCCGGTTCGTGACTTGAGATCGTAAACCATCGGGGAGATTACACGAAACACGGCATATGGCCCCGAATACTTAGGTGCTAGTTTTGCTGCAAAGCCCTTCTCACCGGCAGATAAATGGTGTTCTCGTTTCATAACCTGGTCTCCCAGGTGGCACCTCCACTGCCTGTGACGCAAGTTGTAGTGGCGGCTTTGACCGGTGAAAGCTTTGGCAAGGTTTACGCGCACGAGATCGAAAGTATTCCGAAGGAACTGTAATCGTTCGGAGTGTTCGGCGGTTTGTTCCGGGGAAGTTTCATTATCATCTGGATCATCGTCAACGCTGGTATCCCGATATATTGCTTTCGGTACTTCTAGTTCTCGGCCGAAATATAGGAACGCCGGAGAGTGACCAGTGGAGTCGTGGCGGGCGGTGTTTAACGCAAAAGTGAGCTCAGGCAGGTGCTGGTCCCAGGTGCGATGGTCGTTTTCACAGAACTGGGCAATCATCGTCTTGAGGGTTTTATTCGTGCGTTCTACGGGATTGGCCTGAGGAGTATAGGGCGATGTGCGGCGGTGAGAGATAGACGAGTTCTTTTAGCAGGTTTTCAAATAGGTGGCCGGTGAACTGGGTACCATTATACTTATAACGGTTTTAGGGCACCCAAAACGCATGATCACTTCTTCATATAAGGCTTGAGTGACGGCTTTAGCGGTTGCGCTTCGGATCGGTCGACATTGCACCCATTTTGTAAAGCGGTCTTGGAGCACCACCAGGAATCGGTTACCTCGACGGGATCGTGGGAGAGGTCCTACCAAATCTGTGCTTACACATTCCCACGGGTGCCTGTTGGTTGATGGCTGCATCATACCAGGGGGTTTCATCTGAGACGGTTTGTATTTCTGGCAAGACATGCAACCTCGGACGTATTTCGCGATGTCACGGAACATCCCCGGCCAATAATAACGGTTTGCGGCCCGGGCGATGGTTTTAGCAATCCCCAGGTGACCGGCAGTTGGTTCATCATGTGTCTCTTTCAGCACAGACGGACGTGCCGACAGAGGGACACACAGCTTCCACGGATCGGACAGTTCCGGGTCGACAAGGTTTGCTGCATCCCAGAAATGGCGGTAAAGACGGTTACCGCGTATGCAGTTGTCGGGATGGGCGGTGGGGTCCTTCAACACCTCTTCCATATGGCGTTTGTACCATGAACAATTTTCCCAGGAATCATCAACGGTTATCTCCATGCAAGGATTATCGGTCTCTGCTGGCAAAGGCTCTCGTGACAGAGCGTCTGCTACTTTGTTTGTTGCACCGCGACGATACACTATGTCGAAGTCATATTGTTGAAGGAACATGCTCCATCTTGCTAGCCGTCCGGCTGGGCTCTAGATTGAGTGGAGCCACCGGAGTGACTGGTGATCTGTCATTACCGTGAAACGGTAACCTTCCAGGTAGGGGCGCATTTTCTCGATGCCCCACACGATTGCGAGACACTCTTTCTCGGTAACGGAGTATGACCGTTCGGGACCAGTCAGTGACCGGCTTGCGTATGCAATGACGTGTTCGCCGGTATCCATATTCTGTGTCAATACAACTCCAAGTCCATTGTCAGAAGCGTCGGTCTGAAGAACAAAAGGCTTATTGAAGTCTGGGCATGCCAGTACGGGTGCTTCGGTCAGGCATTTCTTCAGGGATTGGAAGGCTTCTTCCTGTGCGGTCTCTCATCGCCATCGGTACCCCTTTTTCAATAAGCGGTGGAGGGGTGCAGCGATATCCGCAAAGGATGGTACAAAACGACGGTACCAGGATGCCATTCCTAAAAATCGTCGGAGGTTACGGACATTGGAAGGGGGAGCAAGTTTCACAATTGAATCCACTTTCTCTGGGTCGGTGCATATCCCAGCAGATGTAACTGAATGACCCAGGTATTTGAGTGATTTCCTTCCGGAAGAACACTTCTCGGGATTGATGCGCAAGTTAGCTGCACGCAGTCGGCGGAACACTTCACGTAGATTTTCGAGGTGTTCGTCAAACGTGTCTCCCAGGACAATTATATCATCTAGATACGCAAAACATCGGTGCTCCATATCCGGGCCAATTATTCGGTCCATGAGACGCTGGAAAGTGGCGGGGGCTGCGTGCAATCCAAATGGCATAACACGGAACTGGTATAAACCTCGGTATAGTGAAGGCAGTAATCGGTTTACTATCCTCGGATAACGGTATTTGCCAATAACCTTGTTTGAGGTCTATGCTCGAGATGTAACGGGCTCTTCTCAATTTATCTAGTACGGAGTTAATGAACGGAAGGGGGTAGGCATCTTTCACGGAAACGGCATTCACTTTCTGGAAATCGATACAGAATCTGGGTTTTCCATCCTTCTTACGGACGATGACCACCGGTGAACTCCACGGACTAGAAGAGGGCTCTATGATTCCTTCCTCTAACATTCGGTCAACTTCGGTATTAATAATTTCCTGCATCCGGGGATTCTGCGGACGGTATCGTTGTTTAATCGGTTCAGGGTTGGAGAGGCGTATAGTGTGTTGGGCTAGCGGTGTCACACCACGAATGTGTTCGAACGGTCGTAGTTCAACCTCCAAAAATTCCTTGAGTCGCTTCTCCTCCTGCGGACTGAGTGAGAGGGTAGTATCGGCGGTAAGAGTTCCAATAGGGCTGCATGGTTTCGCTTGAAGTTCCGGTTGGATTATACGGTCCCCTATACGAATTTCCCCTGTCCCGAGGTGAAGCGAAAATCCTCGGCGGCGGAGTATATCCATACCTACTACCATATCAGAGGAGAGCCCTCGTATATGCCCGAAGGTCTCGTTGAATCGTAATTCCCCGACTGAGATTTCGGCCTGGTAAGAACTGGGAATATGAATAAGCTGTCCATTAGCCAGCCTAGCGGATCCTGCTGCAATTTCTACTTTTTGCAATCCTAATATCCGCCACTGATTGACGACACTGTCTCCTATGTATGAATTCGCTGCTCCAGTGTCGATTAGGGCCTGTACGGTGCCTCCTGGCAATGCAACAATTATATGTGGTCGGTTGTCGGAATATTCAACGGCTAACGGAGGTGAGGCTACTTGTTTCGGATGCTGATCTGGCCTCACATCGGTACAGCACCCATCTAGTTTTCCGGCCTTCGACATGGACAGTCTCGTGACATCACGCCCTCTCTTTTACAACGAGAACAGAACAATTTGGCAGGAGCTCGGCATTGTCCACGAAAATGACCTGATTGTCCACATCGCCAACATTCTCGACAGGGGGCTGGGACTGAAGTGGAGGGAGGGTTCGGAGGGTCTCGGCTGTTCGTATCAGGGTTGTGGAGTCCTGCTCTAAGGTCAGCGTGTTGCGGTCGTCTCTTAACGTCTGCCGGTCGTCTGACAACATCTGGCGGTCGTTGGTCGAATTCTGCCGGTCGTCGGTCGAATTCTGCCGGTCGTCGGTCGAAGTCCGCCGGTCGAGACGATGCTTGTTGCCGGTTTCCAGAGAAAACTTGGACGGAGTGATCCAATTCTGTTTTCAAAAGTTCATACTCCCGAACAGCGTTTGCGAATGTGGCTATGTCCGTGAAGTCACTGCGGCGGATCTGTTGTCGGTATTCCGGTCTGAGGTTGCGGTATAACCACTGAAGCTCCTGAGCGGCTGAAATTCCTCCGTGACGGCGTATGAGTGTCTGCAACTCGGTTATATACTGAGCAGCCGTTTCATTCGGATTCTGAAGCCTTCGCCCAATTGAGGCTTCCAAGTCCACCAGATAGTTAACAGGAAAGAAGAAATTTCGAAAATCTGTTACGAAGTTTGCCCATGTCCTCCAGGAGTTTCGGTTATTCCTGAACCACATGGCCGGCATATCTTCTAACAGCTCTGGCATGACTGGGAGAAGATTGTCTGGATTAATTCCTTGAGCATCGCAGCAATCATGTACTTTCATGTGGCTGTTCGGCATGGCTCGTGAAAGTAGGAGTGACGGCGGTACTGTTGACCGAAGGGAACACGGTGCTGCATACGGTAGTGAAGATGGTAGTGACGGTAGGGAATATGGTACTGCATTCGGTAATGACGGTGGGAGCGACGATGGTACGGAAAACTGTTGAAATGACGGTAGAGACGACGGTACTGAGAACTGTAGGAATGATGACGGTATGGCTGACGGTACTGAATACGGTAATGTGAGAGGCACGGAAAGAGGCAGTGATGGTGGAAGGGAGAACGGTAGTGAAGACGGTAATGAACACGGTACTCCTGTGTAGACTCCACCAGTCAAATATGTTGTCCGCCCGTTAGTCCCCTGGCTGAGAGTCGTGTTGAGATAGGTGGATGAGACGGTCGTGGTAGGGGTAGTCGTTGTGGACGTTGTTTGGACCACTACATTCCCAGGTGGATATAGGTACGGCGACGTCATCAAAGGTAACGGTGACGATCGACCTTCGCGCAGAAACTTCACTAATCGTTCTCTTTGCTCCTCCACGGTTCCCGGAACTCCCAATCGGAATTTTTCCAACTCAGCCTCTAGGTCTTCTTTCCGTAGACGGTAAACCCAGCTAACTCTAACATCACTCGGCTCTGTTCCTAGGTTCGTCTCCTTCAGAAGTTCTTCGTCGGAGGAGTTTCCCGATTCTCTTCCTGATCTAGACATAGTTTCACGGTTGTAGTTCACCTTTGTATCAGCGGTTATTCGAAAATGTCTCTTATTTCGTACTCGGGACTTCGGTATCTCGGAAATGGTAGGAGTCAGCGTCAAACGGATAGCGTATTCCGCTTCAGCGACCCCGAAAACCTATTTAACGAGGTGTCTTTCGATGATCTATCTCCAAATTCAGAAAGTTGAAAAATCTGTCAAAATGACAGGTCAGCGGATTCGATCGAATTCGGTTGATTTGGGTATAATCGACCCTCAGGAAGCGTTTTGCACCGGTCTCAAACGTCTAGAACGTCGGATTCAAGTTGATTAACTCCTAGGACGTTTTCAACACTTTTTCTAAATTCAGCAGCCTGAATCCACCACGAAAAGTCTTCTTCCAGTCTTCTACACGGTTGTCACGTAAACGGTCACTCCCAGCGGCTCAACGTTGATTGCAATCGCTTCGTTGACCCCAAAAACCTATTAAACGATGTGCCACTTGGCGTCCTAGCTTCAGAACAACAAACTTCCAGAATCTTTCGAAAAAAAAAAAAATCACACGTCAGCGGTTTCCAACGGATTTCGGTTATTTCCACACTTCGGAGTATGTTTTAGTTGGTGTTCTCCTCGGTCACGGTACAGTATTAAAAAAACGGTCCCTGCTCGGGCGCCAATTTGTAACGCCTTTTCCTCGCGTTAACAATATCTAGCGCCCTCTACCGGTACGGACGGTACCTCGGGCGCCAGCTTGTGCGTTATAGTGTCACGAAGCACCACTACTCCGGGCAGCTGCAGTAAAGAAACGGCATTCCAGGGGTCTGCGTGGTCTAGACAATGGCAGTGGCCAGAAGGTCAGATTTTACTTGACCTTGCTGGGTTCCTAACCTGTTTACCGGCTGCTAATACCTCTATATATAATAAATGAAACGCAAATTATATTTTATTTATATATTATAAGTAACGGTAGAAGAATTTTACTACTCTCTGAGCGAAGTACACCTTGAGTAAAGCAAACAGGAAGAGGGGCGTGCAACGAAGTTAGTAAAATAAAGCGGTGGAGGGGCGGTTCTACGTAGTTGAGCTAGGGCGGCGGAGATAGGGACATGCAGCGGTAACGTTAAGCAATACAAAGCAAGCGGAATTAACAAGCCAGCGGAATTAACGAGCGGGGGTCGGTTAGCAGAAGCTCTACGGAAATCACTCAGTGGTAGCTGTCAACTCGAGTTTGTTTTGTACGAATCGTATGCGTCACGACGGCCTCGATTTCGGTACTCGGCGGTAAAGGAATAAGGCCCAAGTGATAAGAACCACAAAGGACCTGATTCACAGAGACACAGCTCCAAGTGGTAAGAACCACAAAGGATTCGAAAAAAAGGAAGAAGAAAAAGCCAGCAGGTCCAAGTGGTAAGAACCACAAAGGACCCGAAACTGTGAAATAACGGACAGACGCGTATCGCGAATCACGACTTCAGATAGCGACGGACAGGACGTCCTAAGCCAAAGTGGTACGAACCACAAATGGCCCGAACGTAAATAGCAAGCAGATCCAAGTGATAAGAACCACAAAGGATCCGAAAGAA
>JAVJAQ010005056.1:0-13560 GCA_032362365.1 Zygogramma bicolorata
ACTGTAGCTCGTGTTTATCCCAATTCTTCGACCAAAAAATATTTTACAAAAGCATGTCTTTTTATTGGTACTCTATTTTCTAAGACCTTAATATTCACTTTCACCTCAATCTACTATTATACCTGTTGATTAATTATCAAAATAATTGGTTACAGGTAGTTTGAATAAATATATTTGAAAGCGCATTCGCTTTTTCACAATATTCTTCTGATATGAAAGAATATACATTGAGTGAATAATGAATAACAAAGAGTACTTTACTCAATCACATTTCCAGAATGTTTTGGCCCGAAGCCCTCGTTACATTTGTGGGTGAATTAATCCACGAAAACCACCGACGCAATTCAATACATTTGTTCATCAATCTGTCGGTTGAATTGTTACCCCATCAATCCGATCGCAAAGATATTTAATGAAACCGCAACAAAACCCGATAATCATCCAGAACGCTGTGAATATTCGTGCGAAATGGAATGGAAGAACGCCAACATTGCTGCAGTAAACATCCATTACAAAAAGTTGCCTCGATAGAATCGACCCGAATTATTTCCTCTGCTACCGGTTATTACGGTTTTTTTCTGCGCAGCTGATGGGTTGCCATCACGCAACTTCACGTTTAGTCTTATCGCATTATGCGATTCGGAATGGTGGTTATTGGAAAAATACACGTTGGGTAATGTCTGGTGATCAGAAAGAGTGTTACGATATTAGCTGGATCCAGAAAAATACTTTTGAAAAAGCCATATTTCATGATGGTTTGATTCTACGGGAGATAAGAAGGATTATATCGAACTGCAAACAGGAAGACAGGTGTATTTTTATACCTCCCACTCTCTCTGAAATAAAAATTCCATAATAGAACTAACGAAGCTGGGTTAGATACCTTTCCGAAGATATCTGAATGGGTATGCAACAAGGATACGGAAGAAATAAAAACTGAGGAGAAACTATATTCCATTTTTGAAATAAATTCTGATACTAGACAAGATATAGTTTTTATGATACGGAGTTCGAACGTTTCTCTTTTGGTTTCGCAGGTACTCCCGCTACGTTTCAACAAATGATTCATTTTTCCATTGTTCGATCTTCTGTTCCCAATATTATACATGTTTGTTTCCTGTTTATATGGAAAAGGCAGAATTTGACATTTGGTGCTCTTATTGTCCTCGCTACGAACTTAAAAAGTCAAGAAAGTCAAATGAAATGGGCTTCTTCCATCTGATTCTAACGAAAGAAGGAGAGAAAAAGAGAGAGCCTGTATATAAAAAAAATGAATTCATCAGCATACCCTCGAGGCATCATTGTATGCATATCAAAACATTTCAATATCGATTAAATATTCAATTACATTCGAAGTTGGCTCGAATGTTTCTATCGTCGAGCCACATGCTGAGTTCCGCCATAAATATCCCTAGACACAGGTGTGACAATTCGAATTAATCGGAAAAACTTGTATAATTCAATTCATTTCTCCGTTTGACAGTTAAACTGGTTATTAGATTACGACATGTGTTTTTTTCCGACTGAAATTAATTCAAAACTGAAACGAGTTTGATTTATAGGACGATTAGACTTAGATATCGGGAATAACGAGGTATAAATGAAAAGTTTTTCTGTAATGCCGACTGGATACCTTCTAGTCATTTCGTTAATGTGAAACGTGTATTGCTACTATGAATTACAGGGTGGGGCAGCAGGACTGACGAAGCAGAGTGCTTAGAGAATTTAGAGAGAGGTAATGGAAGAATTTATTCATTCCAAAGCATATTGAATGCGTTCATTTCATCAATATTTTCTCTAATATCGTGCAGGTCGATTGATACTATTCGACTGAAATGTTTTTATGTCCTATTGAAGGTATCGAATTCGTCCAATCACGTCATTACTGGTCTATTTTTTTGTTAAATGCATGGCCAACCCCCAAGATGAAAGTCAATTGGGGGTCTTCATAAAACCAGATTTTAAAATTTCAGTTTCGATTGAAAAATATAAGTTATCGAAATGAACCTAGAAAAGCCGTGAAATCAATGCATTTCAAATATTTTTTCAATTGAACTTGATTTTTAAATTTCGATTCTCTAGAGGCATGCATTCGACTCTTTGAGGTTGACCATGAATTTCACAATGAAATTCCGTAGAGACGTATTAGTCAAATTACTATTCAGCCAATCTTGAGATTCGTGAGGAGACATCATCCATTGCGAAACGCCAATTCGACAGTCCACTTGAAATATATCTCAGTTCGTTCATTTTCACGACTCGTTTTATTATCATTGAGAGTGCCGCCAACTTCAACTGAACACAATATCGTTTGCTTCGACTATAACCGTCTACATATACACACGAACAGTTGGACTTCGTTGGTGAGTCAGTATGTGAAGTATTTCCCAAATGTTGCTCATCCATGCATTCAGCTAGGTCATTTTTTGTCAGTAGTTACGATTGTATTATTCATCTTCTCTCTAAAATTGATACACTTTTTCTTGCTATTTTTTTATGTTCAACGGTTCTCCATTAGATAAAACTGAATCTTCATTTGATCTTATAGGATCTTCCTTTGCATTTTCCATCGATTTTCAATTGGTGATCTCTCATACGTTTCATCAGATCAGATTCAGTTTGAAATTTTGTTCCTAATCGTATAACTCGTTTCTGTAGAGGTGGCGTTGACTGAAACACCCCGTATATTTCCTTCTCTTCGAATCCCATCGTTACTCAAACAAGTGCGAACGATTTCTTCTCGTTCAAGCGTGACATCATGCAAAAAGCAGCTCCACAGATCCGTCAAGGTTCGCTGTTACACTGAAATCTGATACGATTATTGTGTGCAATAAAACTCTATTATCCACGAACAGATATTGGTAATGTCGGCGGTCGTTCGCGGTTTGATAATTTCGAAATCAAACATCGTGGAAAATCGCTGAACAGAAACAGGAGAGTCCGATGGTGCATGAAGGTCGATAACAGGGGCTATCTCGTTCCAATGGTTTCGTTGGGATGAAGCGAGATGGGCATTTTGAAAATTTGACGAGTCGATGGACCTGAATGAGTTTTACTTCCGGGATTGAGCCCTCTCACATTTCCTGTTTGGGTAAACACAAAGGTTTCAACATATTCTGATATATTCCGAACAGTTCCCATCGTTATCCATAAGATAAGTTGTAGTTATTACAAGCGTTTATTCAACTTGCAATGGATGTACCTACATAAATAACAATGTTTGTTCGGGTGGAATCTTGCAACTCAATTTTGGAGCATACATCTCCAACCGATTGAGCTGAAATGTTGTTAAATAGTTCAGTTTGAACTTAAATCCAACATGGAGGAATACCCAAGATGGCGGAATACCTATCTACAACGAACTCCGATGATACGGGCATCAAATAAAAGGGCTTGCTGAGAATAATTTGAAAAATAAAGTGACCTTGCAACAATAATGCGTTGAATGAGATGAACAGACTGAGAAACCTGCTAAAAACTCAAAGATAAAGTCAAAGAAGAAAACTTTCGAAAACAATCTTTCATTCAAAAGTACTAAAAAGAAGAAGAAAAAAAATTTGATCTGAATAATTTAATTTTTTTTTCAAATGAAGTAAATGCGAATAATGGCAATGGTTCGGACTTCCATCGTCTATATTATTAACTCTATTGAAACGTGTGAACGAAAGGATAGAAATGCGAATCAAATTAAGTTAATCAAATCCAAACAAAAGTTTGAATTATATTTTTTGGATAAAAGTAAAATTGAAGGTTTGATTGATCAAAATAAATAATTTTGTACAAAAAAAAATTAGATATCGAATATGGAATATTTTTCATTTTTCTGGCTAATGCTTTATATTCGGTATCTCATTTATTTGTCACGAAATTAACTTAATTTTGATTTTGACCAAAAAATCCATTTCAACCTTTTGTTTGGATTAGGTTACCTTATTTGATACGTATTGCAGAACACAATAAGTAATGTTATTGATTCTTTTGAAAACTGGTGTAATAATAATAATTTGATATTAAATACCGAGAAAACAGTGTATCTTCAATTCAAATGTAAGACAAATAGTCCATGTATGATTAAAACAGAACATAAAAATTCAGAGACAACTAAATTCTTAGGGCTCTATTTAGATCAGAATATAACGTGGGAAAATCATATACATCACACTTCAAAAAAACTCAACTCTGCTTTTTTGCAATATTGAAATGGAAGAAAACTTTAGATAGGAAAATTCTGATTGATATGTATTATTCTATGGTATATTGTCATATTTCCTACAATGTCACTCTGTGGGGAGATTGAGCTTATTCTGAGAGGATTTTCATTAGCCAGAAGCCTATTCTGAGACTTATATTCGACGTCAAGTTCGGAAATAGTTGTAAACCCACATTCCTGCAAAATAAAATTTTAACTTTTCCTTGCGTATATATTTACAAAATGCTGATCTTCATGAAACAAAATTTGCAAACATCCAAAAAAATTCATACTTTCACCAGTATTCAACAAGAAATGTGGGAGCACTGAGTATAATCCACCACAGACTATCAAAATTTGAAAAAAGCCCTAGATATGCAGGAACTAAACTTTTCAACAAACTCCCAGAAGGCATTCGAAACATGAACCTTAGTAGTTGTTATAAAATGGAAATCAAAAAAATGTTAGTAGGAAAGGTATATTATTCGGTGAAAGAATACCTCAATGATTCGTTAGGTTGATATTTTCAAGTTAGATCTTTTATACTTAGGTGTATATTGTATTTTGTGTACTGTTTATGTATTGTATTTACAGACGATTTGTTTACCTATATTGTTATTTTGTAAATAATACTGACGTGTACATCCATCTCCTAGATGGCTGCTGATGCAAGTACAAATAAATTTATTATTATTATTGTATTTATATCCTTTCGTTCTTAGCAACAGGTTTCGATAGAGATAATTATATAGACAATGGAAGTGCGAACGATTACCATTTCAGCAAGAAGCATTTTCAACCATATTCAAGTAAATGCGAGGAATTAAATATCACGGCTTTTATATCATATAAATTGTGTTATGACGGTATATGTTAACTGTAGAAGTCTATTTCATTCCTTTCAGCGCATTTAGATGAAAGCTTTTACTTAAATTTTTTTTTTAATCTAGTTATTTTTCGTAGGCTGTAGAATTTATTTCATATGAGAGATATAACAGGAGAAAAGTGTGATCGAACATTAAGGTTTTGGTTTTAGTATCCTTGAAATAAATTTTAATTTGATCAAATTTTGTTGAGAATAAGGCAGAACATAATTATTCACATAAGTCAGTAACAACAAATAGAAAAGCGCAAGCAGGTATCTCTAACAGGATCAATTAGATCGCTATGGAATATGTTCATAGCGAATTCATGTTGAGACTAGCCTCTCGATGGGAAAATAATCGGTTTAATACCCACCCGTCCTGTGTTTCCAGCAATCAAGGTAATTGGCGGATATTTCATTATTCAACTTCAAATGAAATGCACCAACAAAATCAATACCGAACTCGTAAACAAATAATTTATGCAATTAACCACATATTTGCAATTATTACCGATTATGTTTTGCTCTATGCGTTTTCCAGAGGAATTAACATTAACGAACGGTTTATCAATTACCAATAATGTACTTATATTCATACATAATACGCAGTGAATATTTATATTGTACTGAATACTAATTCGTCTGTTTGAAATGATCTGCTTTATATTCCCTGTCATGCAGTTGAATTATTGAAATACCAACAATAGACTAGATTATTATCGCATCGATTTTGAAAGGGGGTATGATTATCCGAGAATACCTGATAACCTTTCCATATTGATTGAATTTTGAGTGGTATCTACAAACATAGAAGGGATTATATTATTGATCAACTACAGGATATTCTTTGGTAATAACATAGGAAGTGGAAACACGCGTGAAATCATCGCGAAATACTAAATTTACCTAAAAGAACTCCTCATTGTTTCATATTATTAATCAAATCCTGTTTGATTTAGTGACATTTTTCTGTTGTCTGAAGTTTCATCTCATTCGATAAATCTACATCATCCCAGAAACAGCATAGCTGTAGCTTGAGTTTCTATTGTTTTACCAAACATAACTTTATTCACAGGTTTCTGATTTCTTTGTATGTAGCAGCCACAAAGATTATCAGAACATTCAGTGAATGCGATCATTCAACGAAATAGTTTACAATGATAAATGGCTCATTGGAGTTCTATTCACAGCTAGCGTCTGAGGATGAAAGACTTGGATTAACTTTCACTCTCTATGTTCGCCGAAAGAACCTCAGCTCGAAGAAGAAAAAAGCGTTTTTGACGAAGTGTAGAAGGGGGAAGTGATAAAAAAGCAGAAAATAATACCAAGAAATATTCGAATGAGATCAGGATAGTGGTCGTAGACAAATTTTCGGTAAACAGGTCGACAAGTTGGTGGGAGTATCAGAAAACCTCTAGATAGTGATGAGCAATAACTGAAAAATATTGAATGAAATAAAACATACCCAAACTGAAAAGTAATCTTCACAAAAAGTGCGCCCTAATCGTATAAGTCAGTGGTATAGTTTTAATGACTTCTGTCTGCCTAGCAACTCAAATAGTAGATCTGGCCGTACTTTTCAACGAATTGACCTTCCGAGATTGTTGGTAGTCCAGTCCCGAATCAAAATGTTGAAAATATTCCTCATTTGCCTCATTGCGAGAACAAGTTCATCTCGTTGAAAGTAGTAATTGAATCTGCTCGTTGACACAAATCTAGTTTCGAGTTCTGAGAATCCAATAAGCAACCATTTGTCCTTCTCTGATTTCGAATTTGCTATTAGCCTCAATCAGAAAATCACTTTTATTATTCCCAGTTCGGAGAAACGAAAATCCGCGTGCAAAAACTGCATCACTTCGCAGAGGCAGAAAAAACATACGAATTCCCACTTAATTATTATAGCCAACATATGCGCGCCATAGATTGTCATTCGAAGAAAAAAGCTCCTTTCATTCGATGCCATAAAAGTAAAAATCCGATTAAACCGGCAAAAGGTGACATGTACATTCATCACCAGCTGGTCCCATTTGTGCGGTTGATGGCTGTTTATGTAGCAAGACATGGAGAAACCTGCGAATTCAGTTTTCAAATTCAGAGAAACACCACTAGAATACTAATGACCGGAGAGCATATATATTTACGTGTCCGCTTTTATCTTTTACGGCAACTGCGCCATTGTAAAAACTTGTCGGGAATTCTCGCAAACACGAAAATAAATAGCTGGAAACAAAAATAAGGCGAAAGTCAGAACTCCGAGGAATGTGGAAACAAGAAACTGGAAAGCGTGAACTGATGGATATTATTATCATCGAGGGAATACCCGACACGACAGCTGTTTCAGCAACCCAAATCCGACTTAACTCTTCTGAAAATGTGTCATGATAACCCTGAATGAATCATATCTCCAGGACCTAAAGTTGATACAAAAGAAATACACACTGACGAAAGATTTTTAATAATGCTTTCATGGCTTATCTCAAATTGAAGTCGAGTGCCTCCACTGTAGATTGCTGGAGATCAAGTAACTGATGCTTCCCTCCAGCATTATCTCAACCAAGTTTGAATTCAAGAAATGATTCAAAAGAGAGACTCAACCAGTGAGAGAGCAAAATATACTGACACAGGAAATTAATACAGTGACAAATTCCATTATCAAAATATGTTTCGGATAATGATATTTGATATAAATGATATCCATCATCGCAATTCGAAAGATAATGAAGAAGTGTGTTTTATAAAGGCACCATGGGAAATAAAGTTTTTCAATCGGGTACTCCTAACAAATCCAAAATTCTATAATGCTAATATATCTGACAAGTATCAACAGAATTCTTTCTTCGTAGTTTCTTGGGTTCATAACCTACTACAATCTGAAAAAAAGAGGAAAGAATATTGAAATCTATATATCCATTGCAAAATAAGGACATTTAAACAGTACTTATCAACAGAATGTTGGCATAATTTATAAAGAACTAACAAGAATCGAAAAAGACTCCAAATACTGGTAGAAATCCTTTCACATTTCTATGTGTACCCAAATATTTTTTCAGATCTGAAAAATTCAGATGACGATTTTTGTACAAATACCTTCTTCTTTAAATGGAAACATGCCAAGACTCTTTACGTCATTTTTACCAAGTGGAATTGCTTTGAGAATGACCACATAAAAAACATTCTCAGCAACACCTACCATTTCAGAACTCTATGTCGATATGAAAAGGGTTGAGTTCATTTCAGTATAATATACTTGATAGCCGTTGCCCACACAACGAGAAATAGATTGCATAGATTCATTGAAAGAAATAAGGATATAACTTCACTGTCAGAAATATCAGGAGTATTCAAGTTAACGTGTGGTTCTTGTCCCAAACTTGATCAAAAATGGGAAGATTTTTCACCAAAAAAATAGAATAGAGGAGCAGGGGAAGTTTTTTTGAATAAAAAGACTGAAATCATGAATATGATGTATTGCATTTGAAGAAAGGTTGGAAACTCATGTTGGAATCCTCAGAGATCAATAGAGTCAAGAACTCGGCACATTTGCCTAATAACCGAGTACCTAGATTCGAATAATTTTACCTTGCTCAATTCGTTTCCTCATGACGAAAATATGATTTATTAGAATCAGTTAAGCATATGAATCCGAGTAATTTGTGTTATCAGTTTTTCCTAGAAGTGTAAGTTATAGTAATAGTAATTAAGGTATGTATTTATATAGAAGCACAGGATCGGATTCATTGTTACACCATAACAGGTCTGAAGAAGCTATTGTGAAGTGAAGCACGTGTAGTGAATTTTTGAACTGTCTTGTATAAATCACACAAAAAAGTGTTTTTCAATTACGATATCCTTTTTGATTCATGTGCATTTTTCCGTTTAGATTTTTTATTCTTTATATATGTTGGTATGGTTATTGCTTTAGGAAAATATATTTTATGTAGGGTGTTTTGTAGGTTCTGGGTATATTTCTATTATAAAATTTCGAAAGAATAACCATATAATACGAACACGATCATCTCTAAAAACAGTTGAACAAACACTCTCCAGTGTATTTGAACTTTGTACTCTAATATTATCTACGGATAATTTACATGTATGTTTCTTTTGAATATAACACCACTGAACAAGTAGAGATTTGAAATGTCATTTTTGTTATAATCTTAACTACTAATATGGATATAGTATTGATACCATGAACTTAAATCTCACAGACTTAATCCGAAAGATTCTCTCTTCAATCTGAGAATTGTTTATTAAATCGGCTCACTAATATTTGCTAGGGACTATTTCTGTTATACAATTTCGTGGGTTTCGATCCGATTTTTTGAAAAACAATTGCAAAATTATACGTCAAATAACGAATTATTCGCACTGGAAAATATTATCTTTCCCTTTTATTATTGTTAACATCGACCGGTCCTACCTTTGGATATGGATTCCAATCCAATATTCCAACTGAGCCGCCAATAGCCATATGCGGGAAAAAAGCCATTACAAAGCGATAACTAGTAGGCGTGCGGTAGTATTTTTGTCGATAAATCCCAACAACGTACATCGAATCGTTATTAAAATTGTTAATCATACAGTGTCATCCCGGAACAATATAAAGCTTTTCAATTGCAATGCATTTGATATTCATTAAGGCGGAATTAAAAACACTGCAAGCGAACAGCTGTGCGATCCGCTACGGCTTTGTGGAAACAAATGAATGCGCCCGCTTTTTTACTTTTGAGATGCGATGACAAACCGCGCGGATTATATTTGAAACACCTCTGTGTTCGATTCTGAATGCAAAACATTTGAACTGTTCGAAAACAAGGTACTGAAACTTCCTGATTTCCCAACTCAACTTCTGTTCTCTTATAAGTCGTCCACAGAAGCTGATTTCGAGCGGTGTACTTACAGGAAATATTTATCCCCTGATTTCGTACTTTTCGGTTTTTTGAAGGAAGATAGTTTATATATTTACCAGTATATTAACGAATCATAGAATAATTTCTCATACACTTTCACCCTTCTGAAATCTTTCCATCTCACATTGTGAGAAATTGACCTGAACTTAGGCCTAGGTCGTCCAAATTCTCACAAGACTCCTGAGATACTAGTTTTTTGATCTCATTATGTTCTGCTTGTTGACGAACGTCAGTCCTTAGAAGTCAATACTTGTGCAAGCAATGAATCAACGAGGCTTTACCTTTTGACGTGTGCATCCCAGCAAGGTGGCTGGGCCTGGAATCGAACCCCGGTGTTCCGCTTGAGAGGCGGACGTGCTAACCGCTACACTTCCGAGAACCATTGTCTCGAATGCAACTAAAAATTATAAAAATTTTACTCACCATTACGTAATGCCTCTGGATTTCTATCTTTTCACTCGCCAGTTTTTCACACTCTAATTTTAAACTGAAACAAAAATACAAGAATTAGGAGAAATAAATATACGGTTCTGAAAAGCTTGATGATGTGAATCGGTATACGCAAATATATATAGAAATGACAGCAAATATTTTCAGACCAACGAAGCGAGATTATGGAGGTTGAAGTAATGAATCGAATGGGTCTTCGTATATTGGTACAAAATTCACTAACGCCGCCGCTGAACATCATAAATGCAAATTTATGTGAGGGGCTAACGAAAGAATGTTTACTTCGAGGGGGAAACATCTTTCAATCTTGTACACATAAAAATTTTAAGTCGTTTAAGTCATCGTTTTAAGTCTTCAAGTCATGCGTTTATGTCTTCAAGTCATGCCTTTTAGTCTTTAAGTCATGCGTTTAAGTCTTTTAAGTCTTTCAAAGATTTTATACTTGTACAGATTTCAGCTAGTTGTTTCCCCCTCGGTTTACTTGTGGAATGACTCCCGAATCGCCTCGACCACAGTAGATAGTCGATTCCCGTCATCGAGGCGAGAATGGATGAGTCCAGATAAATCGTTCCTGTTCCATCAGGGTGTCAGAGGTTTCGTCTCCTCATACTTTTAGTAGGAGTATTGGGAGAAAGTAGAACTTAGTGGAGCTTAGTGGACAGTAAAAGTTGTATAGAATTTTTAGTGAAGTGTTTGATGTTTTAATCAGTTGAAAAGTCTAAGTGTTTCGTAAGCGAACTATAAGTTCATTGTTACTCGGAGTATTATTTCAATAAACGAAGCCAGAGAAATATCTTAACAATATGAGAATAACGACGAAATAACTATTGAATAATTCATTTTGAATTGTCGCCTGTTACCTGAATAACTAGAACACGTTTCAATTTTTTTGATACCTACTAACCTCTCCGTAATTTTTTTTCCAATAAATATATAGGTTATAAAAAAGAAACATTCTGAAAAACAAAAAAGTATAGCGCGGAATTGAAAAAAAATATGTTGAGGTGAATTGATTTCCAAGTTCCACTTCACCAAGACAGTTTTTTCTTTTAGATTAATGCTTTACGGATTTCCAATTTGCATGATTTGAGATCTTGTTTCCTTTTATATTACTTATATAATCCATTCAACGTATATATTGATGACAGTAATAACATCGCGTTAGACTGTATAAAAAGCAATAATGTATTTCCAATTGTATTCAACTGACATTAGCTACAATGAAAGATCAAAGGCAGAGAGGTCTTATTGTATCTGTTCAATAATGTATGAGAATGCTAAGTACTACTTCATTTCCTGAAATATAGGTTGATACGTAGAATAGAGTTTTCTTATATGGAATAATGAAGACCGTCTCATAATTAATGTCTTTGTGAATGCTTCATGATCTATTATAATATAATCTTTGTACCTAAATGCTTCGATAATTTAATTATTTTGTTCGGAGATACTATTTCTCAATAGAAGCACTCGACTTTATTGAAAGAACCAAGTACAGGATATGAGAAAATCTACCTCAGAATTTTTGTGTATATTTTCTGGACTGAATTATTTCAAATACATTTTTACTTTTTTTCTCGATTTTTCCTTGCTATACACCAGGAAAGATTTCATCGGAATCTCTAGGAAGGAACAATTATTGGAGTTCATTGATTTTTTCATGCGTATGAAAAAAAATTATAAATTTCTCAAGAATGCCATTTGGTATCTCAAATAGCCCCTCGAAATCGTCCATCGACATTGTCTGGTTTAATAATTAATACATTATAATACTGGTGATACGATAATAGCTGTACTAAATTGGATGCAACGATCGCAGATAAAAGATGCAATGAATCATTATTAATGTTCCATTCAATCATGTTTCACTTCGGTTACCGAACAGACACGACATATAAAAAAAAATAAAAATCAACCTAATAAATAACATATAATTTCACTAATCATATAATGCCGTAGCATTAGCATAACATTATACGAGTAGTTGGAGAAATGACAGGTTATTAAAATGATTGCTTCGAAAAGCAATCTAACAAAATCCCCTAAGGGAGAATTTAATTTCGTATTTGAAATGCCACCTTGGGTTATCCTTTTCAGGTAATACATTCCACCATGAATATATCTTTTTGAGAGCTATAATTATACAAAAAATACGGCCATTATTAGGTGTATTTTGCGTATCGTAATTGCATATTGTTATGGAATTTCCGAAGATATTCCATGAAAAAAATTTAACAGTTATCATCTGTTTGTTGATTTCGATTCTTATCTCGACAACATTTTTCTTCTCACAAAAACATCTACTTCAAATCTTATACAACAAAATATATTGAGTAATTAGAGGTATGTCTGTTTCCTTGGCTAATAAATCCCTCAGGTTGAGTCCTTACCCTTGGATTCAATCTTGAATTAACTCACTTTGAGTAAGGTTTGAGTCTCTCAAGTCCCATGCAGAATTTGCTTTGCTTTTCAACTCGTTAACAGTTTCATCAAATAAAAACTGTAATACTTTGCCAAATACAAATTATCTGGCGTCGTAGAAATAGGTATTAATAACTCCTCAAAACACGTTTAGTCCTTTCCATCTAATATGGAATTGAATATTATGAATACCTCCTAACTTCAAAAAAATGTGCCATACTCTTTTATACATGAAACAAAAGCGTGTCAGGTATACCATCGACAAATTCATATAACGAATCGTAAAAAGCAATTGGAACAACAGATATTTTCGAAATCAAACAGCCATTTGTAGTTAGAAATTCATTTATCTGAACCATTAATGTTAGCATAAATATTTCCATCAAAACTCGACGTTTTGAATAACGAAACGATCCATTTAAATGCATTTTGAGATATGAAAAATGTAATCGACCCACACAACTGATCTCTGCATCATATACAATGGGGGTCAAATGATAGTAAACTGGATAATATTAAAGGTTTATTAATAACTTTTAGTATGACAGTTTTTCAGCTGAACTTAAAAAAATCGATTCACGTGTCACCAAAAAATTTATCAACTTCATAAAATGAAACTATCCATATAATGTATATTCAATTCGTTTACCTGAATCCATTTCAAATTTTACATTTTTGGTCAAACTCACTTTGCCAAAATATAATCGATATGACGTCTTATA